>CP126891.1:92507500-93065000 GCA_030440675.1 Furcifer pardalis | reverse complement strand
CTGGTGACATATGCTTGAATCTTCTAATGCTTATTGTGAGCTCCTCAGAGTCAGGTGAGGATAAATGACATTATTTTCAATCATTTTTAAGATTTCCCAGCCAAAAGTAGCTTGTATCAATATCACCATACATAGTTAAAATTACTGAACTACCCTTTCAGGCATTAATAAATCTAGTTTCCTAAACATGCTTAGAGAGTAGTACCTGACCTCCCTGCAGCCCCTTGAATTGATGCTTTCTTCATACAACAACAGAAGAATTTGAAGAAAGCTTCCTGCTTATGTGTCCTCCGCATATAAGCAAGAACAGTTTGTTTGCAGGGTTCCTTATAACACATCTTGGAAGTGTAGATTCTTTCACAGGCTACCCTTACTTGCCAATTCAGGGGAGACATGATGGGTAAACCAAACAGTTTGATGATGTCCACAGCCATTACACACACCAACCAGCCTATCACTACTGCCTCTCTGCCCCACACTAAACATAGGAGTTAAGGACATCCAATGACATTTACATGACCTAGTGACATTAGCCAATTAATTCCTCCTTGCTTTTTGCAATATGAACTGGTGTTAGCATGCTGGCTGCTAGTGCTTCTAATCTAAAATGTTGTTAACTATATGCTTCCATAGCTTGAACACTTTGATAAATGTTATTGAATATCTCACTTGATAAGGAATCAAAAAATCATGAACATTTGATTCAGAGTGGAGAAAAGTAACATTTTTTTATTATGGCAAATCTTTCTCATGATCAGTTAATTTACAAATTAATGCTTCAAACTACTGTTTAGAAATGGAAAGATAATTTGTTTGCATTTAGCCTTTTGGGTATGAGAAATGTCTGATTAGGCGTGATTTACTCAGCCACACAGTACAATCTGAGTCAAAGTGAATCTTTTGCATGTACTAGGCCAGTCACCAGAAAACTTCATGGCAGCGTCAGACAGTTATTATACAGATACGAAATATGAACTGGCTCATGATAAGCTGGCTGGCAAGCTAAACTCACATATGAGTACCCAGGGGATAAGATTTAACACATGGGAGTGGATGACAGCATGGTTTCCTAGAGGACAACACAGTTATAGGAAATAATTCTTAATTCCATTAAGATTCACTGCTTTGCTAAAGTCAACCAAACCATTTTTCCGGTGGGTCAGTTGATGGTTTGTAGATAGTTTTGCTTGCCTCTGAAAGAGTATGTTACGAAATAAGTTACACATACAAAGGACTTTTGTTATTTTGAATAACATGATATGATGCCACATACATCTTTAGTCCTACGGTAAAGATTCCCTCAAATATTTTATCCAGCTAAGTGTCTTGGTCCCAAACTCCTAATTTAAAAATGTTGATAAATGAAGTATCTCTTTAGCTAATAAATGAAGTATCTCTTTAGTTATCCTTTGTCAGCAACATTCATTTTAATGGAAAGTGAGTTTACAGGGTTACATGATTGAACTACTGAGCCAAGTCAGTGTTGGCAAATGATGGGCTAAATTATTGATGTTACACACTAATGAATTCTGATGAGAAATAAAACACAGACATTACATTTCAAGTAGTTCATAATTATTTTTGTACTTTAAAAGCAATTTTATTCTTTTGCCAAATCATACTAGTTTGTAAAACAAAAACATTGTTAGTGATTATACTAAAGTTAGTAAATCTGGGACAAAATGCTCTTCTATATTGCCTTTTGAACACGTTATTTCTAGGAGGGATCCCATTTCTTTGTATAATTCTGAGCAAAGATAATTAAATTAAATATCTAAAGTTTAAAGCCAGTTTCTTTAAATAAGAAAAACTGCTTTTCAGACATGGTTATGAACCACGTTTAGAATCTATGCTAAAGCAGCATGTTTATTGGAGATGTGCTAAACTGCCATAATTATTTCAAGGAAATAAAAGCAGGGTATTTGCCAAAAAGAAGCTCCTTGCATCTTTAAAACTGTGCTATGGCATGAGATTTTCTTTTTTTAAAAAAAAGAAAGAAAAAGGAAGGACTCCTGCTATTTGAAAAGAGCTCATTGAAAATATGTTAGAAAAGTTAGCAATGCAAAGTATTACTTCCTCTTTGTTTAACACATGCTACTTAATGATTTGGAATGCTTAGTGACAACTTGCAAAACTACAACTGTTTGCTTATTCAGCAATTTATTGCAATGGCAAAGACAGAGTTCTGTCTATGTGGAGGTGACCTAGAGATCAGCAGAATCACAACGTTAATGGCAATGTACATAATTAGTACAATATATGAAATTCACATTTAATTTAATTCAGAGCTTCAATATCACACCACTGCCTAAATGCAATTTGGATATGAACTCTACTTTTTCAAAACATCTGAGTGTACCCAAGCTTGAACTTGTCTAGATACTAATATAAGTGCATTTTGAGAAAAACTGATAGACAGACAGACTTTAGATCATCTGTTGAAAGCATTCCAGAGGCCACACCTGAAATGCTCTATTAACTGTTTTACAAATATGGTACATGTGAGATCTTTTTGAACTAAAGTGAGAGCAAGATTAGGTCTCCAGCATGCTGGGTTGGCGGTTGGCAGTTGGCACTAAGTTAGGTGGAGCTAGTATCAGTAGATGTTGTCATCAGCTGCAACTTGATCCGAGTATATTTTTTTCCTGCCCCAGGGCGCTAGGAGGCTTGGACTTGGAGACTATTGATTTTGGGCCACCTTTGCCCACTGAGGCAAGCAGGAAAAATGCCACTGATGTGAATTTGTTTAAGATGGATCCCAACTTGACATGAAGTGACCCACACACTATGATCTCGGAGCCATCTCCTGTGACACATATGAAATGAGAAATGCATGATTTAACACTGGGACTGCAATGGACTGCCACAGCCTTGAGGATATTATCAAGGTGCACCTTACAACCAGTCCTTTTAGTAAAATCAGAGTAGTAAAATGGTTCCTCCTCTGCTCATTTTGCTGTTGGGCCCAGTATGATCATTTCCAGTGGTGTTTCCTCCACTGAGGGGACCATTACCCTGCCCAATGGGGCTCATCCGCCCATAGCCATCGGCCCCTTTGGGGAGTTAGGTTATTTACTGCCACGCAACACTCAGTGTTGAGTTGCTGGCTACTCCCTTACCATAGCGGGATATCTGGCCAGACACTAGCAGTAGATGTAGGCCACCTGAGAAATAAAAGGGTAGCATTCAGACTATAAATAGAGGTAAATAGGAACTAGAGTGTGAAGTGAGTATTGCTATGGTTTAGGGAAACAGCAGGTTGACTGCTGAGACCAGACTTTGTATATCTTGTTAGGGGAATCCAGTACTATAAATGCTGACAGGCAGGCTGAGAACAGAGAAACAAAGAGTGAAGCAATATTTCAGTGGGTTTCTTTCAAAGCAAAGGCAATGGTTGAAATCAGGGTGAAGAAAATATAGATGTGAGGAAATTCTGGGAAGTGCAGGAGATGAGAAATGCTACTTTTTGTTGTTGTTTTGTATTCCAAGAACTTCTGGCCAGAATGGCCCCAATGACTAAATAATTCCGTGACTTGTAGTCCTTCCCTCCAAAAATAAGAATAACATATTTTTTGGAAGGCTTCTGCCATGCCATCTGGTGAACTAGTAGCAGGAAGATTTTTGAGAATGATGGGATTTTAAAATCAATACATTTTAAGCAATGTAACACCTTGATTGGGAAGCAGCAAAGGCTAAGGTAGCAAAGACACCCAACCAGGTCAGCAGTATTACTTAGGCTAGAACTCACAAACACAGTTACATATAGCTGAAAGGGTTTTAACCACTGATGGGCTGCTCCCGGTTCGGACCGGTCGCCTCTCCAGCCGCCCTCCGGACGTCTCTTCTGGGCAGCCCAAAATGGCTGCCCGTAAGTGTGCATGCGTCAAAACTCCAATTGATGCATGTGCACTAAAAAAAGGAAGTGTGCATGCATCAAATGGAGTTTTGGTGCATGCGCACTTACGGGCAGCCATTTTGGGCTGCCCGGAAAGGACGCAGGCAGTGCCTGGAGGAGTGGCAGTGGTGGCCTTTCCTCTCCGTGTCACCCTGCCAGGCTGCCACACCACTGCGGCGGTTTGCAGCTGTGGCGGTTTGCCACCGTGGCGATTTGCCACCATGCCGCCGCGCCACTGTGCCGCCATGCCACCGTGGTTCCTGCCTGCCTGCCTAGTGCCTGCCTCCCGACCCCAGGCCAGGTAAGTGATGGGTTTGTGTTTGGGGTGGGTGGGTGGGTTGATTTGTGTGCTATGTATTATGTGTATTTATTTTAATTTTAATGTGTATTTTTATTTAATTTTTATTTATTTATTTTATTTATTTTCTTTGGCTTTGCCCACTATGTCATGACATCATGATGTCATGATGTTGGCTCCGCCCATGATGTCATGATGTCATGACATCATGATGTTGGCTCCGCCCATTACATCGGCTCCACCCATGACATCGGCTCCACCCACAGTGGAGTAGTAAAATTTTTGACAGCCCACCACTGGTTTTAACTGAGCCAGAATGAAACATATATGGTAGCTAGATGACAGGTGAAATAGTCAAGGGAACATGGCATTAATTTCCACCAGACATTTCAGAGTACTTATACCATCTCAAGTTCAGGACTGGCTTCAGAGTTGAGCAATATGACATATGTGTGCCATGCTGAGCTGAGAGACATCAAGGTAAAAATTGAGAGATTGTAAAGCAGAGCTGAGGAGGGCTGTGTTTTTCCCAATGTAACTCCTGTTGTCTATCCCAGCTCCTGCCAACCTAGCAGTTTGAAAGCAAGGAATTGCAAGTAGATAAATAGGGACCACTTTGGTGGGAAGGTAAATAGCATTCTGTGCACCCTAGTCTAGTCATGCCTGCCACATGTTCACATAAACATCTGCAAATGCAGACAGTGCTGGTTCATATAAACAGAGATGAGCACTGAACCCTAGAGTCAATACAACTGGCTTTTGAGCAAAGGTGCTTTGGCTTGTACAACCTGTAGTACTTCTTCTTGTGCCATATCCAATTCCAAATGTTGACAATAATCATGGTGATCAGCCATGAAGACTGTCCTGAGAATATAAGGCAGTGGCCTTTCATCTGCCTTCTGCATCACAGTGTGACACCCATACCACTGATCCAGCTCCACAAGTCGCTTTCTGGTCCTGAGCACTTTTGGCACGCAAAGTCCTCCTGAGCCCCAGGCCAATATTGATGAAGCTGCTGCTCTCCATCAAGATGGATTCAAGTGGGATTTAATCCACTTGGGGACCATCACCTTCCCTGTGGACTTTGTCAAGGCTGCTAGTCCTCAGGGTTGTCAGGTCAATTAACCACCACCTGATGCTTGGCACTGAGTCACTGTCAGTATGGTCTACTCTATTACCATAGCAGGATAACCTGGCCAGACACCAACCTGTAGTACAGTGGCTGAGAAATAAAAGTTTTTAAAGAATGTTATTCTTGATAGACAATCATCCTTTGAGAATCAAGCACACTACATGACCAAGGGAAGAATTATGTCAGGATTGTAGGAAACAATCAAGACCCATACCCATGCTGTCTAATTCTCATTCCATCTGTGACTCAAATAATTTGGTATTTAACAATTTAAAAAGATAATACAGCTGACTTCAACTGAAATATTGGGGGCTATGCTTTGTTTTGCCCAAGTACAAAGTGTTTGTACAAGAAATTCTGATATTTCCACATAGAATTGGGTTGTCCTATGAGGAATACTTTCTTGAAATGACAGGCTCCAGAATTCCTGCTGGGAATTGCTACACAGAGACAGAAAAAGCCGTTTATGACAGCTAAGTTGAAACAAGATAGATAGACAGTAGTAATTGACTTTTGACATGCCACAGAAAGAGAAGATGATACTTCTGGTGGAATTTATATACCTCAGAGCATAATATATATATATATATATATATATTAAAAATACTTTCATATTTTCTTATATTTGTATTCCACATTGTTCCTCTCACATGGGCAAAGACAGCATAAGTGAATTAGGACTTGGGTCTCAGAGGTGCATAGAACATGAATGGGCTATTGTGGATATCCAGACAGTTTTTGCTAACAGCTGATTTCAGATTTAACCAATGGGAAAGGATAGTGGGACATCAAGTTCAAAAACATATCAGTAGTAATTGTTGCCTACAGCATTACAGAAAAATTAACCCTAAAGGCAGGAGATCGTATTTAGAGCAATTGACACTTCTGTACAGTTAAATACTCACACACTACACTGTTGGAAGAGGAATGAATAGAACTAGCAAAACATTTCGTATATGTTTGTACTTACTATTAAGTTCCATTACATTCAGAGGGAATTAATTCCAAATAAAAGTGCATGGGATTTCTTTCTCAATGCATTGATTTTATTTAAAATGTTTAAAGCATTTCTGTAGTACATATCCAGCCATCAGGGCTCCCAAAGCTAACCAAAGCTAAAGGGCACCAGTCAGGCTCTATTTGTTTGAAACAGCTAAATGATTGGTGTGGATGCTAGGAGGAAAAAAATCGCAGTACAGTTTTGCCAATGTCCAAAATATTATATATAGGCACTAATTGCTACAAATAACTAAATACTATGTTCAACATTCAAGAGATTTATTAAATTTGTTTCCTTCAAAAAGGAGGCATGTCCATTTTGTACTTACTGTATATACTTGAGTATAAGTCTAGTTTTTAGTCCCAAAAAGGAGCCCCCAAAAGGGGAAACAGATCATATTCGGGTCAATGACCATGAGGGTCCCAAGACCACATTGGATTGAGATGCACCGAAAATTTAATTAATTTAACCATATTTTCATGTATTTTAATTATTGAAACTCACTAGCAGCAGCTGCATCTCCCATCCTCAGCTTATACTCAGGTCAATCTATTTTTTGTTTTTTCAGGTTAAAATTAGGTATCTTGGCTTATATTCAGATCGGCTTATACTCGAATAGGTATGGTATATGGTATTTAGATACAGATCAACTTCTTAAACAGAAATAACATTTATTTAAAAATTTAAATAATGGTGAAATCCAGAATCTGTAAAATGTCTTCTTCCAGCTTCCTCTTAACAATCTCCAGTATTTCTAAACTCTATTTGTCTACAAGACAAACGTGAACAGAAAGATTGCTCAAGCAAAATGAGCAGTTAAAGAATTGACTGGCCATAAATAACATATGAAAATAAAATTTAACTATAAAGAAAAATAAAAGCAGGAGTACACAGGTTTTTAAAATAGACCGCTTTGAAGGCTACTCTATAATCTTCTTGCATAAGAAACAATGGAGGAGGAAAATGCAGTGAAATTTATGTTGTCCTGGCAAGTAAGAAGAAAACCATAAATGAAAAGGTTGTTCAAAATACAAGTACTGTACAGGCAAGGCCTGTTTTCCAAGGATACTGAGGACATAAACTCTGAATGAGCCTCTTTGACATTGGACTATAAGACTGGAAGTGAAATTGCAGCATTACGTTTAACATTGCTAAACTAGGGGTGGGGGTGGGAAATCATCCTTATATGTGAAATAGGTAGTATTTTAACCTTATACTGTTGTCTTTTAACTTGGAGAGGGGTTTTCTAGGTGGTTATTTATTGGGTTACTCTTCCCCAGACCTTGTGCATATTGGTTTGCTTCAGTGACCATCCCATCCACCTTTTGGTGCAGGATGAGATTAGCTAGTTGCTTCAGGGCTGGACAGGAATTTTTGGTTCACACCTAGATTGGAACAGTGTTGTTGGTTTTTGCCCACCCATTCTCCATGGACAGGATTTGGGCATTTGGCTAGAGTGTATTGCTTTAGGTCTCCTTTGGTGTGTAGTGTGGTCTAAGTAGTCCCACAATGGGTTCAAAGAGTATGGAGAGGTGGTCTTCACAACTGACCTTAGTTTCCCAGGGAAGTCACTGGTTGCCTCTCCTGAGCCATGCATTGGCAGGAAAGCTTGCTACACCAAGGGAGGGGAATCTTGGGGGCCATCCCAGGGTGCTGATACAGCATGGACCCTTCCAGGGGACATTTCCTATTCCATTTGCCACACAAACCACACTACTGCAGGCCCCTGCCTAGTTCCCTTGCCTTCGGGGTGTGTGTGTGTCTTTGTTTTACCCAGCATTCTCTTGTTCTTTAATAAAGGTGGCCCTAGTTTTATCCAATGCACATGCGCCTCTCTTCATTGGGAGGGGGGCAATGCAAAGTCAATGCAAATGTATTTGGCAAATTAAATATATACATTGCCTGATACTTATCTAGTGTATGTCTAAAAAACCAAAAATACAGTTGGCCTAGAAAACACCATTGCTGCCAGGCAGATGCACATGTATAAATCCTCTGTCATGCTGATATTTTTAATTCCTTTGATGATATTCCCCAACCAGACACTTCTCCAACACTAATTTGTTACAGCTATTGTGTTGTTGTATTCTGCCACATCTTTTCCAACTTGCGGCAACCTCTCATTATATATTTTTTTTGCAACATCAAGTAGTCAGAAGCAGTTTGCCATTCTCGTTGTGTGTGCTGTTCTAATAAGTTAGTGTGAGTGCCACTGCTGTTGTCCATGATAGATCTTCCACCAGTGTCACCTTCCATTACTACTGCTGCCTGAAAGCTGCCCTTAAGTAATTTTTCTGCTCCTTTATTATGGTCACTGTCAATAATAATTTTAATGCAACTATTAGTTGCTGATGAGGATGGGTGCATCTTAATCTCAGTGTTGACTCCCCCAACATCTGTTAATCTTGCTAGGAGTAAAGACTACTACTGGCTTCCATGACACACTCAAATTCTCTCACCATTGATAAGATGTATACCTAAGGGAGGGGCACAACTATTAGTTCATTGTTTTACATAAATTCCACTTCTCCATGAGATGTAATAACTATACAATCATGAATAAATATACACATGTGAAAAATCACTACAGGAATACTCTAGATGCTGTTTTAAATTGTTTTTAGAGTTTTAATTGTATTTTATATGTTTTATTTGATCGGTTGTAATCTGCCCTGAGTCGCCTATGCAAGTAGGGTGGAATAGAAATTCAAATAAATAAATAAATAAATTAATACTCTACAGCAGTGGTTCCCAATGTGGAGCCCTTGCCCCACAGGTGAACTTCAATTCCCAGAAGCCTAAGTCAGTACATTGGCTGGTCAGTGCTTTGGGGAACTGATTTAGGCTTATGGGAATTGAAGTCCAAAAACCAAAGGTTGGGAAACATTGTGCTACAGTAATGCCTGGTGAATAAGTATTTTCTTAGCTAAGTCTTGTAAATAATGTTATTACCGGAAATGCATTTAAAACCTTAAAGAAGCCATGCATTTTTAGCTGAAAACAGGAATTATACTCCAAAAATCATACGTGAAAACTCAACAATGTTGTTTGATCTGAAACATGTCTTAAAGCAACTATATAATAAAATAATATAAAAACTATAAAATAACATATGAACTATAGAATAATATATAAACTATATAATATAATATTTTAGCAACACTGGTAATACCTCTGAGTATTTCAATTGTTAACAATAAAGGTGTTCAGAGAATAATTTTAAAGCTTTCTCATAATAAATTACAACTTCCTCCTTTAGAATGACACACACATATCTAGTTATGGCATGTATGATAACCTATTGGATTCATACTTTATTGAATTCCACTTTATTAAAGAGGTTAAAAATTTACAAAACTCTGATGGGATATGGGTTTAATGCTTCATCAGACTACCCATCAATTGCTTTTCTATCTAGATCAGAATGATCTTTTCTACTTCCCTGCAATCACCTACCTGCACAGCTAATATTTTCTGAACGTTCTCATGAGAGGCTGCCTGGAACTTCGCCAGCCCAGCTTGGCTACAGAGGGCTCGCAGTTTGAAGTACTCCACCAATACTCTGTGCACCTTCCTTTGCAGCTGAGAGAGCTAAAAGAGGAAAGAGGGGGAAAATAAGTCAGAGTGGGAGAGGAAATTAATGGCAGTGTTCAAGAAGAATGATGGAGGGAAATATAGAAAGCAGTCAATAGCCCATTCTGCACTGTACGAACCTGACAGGAATTTCACAGTCTCTTGATTTTTCAGCCCACTCATGCGCATTCATCAGAAACCAGTCACATCTGGCTGCCAGGATGGGGGGTTAATTTTCTCTAAATGCCTCAGCAGTTTTGTTCTAGCTGAAGCAAACTCTGTGACTGCAAAGCTGATGAGTAAAATATTTCTACTTCACCCAGTTTAACTCAAAACCGATAGCCTCAGGACATATTGAACCTTTCTTTTTTTTTTTTAAAAAAAATAATCTTTTGAAGTATTTTGAATGGCACATCAGGTCAGACCAAAGTTTAAAACACAAGTTTAAGACTATGATGGACATTGTGGCTCATTTTTCCTTGTAAAGCTTATCATAGCTCGGCAATGTGTTCTTCAGAGCATGACAAAACTAAAGAGAATTAACTTCACCATCAGCAGCTGAGGGAGAACAATAACAGGAGAGAGATTTCCAGACAGAACTCCCTATTAATCTACCTTGCTATAACCATGTGACATGAAGACACTAAATTGAAGTTAAGGCAGCTGCTGAAAGTGACACTACTACATCTATATATCTGTCTCCATGTGTGCACATGTACATACGCATATTCACACATATTTGAACATTGTGGGTCTTTTACTTGTTGGGAATATTTGTACATACAATACAAAGCACTCTGAAAATGAATATTTAATGACTTTAGATTTATCATCTATTACTGGTACATAATTTGCCATTTGTGTCAATTTTTATTTGGTTTAACCTTCTCAAAGCAAAACAAAAGAAACCAAATATATATATATTGATAATATATATATCTGGCTGGGGGCGAATAGGGGGCTTTGGCTGAAGCTGTTCACACCCAGACAAGCCTCAGCAGGTGGGTCCAGGAAGTGGGAGCCGTCATTATGGTGGTGGCTAAATTCCACTGGGGACGGAGTAGAGACGGCATAGCCCTAACAGCTGCGGATTCTGAGGAAGTAATAGTCTTTGTCTCAGGGAGTAAGGAACACGAAGGTTAGTGCACCTGAAGCAGTGGCAGCACTGGCACGAAGGTGCTAAGAAGGTAGTCCCTTCACCGTGCTAGGGTGCTAAGGTCCAATCCTAAATTTAACAGATTAAAAGAATACACAAAGAAGCACCAGAAGGAGAGATCCCAATGGATAATTTTTGTGGGATCCTCTACACCATGGGTTCCCAACATTTTCTCGCCATGGGCTGGACCCACCCCCAGCACTCATCTGTGGGGGTTAGAGGCTTGGTTGCTCCCAGTGCTTACATTTTTTGAGGGGGGTGGCAATTGTGCCATTTTTTTGTTGTTTGCACAGCGTCTGCCGCTTCCCATGGCAGCGGGAGGTTTTTTGGAGCATTATTGCTCCATTTTGTGAATTTTTGCCACTTTTCTGCTGTGTTTTGGCAGCTAAACCATGGCAGTTGGGTACTTCCTGGTTCCGTGGCAGGAACCCAGGCACTGATGGAAGCTCCACCCAGCACCAGAAGTCCCCCAACCATCTCAATTTAGCTGCTGAAACCCTTCTGACACCATGGGAAGTGGCAGACGCTGTGCAAACAGCTGAAAAAATGGTGCAATTGCCACCACCACCACCATGATAAGTGACTTTTTGGACTTCCAGTGTGTGGAGGTAGCTTCTGGAGGTGCCCAGGTGGCCACCACAGGTGGTATTAATGAGCTCCATGGGCCAGATTAGGCCCATGGGCTGTAGGTTGGGAACCCCTACTCTACACTGTAAGGTAGAAGAGGAGGCGATTAGGTAAGTACGTTTCACATGCCTCATGACAAACCACATCTCAAATTGAGGCAACTTTTGAAAGCATTTTAAAACATAATAATTGGACTGACTAAACAGGGGTCTCACACTCATATTTCTAGGTGAGTCACTCCCTAGTCAGATCATAAACCAGTTATGCTTATGGTGCATTGATCCTGTTTATGCCTAAAGCAGTTGTCTAGAAGATCCTAGCAACATTTGTTTGTCCTCGGAGTACAAAATTGGTAATCTGGGAAGTGACAGATTAAACCATCTTTATTATATAGTTTATTTTTAAAAAAACAACAACAACAACAACAACAATGCATATTCATTAACCATGCTACAATAGACATAATCTATATTTCTGCATTTGTTTCAATCACTATTGTTAGTATAAGACATTTCTGAGCAACTTTATCATCTAGATTAAAATAATGGTATAGATACTTCTACTGAATTAAAATTACAAGTACATGAATAAAGCTATCCTTTACTTCAAAGAAAGTAGAAAATAGTAGCCAGTAGCTTTTTCAATTGCTCATTTTCAACCTGTGTCCCATACAACGAGAATAGAAAAACTAGTGAAATGCACAGAATAATCACAGAGCAGTATAAAAATTCATGGCCTTTCCCCAAATAATTAACATGCTATTTCCTTTGGCACAAGTACAATCTTTGAGAAATATGGACAAAACACTGTAATAAAAATAGCTTTAACACTGGATAAAAATGATTCACAATATGTAGTGTTTTGGAGTGTTTGTGGACTTCAAAAACCTTCTTTGGCTGTTATGTTCAGTAAATTGTGCACATGATAAAAGCTAATAAAATGAGAGAAATTGTGAATGGACATGTTATTGCTTGTCCATTTCTGACATAAAGCTGGCAGTTGTCAAGCAAGAATATTTACACTGGACAATGAGACAGATATAGTTGCATTGTCCATATTGTAAAATTTAGCTAATTAGCAGCAGATGCTATCATGGACTGAGGTCCAAAAATTGTCTTTGGTTGTACACAAGAACTAAAGTGCATCCAATAGAATTCAATTATTGTGTTGGCTGAGGGAGATGAGTTGTGGTTCACACATGTGGAAAGCCTCTGGTTGTAGAAGGTTGCATAAAGACCAAGGGTCTCAAACCATTCAACTAGATTTGCATGACCAAAGATAATTGAGATGTGTGTTTAATTAAGACTCCTCTTAGCATTCTGGCTGACTAAACATGCTGGAAACAAAAAAGAACTTCAAAAGCAGGTTATAGTCTAGTAGTTGGTTCTGTATACTTTTAAATTTTACTATCTACTCTGGAGTGTAGCAAAGTAACACAGTCTGTATTTCTGTATTTGTTTCAATAAACTGGGTTAAAAATGTATCCAGTGCTGTACAGAATTTCGCAGACAAAAATGTTAGCGATAGTGATTATTTTCTGCAGAGAGTTTATGAAACAAATAAGAATGCAACTCAAGGGTTGGAAAGTATGAATATGAGCTACAGTAAATTGATCCAGGTGGTAGTTGATGAGGGGTTAAATCAAAGGCCATACAAAAAATGTGGCCTTTCTAAATCAACCTTTTCTCTTCCAAAAAATAATTAAATATATCAGAAAATCCTACATGTGCTATATTAATATAATAATGCAATGTGATGCCACATAGTAAGTAAATGATATAAGCCTGTTCATTACAACTCAAACACTGGCAAAACAATTCTACAGATTCTGGTACTGTTAAGAATGTCAGAATTATGAGCAAAATCCACCTAATATTTATCTTTTAATACCACTCTATTATTCCAAGTGTGTAGGTAAAAAAAAGAAGATATTTCTTTATTATCAAATCTGTTCCACCAAGGATTGTTATTAAAGATTTTATAGCTCATTTAAATAAAGCTCTTTAGTCAACAACCTGTATATACTTTAGGAATGAATAAAAACTTAATGGAAGTAGGGAAGAAAAACAGCATTTTCATCTTTTTAACCTTCCCTGAGTACTGAATGCTGTGAGATTAGCAATACCGTATTTAAATGATGATAAAGTATGAAGCATTTGAAGATCCAGAATTGCAGTTTTCTGAGTGGATTTAACATTTTAAAAATAATAAGGAAACTCTAAGTAGAACGGTCAGTTGCAGATTTGATTTTTTTTAAAAGGTAGCAGCATATCATCATCATATTCACATCTTTTGAGCATTTTCCAATGTAGTTTTTTTTTTTTGGGGGGGGGTGAAGCGGGGACTTAAACAAGTATTCAGAATTGTTCATGTAACTAGTTTTAAATATTTGATTTTTTTCTTCAGTTCTCTTTTTTTGTATTATTTCATTTTTTAAAATGATAATGGATTCAGTTTCAGGTTTTCTTACATAAATATTTGCTGAATTTTCATATCAAACTGTTGATTAGCTTTTATTCAGATCAGAGTTCATACTCTTGAAACTGTAGGGCAGTGGTTGGCAGTGGTTCCCAACCTTTTCTTGGCCATGCCCTACCTAAGCTTCTGTAAAATTCTGAAACCCCCCTGCCCCCGGTGACATATAATTCTCCTTATTCAAAAAGTGAACTGCTATTCAAGTGGAGGAAGCCTAAAAGGCTTGAATTGCCCCCCTTAAAATCAAATTGCTTCCCTGTGGGGCATGTGCTCCATGTTGGGAACCATGGCTGTAGGGAGAGAATTCTGAATATAGAAAGAAATAAAGTATGGAATTTTGACTTGCTACATATATGCCATTTATCCACTTCCTGCTTAAACATGCAGGCTAGAATCATATTTCTTAAATATAAATTTAAACAAACATACAAACAAACAAATGATCATGTAATAGCAATTGTACAAGAAATAGGCATTTCTCTGTCTCTCTGCTGCCTACCAAGTAGTCCATCATGGAAAGTAAAGGTAAAGGTAAAGGTAAAGGTAAAGGTAAAGGTAAAGGTAAAGGTAAAGGTAAAGGTAAAGGTTGCCCTTGCCAGTGGTATCCAACTCTAGGGTTCAGTGCTTATCTCTTTTTATAGCCTAAGAGCCAGTGTTGTCTACATCTGCAGGCATTTCCGTGGGCATGTGGCAGGCATGCCTCAACACCAGAGTGCACGGAATGCTGTTTATCTTCCCACTGAAGTGGTCCCTATTTATCTACTTGCAATTTCTTGCTTTCAAACTGCTAGGCTGGCAGGAGCTGGGACAGGGACAGGAGTTCACTCCATCATGCAGTACTTGGGAATCGAACTCCAACCATCTAGTTGTTGAGTTCGGAGTCTTAACCACTTGAGTCACTGCAGTCAAAGAACCTTCAACAAATTGTGAACACCATGCTGTCTCATGCACAGTATTTCTCAATAGAATTTTGTCTGCAATGTTTTGTTCAGTGAAAAATGCACAAAACCTAAATTTAATTCTAAAAGATTTCTATCTCCCTATTTTATGAGAGACAGTTAATTTCTCACAGAAGCAAACTAATGGAGGTGGAAAAAATGTGCAAAAATAGAGACAGAGTGTTCATCCTTATTTTAACTCATTCAATAAATGTAAAGGTAGGTCATTTACAGAAAGGTAGCAATGATTTCATGAAGTATTTGATCATGACCACATACTGCCAATAACAGGCAGACAATAGACAGGAAAATTGTCAATACTGGTCTTGTTAATTGACTTATGTCACAACATTTACCTGATATTGTTTTTAAAATAAAATCCTCACAGTTCATGCCAATAATAGTGTGGCAGCAGTTAGTAATCTACTGATTAGTGGTTAATTCTGTCTGTTTCATGAAACTTTTTTTTTAACTCCAATGAGAATTATTTCTGGTTCATGGAATTCTATATGAAACAATGTATGTTTCCAATAGAAGACGATGACACTCTTCACCAGGGGAACCAGGGCAAAACTACTATCAGATTCTTAAACAGGAGTTTGGTAGACAGAATACAGAGGGAGAAATACAGGAGTCCCTGATAAAGGACATGAAGGTCAGCAAAGCAGAGTCACCGAGTCAATACCCTACAAAAAGGGGAAGTAGTTGTAGTAGATACACCCTACTGTGAGTGAACTGGGTTCGCTGGGAAGCTGGGAAGATCCATGGACTTGCCAGGTATGCTGTGTCCCTGGAGTAGATTTCAATTATCCAGATTGGGAGGCAATTTTTGCCAAATATGGCATTTCCAAGAAATTCCTGGCTTGTGTGGCTAATAATTTTCTCCTACAAAAAGTTGAGGGGAGAACTAGAATTTAGCTGTCCTTGACTTGATTCTAACCAATACAAATGACTTGGTGGAAGAAGGGGCAGTAATGGGACCTCTGTAACCATGTTCTACTTGAGCCCTTCATTTCAAATGTACAGTCACAAGATGTGGGATCCTTGACTCAAAATTGCTACAAATGAGAAGAATCTTGGAACTTTTTTAGATCACAAGCTGAATATGACCCAACAGTGTGATGTAGCTGCTGCAAAAGGCCAATGCTATTCTAATTTGCATTAACAGCAGTATAGTCTCCAAATTCCAACAAGTACACTGGTTAGGTGTCATCTAAAATACTGTCTTCAGTTCTAGACACCACACTTTAAGAAGTAAGAACATCGGTCCGTCCCACCAGGGCGGACCGGAGAGGCTCTCTTACCATGCCATTGGCTAGAGAGGCACGCCTCAATAGCACCAGGAGGAGGGCCTTCTCTGTGTTCGCCCCGGCCCTTTGGAACCTTCTGCCAACTGAGCTGCGCCTATAGACAGAGCTCCTTCCCTTTAGAAAGGGCCTAAAAACCTGGCTGGCAGGGTAAATATGGGGATCCATGAAGGGAGGATCCCATATGGGGTGGCTGATCTAAGGGACAGCCTTCTTCTTTGTTTTATTTCCCGATGTTTTAATTCTGTGAGTTTTTAGAGCTTTATATTAGTATTGTATTATTATGGGCTTAACCTATGTTTTTAATTTATATGTAAGCCGCCCAGAGTTGGGTTTACCTGATTGGGGCGGGATAACAAATACACTACGCAACAAAAAAAAATTTCCCCTGCTACTGGATTGAAAATATGTTCCTTATAGTAATTCATATGTGCTGAATACAGAACTGCAGTCGGATTTGCTCTGGTATGTCAGGAAAAAAGTTATGTACGTGTAAAGGTTATCAAGGAAAATGCTATTAACTATGTTGAAAAGTGATTGTGAGAAAGTTTAGGGACATTAATGTGCATACTTTGGGATGAAAACACTAAATATTATAATTAAGAAGTGAATTATAAATGTTTATTTACCTCTGAAATCGTCCTGGGTCCCTTTTGGGAGGAGGGTGATAAACAAATTTAAATAAATAAATAAATAAATAATAAAAGCAGTCCGGACAATTCACACAGCTGTGCCTATTCATCTTTCGTTTACTGAATCACCATGTACCAAATTACCGAATCGTCTTATACGAAATCACTTAAATGCATGTTACTGCGACTGCTGATTAATAAAACACAGAACCACACTAGCACGAACTATTCTCTAGTCACCTCTGAATCAGACTGATGGACGAACACACACACACACACACACACACACACACACACACACACACACACACACACACACACACACACACACACACACACACACACACACACACACACACACACACACTCGTACATCAAACATAGCTCATTGATGCAGCTACATATTAACCCATGTACAGGCTTTTAATACACCCGCCTAGATCGGGACTCCTTGCTCATGATCACACACGCTCTTGTCACCTCCAGACTAGATTATTGCAATGCGCTCTACATGGGGCTGCCCGGGTGGTGATGGGGTGTAGGCAGTATGCACATGCCTCGCCTCTGCTTTGGGAGCTGCACTGATTGCCGGTTTGCCTCCTGGTGCAATTCAAGGTGCTGGTTATCACCTTTAAAGCCCTATATGGTAGTGGGCCAGGATACTTAAGAGACTGCATCACCCCAAGAACATCTGTCTGTCCCACCAGAGCGGACCGGAGAGGCTCTCTAGTTGTTCCATTGGCCAGGGAGGCACATCTCTCTGGCACTAAAAGGAGGGCCTTCTCTGTGTCCGCTCCAGTCCTATGGAACCTCCTACCAACTGAGCTATGTCTACAGATGGACTTGCTGTCTTTTAGGAAGAACTTAAAAACATGGCTGGCGGCACAGGTATGGGGTTCTGATGGTACCATGACCCCAGCTCGCTGGCTTGTTTGAGCTCCCTCTCCCCCCTGGTCTTTTAATCTTTTGTTTTTAAGTTTTTAAGTTTTTAATTATTATTGGGACCTGTGGATCTTTATAATTTTTTTAAAAAATTAAATTTTATAATTGTAATTTTGAAGTTTTTAACAATGGGTTTGGGTTGGATTGTATTATGCTTTTATGATGTTGTAAACCACCCTGGGTCGCCCTGGTGAGAAGGGCAGTATAAAAATGTAAATAAATAAATAAATAAATATGACTTTCAGCTATAACTTTAAATCCAGACGTCCTACAACATTTCTGATTACAAAATCGGAATCAGCGCACCCTATTACATAACAATCAAGTTATTTTCACCCAGTAGCAAATTTTTTGTTGCGTAGTGATATGAGTAAATAAGTATGTCAACAAACTGGAACAAATTCAGAGGAGGGCAACCAGGATGATCAGGGACCCAAAACCAAACTGTATGAACATGGCATGTTTAATCTTGAGAAAAGACTGAGGAGAGATATGATAGCACTTTTCAAATACAATGGAACCTTGGTTAACAAATGGATCGATTAAGATAAAAATCACATAACAAAAGGAAATCCATAGAAAATAGTGGCTCAGTTTATGGATTTCCCCCCGAAACAGATTAATTGGTTTTTCAATGCAATCCTATGGGAAATCACATTTTGGTTAATATATTTTGGCTTTCACTGCATTCTATGGGAAATTGCATTCAATGCATTCCTATGGGAAATTCAGTTAAAGTAATTGTCATGGGAAGACCCCACTTTCTTAACATTCCCCAAAGATGGAGGAAACCTGGTTGTTACTAGGCCTCCAAAAATCACTTTCTTCTCTGTATCACAAGACTGCTTGTTTTTCAGTACTGTGTGTTACCATTCTTTATCTCTAGCTAGCTAGCAGAGGCCTTGTTATGGCTATCCCAGAGGCAGTGTCTTTACACGTGTGTAAACAGTTTCCATGTTATGGGGAAATTCTCCTAGAAAGCAGGGTGCCTCTGATTGGGCCAGAAGGCAACACATGGGTCAATGATCTCCATTTTGGGGAGAGAAAGCCCCAGTTCGCTTTTGGATGTCTATGGGTTAACTTGCCTGGGAAGGTTTCCTTTTTGTTTCACCACGATTACTTAGGCCTCATGTTTTTGCCTTTGGACTGATTTATGTTACTGTACCTTATCTACGTTTTTCCTCTATGGACTATGCTTTAAGGAACCGGACTAATAAACTACATTCTGCCTGAAGAACAAGGTCTCTCTTTTGTAAGCAAAAGGTAACTATAAGTGCGCACACACAGGGGCATCAATATCTCCCCATCTACAAATAATTACTCCAGAACGGAGTTGCAGCATGTTTAGCGGGGTTTTGCAGGCTGGCTCTCTCACTGGAGGGGGGTGAAGTTCAAGTGGGACCTGTTTGGAAGAGTCCCTGATGAATGCAAGGGAGATGCCCTCAGAGTGGGACGGCTGGTTGCCTGACAGTAATTTTTGCTGTAAAAAACATCCCGTAGAATGCATTAATTACAATAACCAAGGTTCCACTGTACTTGAAAGATTGTCATACATAGGAACCTGTTCTTGATCATCCCAGAGTGCAGGCCATGTAATAATGAGCTCAAGTTAAATTAGGCCATATTTTGATTGAATATCAGAAAAAATGACAATGAAATCAATTACCTTGGGAGGTGGTGAGTGCTTCAACATGAGGCATTGAAAAGAAAATTAAACAACCATCTCTCAGATATATTTTGCTTTGGATTCCTGCTTTGAGCATGGAGTTGACTTAATAGCCTCACAGGCCTCTTCCAACGCCATTATTCTATTATTCTAAATTGGGGGTTCCCAACCTTTTTATGTCACAGGCCTGACCATGCCCCCTGGAAAGCTGAGTGGACTGGACCACACACCCCGGACAGCTGAGCAGGCCAGACCATGCCTCTCCAGAAGTGGATGTAAATGTGCCCACTTCTACATTTACAACAGCTTTGGGCATATTAATAACTGATGTAACCATGTTTACACATGTGTGGGTGCATTTTACAGCTGTCATAAACACACCCACTTCCACTTCTGGGTGTGGTGGTGGCGGTGGGCCACATGACATGGTGTCATTGGCTGGGGCTGGCCCTTGGGCCATAGATTGGGAACCCCTGTTCTAAATCACACCTTCATATTTCTACACTATACCAAAAGTTTTGCAGGGAGGGGGGATATTATTATTCTCATTACAGTGACAATATGTTTGAGGCCACTAATCCTGCATTGCCTAGCAGAAAATAATAATTGATGTAATATTTCTGAGAAATGTTTTCTTAGGTTAACTAACAGAAATCCCTTATACCATGTTACCAACCTACCTACCTACCTACCTACCTACCTACCTACCTACCTACCTACCTACCTACCTACCTACCTACTGATAAATAATGGGTAGATTTTAGAGAGTATGTGTTTAGTTTTTTTATTTCTGCATGTGGTCAACATTGCCTATGACTCAGGTCTGATAGCTTTTAGAATGACAAAGTCTGAGGCATTTACATGTGAAAAGGTTCTGTGACTCTTCTCCAGGCTGGAAACAGCTCACTCTTATCAAAATTGAAATTCACTTTCACATAAACCAGTTTGAAATTTTATGGACATAAAACCAGAGAGCAAAAAAAAAGGTACCACCCAGTTTCTTGTAGAATAGAATACATTTTATACAAGGACAAGAGTTTGGATCTCAGTATTGGTAAAATGGTACTGGAAACATCATTATACTAGCACAGGGACATTTTACCTTGTTCATCTTTGTAACAGCTTAAGGGAAGGACTATAATGATACATATTGTTCAGTATTTATATAAGAAGGAACAGGTTCAGCATAAAGACATGTGAAGTTGCCTTCACATTATTAGGAATATAACAGATGCTCAGACAGCATATTTTCCTAACCAACCTTGAGTTGCCAGGGATCTTTTCATGCAAACTAAGCATTCCCCCAGTATGATCCTCCACATGTCTTTCAATAGGAAACCATATACAGTATAAATAATGTAATCACATTAAAATTTTATTCACACTCAAATGTTCAAGAACTCATGCATTGGTCAGAAAAAGTTGAAAAGTAAGTACAGTACAGTTGTACCTCGCTTAAAAAGCATAATATGTTCTACAGGATTGTTCTTTAAGCGAGTTTGCTTTTTAAGTGAAACACCATTGTAAGTGGCCAATTGTGACTTCTGATTTATTTGTTAAGTGAGTTTTTGGTTGGTTTTATTTGTTAAATGAGGTGACCATTCAGATAAAATTCTGCTCTTTAAGCGAGTTACTCTCTAAGCGAGGCACTCTTTATGTAAGGATTTACTGTATAGGGATAAAGCATAGTCAAGAAATGGTTTGGTGTCAGTTTTACAGCTCATGTGATGGGGGACTGCTGAAAAATTGAATCTGGATCTACAGAATTATGAAAATGAAGTGTGTGCTTGCTTGAATGCATGCATGCATGTGCACACAGACACGTGTGCTTGTTGAAATATTGATCAGAAAATAAGCTTTACAAGATAATTTCACAAATCTGTTAATGAAAATATTAAAGAAAACTCAGGATATCTTTTATCCTTTGGTTAGGGCAGAATGACAATAGAATGTAGATGAATAATGAAATTTAAACTGGTGACAAATATAATTTCATTTATATTCAGTGCTCCAAAGAAAATTCACCAGATTCCATTGTCACGGTCAGCTAACTACTCTGCATTGGAGAGCAATCATCTATTTAATCTATTCTTACTGTTAGGTACAAGTACATCCAAAATCAAAATGATAAACATCTCATACTAGAAGAGAAATTATAATTTAATGCACTGTGGTATCTAATTTAGGCATGTGTACAATTTACAAAATCCAAATGTTTTAGAAATGAAGCAGGATGTTGAAAATCAATAAGATAATGTAATAATTAGTTGAACAAATATTCAGTATCATCAAAATCACACCCAGGCACACGAGACATAGATATTACAATTATATTAACAAGAGACGTTAAGTTTAGCAAGATTCTTCCAGTTAACTTAGAAACAATGATGTATGTATTTATCTGACAGATGAAGAACATTAAGTTTATTTCTGTTATATAGTTTGAAATTGCCTTTGGTTTACTGGAACCCACAAATAGGACAAAAGTGTTGAACTACAAAAGAGATGAAAAACCATTTACATCACTGTGGATTTCTGCTCCAGACAGGGAGGAAATACACAGCACAGACCTAGGCAATTCATAGCAATAGAAAAATGCATAGCAATGTGCTTCTTTGGGAGATTAGGTTGGCCCTCCTGCATTTATCCTTCCATTGACAATAGGAGACTAAATTCTTAGGACAGGCTTTTAATAATTGTAACTGAGTCCCTGGATGCTGGTTTTTACCTAAGTAATTGTCTGCTTTTTAAGTTTTTGTTTGTTTTCAAAGTTTTGACCATGTTTTAATTATGTAATGCATTTTAGTTATTATTCAAGTTTAATTACTTTTTAATTGCACAAATGCTGTGCTTTAACTTATTCTTTTTAATATTGTGAGCCACCTTGAGACTCCCATTGGAAGAAAAGTGGCCAGCCAGCCAGCCGGCCAGCCAGCCAGCCAGCCAGCCAGCCAGCCAGCCAGCCAGCCAGCCAATCAATCAATCAATCAATCAATCAATCAATCAAACAAACAAACAAACAAACAAACAAACAAACAAACAAACAAACAAACAAACAAACAAACAAACAAACAAACAAACAAACAAACAAACAAACAAACAAACAAACAAACAAACAAACAAACAGAATTTGGCACAGAGCTAAGAAAAATACTTTAAAGACAACAAAAATCTGAAGTGACAGATGTAAATCTTCACCTATTTTATCTATGGTTTAGTGCACACAGACATAATTTCAGCACTTCAATGTTATCATCTCATCAAATATATAAAATGTGCATCCCATTTTGCTTAACCACTGGTACTCAACTCTTGATCTTCCAGATGTTTCAGATTTTTATTTGCAGAAACTGGAGGCAGCATGGCCAATGATGAGGGCTGCGATCTGAACATTTGGAGGACCATCTAGAGCAGGGGTCAGCAAACTTTGCTCTCTAGAAAGAGAGGGAGGGAGGAAGAGGTTTTGAAAATAACAGAAAGTGGTCCTTTAAATGTGAATGGATTTCTACCAGACAAGTTGAGCCTAGGATATACACTCAGCTACAGCAACACTAAGTAGGCGTCAAACCAGTGTAGAAGCAACATTACAGGCAGGGTGTGCTGGGCATCTTGGGAGGGCAGTGGACAGGATGTGATGGGACGCCTATTGGGGGGAGAAATCCCATACATTCCCACTACCTCTGCCTGCCTCTGGGGGGGGGCAGTTGCTGGGGCACACTGGGATGAGTCCCTGTATCCTTGAGGGCCAGCACACCACTGATTACAGATTATTTTCTCCCTAATCTAGGGTATCAGTCTACTATTTTCTGTGGCTTTCATGGAGTGCAAAAGATGGTGCTGAAACTACATTTCTGTACTGCACTATTTATTTCCTTGAGCACTTTGGAGTTGAACTCCAGCTGAGAGAGCATAATTCATAACTGAATTGTGACTAGAGTTGCATGAAATATCTGGGAGCCGATTTTGGGGGTAGCCCAGTGGTGGGCTCCTGCCAGTTCGGACCGGTTCGGCCAAACCGGTAGCAGCAATCTGGAGGGGATTGCTGGGGTGGTGGTGGTAGTAAACCCCTGGGTGACCGGTTTGGTCACCTCTCTGGCTGCCCTCTAGATTGCTTTTCCAGGCAGCCCAAAATGGCTGCTCGGAAGTGTGCATGCGTCAAAACTCCATTTGATGCATGTGCACTGAAAAATAGAAGTCCGCACTTCTGAGCAGCCATTTTGGGCTGCCCAGAAAGGGTGCAGCACCTGGAGGAGCGGCAGTGGCGGCAGCGGCATTTTCCTTGGTGCACCACTGGGCAAGGCCACGCCGGGCCAAGCCGTGCTGCCAGGCTAGGCTGTGCTGTGCTGCCGGGCTGGGCCAGGCCAGGCTGGTCTAGGCCATGCTGCCAGTCCGCCTTGCTGCCATGCCGTCTTGCCGCCACACTGCTTCGCCGCTGTGCTGCCGCTATTCCTGCTGTTCCTGCCTGCTGCTCCCTGACCCCAGGGTAAGTGATGGGTTTGTGTTTGGGGTGGGTTGAGGTATGTGTGTGTTTTATGTAGTGTGTTTTTATGTGTATTTAATGTCTATTTTAATTTGTATTTTTATGTTTTTATTTCTATTTAATGTCTATTTTAATTTGTATTTTAATGTGTTTCTTTTCCTATTTTTATGTGCATTGCATTTTATTTATTTATTTTATTTTTATTTATTTTTTTACTTTGGCTCCACCCACAATATCATGATGTCATGACATTGGCTCCAAGTATGATGTCATGATGTCATGATGTTGGCTCCACCCACGATGTCAGTAGTAACATTTTTGACAAGTGACAATCACATGCCTTACCACCAGAGCTTCCAATCTGGCAAAAAAATTTTTTTAGTAAACTGCACGCAGTATGAATTAAACTGCTGTCTCCATGGGAAAACACAGATATTCTCCTCATCTGATGAAAACACATAGCTCAGTTCTATATTTCTCAATTCCTTTGGTCTGCCGATTGCTGCCAGAGAAATGCACCAATGAGGACTTGCGTTTGGGCAACAACAAAGTGAAGAAAGTGGCTTCCTTTTGGCAGTACATGATTTGATCAGGACATGAAAGAAGAAATTCTATATTTTATGTATCTGACAGGTTTTCAAACTTTTCTTCCAATATTTTCCAAGATCTGCTTGGCAATGGGCTACTGATCAGTATTGCTGTATTAATACTATAATCCCAAAGGAAAATATGATTCCAATCTAGAGAATTCCTCAAGGACCCCTGGTAGACAATGAAGGGAGAAGAACTTCTTGATGTATAAAGGCACTGTCACCATTGTCAAAGAAAGCTAGTGCAACAAGTGAACCACAAATGCGAGCACATTGCTTCCTCCTTAACATCAAAATAGCTGCACTTTCATTCAGTTAACAGAAATCTGGCACAATCACCAATGATAAATGGACAAATATTAATCTCAGCTATTTAGTGTAAAAGCAATCTTACATTTCTTCAGGAACATGAAGACTTGCTTTGTTTTAACTAGGCATCAGTAGATGCTGAGCTCCTCCCAATCTGGCTTAAGTCTGGGGTCCAGTTAGGGATACAGGTGATGGAAGGGAAACTGGCTTTTTGTTTGTTTGATGTATTGTTGCCAATTCACTTTTCCCCTTGGCACCCCTTTACCAATGTTAGAGCATCATCCAGACCTCTGAAAGAGATTCTCAGTGGCATTTACTCTAGTCTAGCTGAAAGTCAGTATTATTAAAAGTCACTTCTTCCTGCCATTCCTGCTGGCAGAAACATAGATGGCAATAAATGAAACATAAGGAAATATTCCCCCCAGGCAGCAAAGAATAAAAAAGTAAAATTGTAAATGTTCATATAAGATTTTCAAGCAAATCAAGTTAATGAAAGAACAAATTTAGAGAATCTGTAGTCTTTTTTCTAAGTACTCCTTAAACATTTCCAGTTGTCTTAGCAGATGTTTCTTAGTTTTAAACTGAATGACACTGGTATATTAAGAGCTTCCCTCCCCTTAATTAGTAAATGCTGTAGCAATAACCTTAAAGTTAAATATATGTTCTGCTTAAGGCTGATTACACTTACCTGGAAGTAAACCTGCAATTCTATACACATTTTCCTGGGAATGAATCCCACTGAAATCAGTGAGGCCTCTGAGAAGACATGTCGAGGGCTGTGTTGTCAGTCTCAGGGAATGCAGTGGAAATGACTTTTGAGGAGAAATGTGCACAAAACTAGGCTGCATGTCTATGACACTGAATGTGGGCATTTTTTAAGAAGGCACTTAGACATGGGAAGCTTAAACGAGTTGAACGCAGCTTAGGCATTCTGAATATATGTTACAAATTCAGACATTCAAGCATGAAAGTCCTTTCCTTAACTTGTTTTCAAGCTTCATCCTTCCTTTCTGTGATAAGTAAAGCAAAGCTACAGAATCGGCAACCATTTGCATCTAAGGAAGAGATGTTTTGCTTTGGTGATATAGTTAATGAGTCTAAAAATATTCAGTACAATAATTCTGTCAAAGCCCCCACAGTCTCCTCAATGAGCAGAAGGCTGCAGGATTCCAATGAGGAGCCGAGTAATGAGCTCTCAACATTCGCTTCCACACAGTCCAGGCGAAATATACTTGGGCCTCAACGGTTCCACATCATTAGCAACATGAAACAAAGACACATGCTTGACTTTAATAAGTGACTAAAGTTGCTGGGTTATTAGGCTATTACTTCCCATAAAGTCCACTTCTGTATGACAAACCAGTTCCTTGCAAAAACAAAGAAGGTTGAGAGAAAAAAGTGGGGGGGGGGGCTTTTCCAAACAGCACTCAGTATAATTTAATGTATGAACAGTCAAACAAGACTTGAAAGATGACACAGGAAGTGATGGGTATTTGACAGAGATTCTCATGGGTAGGCTGCAGCCTGCAGTGGTCTCGCTACAAGAGAGAATGGCAGCAGAGGCTCCAGCAATCAGATCACAGGCATATATGACTGACTTTACGTTGATATGCTTGCCAACAGGAAGTGAACAAGCTCATTCCCATTGGGAAAGGAGACTATTAGCTTAGGCATGACTAAATAGGCCAATAGTATGATACTGAGTACCCAGAAAGAATTAAAAAGAGAAATGCATATCTATCTATCTATCTATCTATCTATCTATCTATCTATCTATCTATCTATCTATCTATCTATCTATCTATCTATCTATCTATCTATCTGTCTGTCTGTCTGTCTGTCTGTCTGTCTGTCTGTCTGTCTGTCTGTCTGTCTGTCTGTCTATCTATCTATCTATCTATCTGTTGTTCTCCTTTGTTTTGCTTCCTTTAAAATCTTCTGTACATTGGAATTTAAGTGTAGATCTTCAACTTTTACATGTAAACACAAAAAGATTTACTATAATGCTGCAAATATCAGTATTTGATCTGAGCTGGATATGTTCAGCAACATAGAGCCTGAAGTTCTGATGTCTCTGACACCTCTATACACTGGTACTCGGACAACGTTTACCTCGAATAAGGCTAAAATCAGATAACATTGGGGAATTTGAGGCAAACATTTGCATTGCACAATGTTAAGATAATGTTGTGCAATGCAAATGTTTGCCTCAAATTCCCCAACATTGATCTCTGCCCCAAAGCCTGCAGGGCTGGACCCATGCAGGCTTTGGAGCAGAGATCTCTGCTGCTGCTTGGGTTGAGGGGAAGAAGGGCGCAGTTCAACCCCCAACCCAAAGGCAAAAATGAGAGATATTCACCCTGCCTCCCCTGCTGAAACAACAGGGTGAGCAGGAAGAATCCCTCGCTGTTAGGTTTGCCTTTGGCCAGAGAAAGGCTTGCAAACCTAACAGTGAGAGATTCGTCTTGCCCACCCTGTTGTTTCAGCAGGGGAGGCAGGGCGAATCTCTCTGCCTTTGCTTTTTGCCTTTGAGTTGGGGGCTGAACTGGAGCCTGTACTCCCCACCCCCACCCCAAAGGCAAAAGGCAAAGGCAGAGAGATTCGCCCTGCCTCACCTGCTGAAACAACAGGGTGGGCAGGACAAATGGCGTGGCTGGGAAGCTGACCGGGGGAGCCCCGTTCGGCTTCCCAAACATGACACTGCTATGTAGCAGCATGTTGAGAAGCCGGCTTCCCGAACACGCCGCTGCTGTGCCCAGTGAGCGATCGCCTGGGAATGCCAGTTTGCTTGGGGAGGGAGGGCACTTTCTCTCCCCAAGCAAACCACATCAACTCCCTGTTCCCTTTCCTCTTCGCAAAGAAAACAGGTTTTTTTAAATGTTGTGTGATCAATGCATCGCACAACATTAAAAACCAGATAATGTTAAGACTTGTGGAACCAAGTCTTAACATTAGCCGAGGTACTAGTGTACTTGAAATTTTTTGAGATTGTAGCTGTGTTAATCTGTGTTTCAAGCATATCAAAAAGTAAACAAAACAAAACGACAAAAATGTTGTGGCACTTTAAAGACTAACTGCTGTATTTTAATATTAGTTTTTGTGGATCAGGTCCACTTCATCAAACTTGTGAACTATGGGTTGAAACCATAGATATGATTAGGGGAAAATGGAAAAAGACAATTCCTGTAGTCAAAAGAAAAGAAAAACCTAGATGGATGGTGGAAGAAACACTTAAAATTGTTAGGCCAGGCAAGAGGCAAAAGTAAAAGGTGACAGAAACAGAGCCAAAAACCCTGAATACATTTTTTCAGTGACTGTCATGTAGAAACAAGCAAAACTATTAACCAGTGCAAGGAAACAAGAACAACAAAATGGAAAAATGAGAGATCTAGAAGATTTAAATATCAAAGGTAAATTTAAGCTTAGATTAGGAATGCTGAATGGTCAACAGAGAAGTACACTGTTAATCCTGAATAAAGCAACCAATATATCTTATGATGGGGATGTCATGAGAAGACAAGATTCACTGGAAAAAAACAAAAATGTTGGTAGAAGTTAAAGGCAGCCAGAGAAGAACAACAAAAATGAGGTACTGTACATTCATTCAGTCTCATTAATGCAAGAACTCTTGTTAATAGTACCAGAAAAAACCTCCAAACATCTTGTAACTTCATGAACAAGGAAAAAAAATGTTGCTTATCTTTGCAAAACTAAGGACTGGTTCACACAGAAGAATCGATTCTATGCAGATTTTTTCCTTACCTATTCTAAGGATTCTGCTAGTGTGTAAAATATAATGTGTGAACTCAACTGTATACAGGTATGGGTTTCGTGACCTGAGAGTGATCATTAGGGAGAAGCAGGCAGCATGTCCAGTGGGGAGTTTTGGGAATTCTTAACCAAAATCACAAATCTTTAATTATAATTGTGGTGATCAGAAACACCAGACACTGTGGAGCCTCTATATCTTTTGCAACAAGTCATACATTCTGTTTCCCACATTGGTTTGTAACTGCAACACACATTCAGTCACAGAATTGATAAACACATACTGTATTTATCATGTAAACCATATTATTTGATTTTTCATAAATTTTAGGTTTGTTGAAACACACAAGTCTTGTAACACTTAAAAGTCTGTTGTTATGGACTAGAAATAAAAACCCACTTGCAAAAACCTTAACAGGACTTTCAGGGTTAAGTGAGATATTTAAAAAGTGGTTTTATTGGTTCCATACACTCCGTTAGCTTCCATGGCTGAGCAGGGATTTGAACCCAGGCCTCCTGGGCCTTATTCCATTACTCTATCCACTGCACTACACTGAATATCTAACAAGTTCTATTTGAAATGAACTTCAATGGAAGGAAGACTATTGTGTTAGATGTGCAGAATGAATCATTGATTCACGAGAGATGTATGGAGTTAGCCTGTACTCCATGCTTCTATAGGAGTGGGCTACAGTATGAGAATTAGTTTTGTTTGTGACATGAAATTCTTAATTCAGACAACCATCCTGAAAAGGTTGAGAATATAAAAAAGGGTTTTTTCAGCTTCCAGGAGCTAATCCATAAAAAGATGGGGTGTATGCTTTTGGACCACTACAGGAATAATGAAGGTATTGAATAAGGCAAGAAATCAGACATTCAAAGCAACATGGCATCTCAAGAGTCTTCTCCTAACAGTCACAGAGGTAGGAAAGTAGGTAGGAAAGGAGCACAGAAATCACCAGACTCCTCCTGATTTATTTTGCCCTTGTCAATAAAAATCCTGTTGGCTAAGTAAATCTGCCATAGTTCCTGTGCCAATTAAGCTTAGATACTTTTGCAGTCCCCTACAGCAAACATTACAGGACTGTGGAGGCTTAGTAATTAAGTTAAGACACTAAACTCTGAACTTGATGACTAGAAGGTTGGCAGGTCAGCAGTTCAAGTCATGAGTGTTGCATAACAAAGTGAGCTCTCATCTCTGTCCCAGCTCCTGCCAACCTAGCAGCTTGAAAGCAAGAAATTCCATGTAGAGAATTAGGTACCACTACAGTTGGGAAGGTAACAGCATTCTGTGTGCTCTGGCATCTAGTCATGCTTGCCACATGACCATGGAAACATGTGCAGATGCAGACAGAACTGACTCATTGCCAGTAAACGGAGATGAGCACTGCGCCCTAGAGTTGGATATGACTGGCTTTTGAACAAGGATTATCTTTACCGTTACTTTACAGCAAACATTGCTTATCCATATATGATGACTCACCAGAGTCTTCATAAACCTCCTATTTTGGGCCACGGCTGGTAATACAAAAATGAGCGAGTTATGAAGAAACTTCAAGGATATGGTGAATGGCTGGGGAGCCTTGTGAAATTTAAGGATTCATACATGAGGCAGGCACATTCCCCAGTATGAGGATAGTTCTTCCATAAAACCCAGAGGTGGGTAACATTGTGGGGATGAGAGGCATCCTGCCATTGTCCCATACCACATTTTGGCGGTGCACCAATAATGGCAAACAAAAAATTTGAGAAACCACTTTTTACTTTTCAGTTGCTGCCACATGGCTGAAGTTGAGCAGGAGTGCTAAGTCACATTTTGCTTTCAGAAAATGTTAAGCATGCCTTGCTTTAGTGGTTGCTGCCAATGGACCACCAAAATTTGGGGAGTGGAGGTGAATTAAGCAGCAACAGAGCAGGCTTGGGAGTGGTTGTTGCAAAACAGAGGGCACATGTGTCCACATTACACACCACTTTTATGCCCACCTCTCTCCATAGGTAAAGGTAAAGGTTGCCCTTGTTCGAAAGCCAGTCATATCCAACTCTAGGGTTCAGTGCTCAGCTCTATAGCCAAAGAGCCAGTGCTGTCTGCATCTGAAGATGTTTCTGTGGACATGTAGCAGGCATGACTAGACACTGGAGTTCACAGAATGCTGTTTACCTTCCCATCAAAGTGGTCCCTATTTATCTACTTGCAATTTCTGCTAGGTTGGCAGGAGCTGGGACAGAGACGGGAGCTCACTCTGTCATGCAGCACCTGGGTCTCAAACTGCTAACATACCAACCTTCTAGTCATCAAGTTTGGCATCTTAACCACTAAGCCACTGCAGTCCCTCACCTCTCTCCATAGGATAAGGTAGAACTCTTGTCTTCCTCCCACTTTCAAATTTAACCTTTTTTTAAAATCAAAATAAGACTGTTGTCTCTGAAATTGTTCTCTTTTGCTCTCATCATCAAGACCATTCTTGAAATGCAGGCCTATCGACAAATTACCTCAGTAGATGATGCTAAAATTCTGCCTTCATTTTAGTTCATTCTTCCTTCACTAGGATGGGCTTTCCTATTACACAAGCATTTTATCTTGAATGAATATATCTATCTACTTTGTGTCCAATTTTGGGTGACCACAAGGGAAAAAAACCCTATTTATTATAATAGGAAATGAGAAGAATGTATTATACTTGTGCCTAGAAAAGCTGAAATATACAATGGAAAAGACAATAGTTTTAAAACTGGTAAATCAAAGTGGACTTCAATTTATGCAAAGCTCACTCTTCAAACAAATGTCTTCTAGGGAAGACTCACAAAATGTTTCAACAGCAATAGCTGAGATGGACTGTGTTGTAATAAATTCGATACACTTGACTAATGCAGTTATTTTCAATGAGGTTGGCACAACGCCCATAGCTGAGAGCAAACAAATACAGCAAGACAACCAGTTTAGTAACTGCCACTAATGCAACATGATTTTGCTCTGTCCAGGGTCTTTCTTGGCCAGTGTGGGTCCCCCCCTCCCTTTCTCTTTTGTTTTATTGCATTGATGAATTAGTAAAATATTTGAATGCTTTTCCTTAGATTTACCATTGTCTTTTGTATAAAATGCTGGTGAAGCACAAACATTTTAATCAAATTAGTATGCAACATAAGGCAGCTGTGTATTCAAATGGGTTTTTAAGCAATTTGGTTGTTTTCTTTATAATAACAGGAAAGAACATTTTGATTTTGAAGGTGACAGAGGCAATATTACCAGAATTAAACAATCTGAATTAGCTTTTTCATGAAATGTAATATGTTTTATGCTTTTAGATGGGATGCTCCAGTGCTTTCAGATGAGCCTTTCACTGTCACAGTCAATGGCCAGGAACAGAATAAGCTCTGGAGGTAGGATTATCCTCAAATTTAATTTTTTTTCAAAGGAGGCTAATGGCAAATGTTTCTAGCAAACTTTAGGTGCATCTGTGCTATAACTAGAGAACCAAGACAGGCTATTAAAAAGAAAGAAAAGGGAGGAGGGAAAGGGAAGTTAGATATTTTTCTTAGTTTCAAATGGATATGTAAAAGGGATGTAATCTCTTCACGCTTATCGACAGACAAACAGCTTGCGTAGCTTACATATTTCTAGATAGACAAGAGATACAAATAAATCTATTAGTACAAAATAGTATTCAAAACATCAGGAATATATAAAGGATGTGCTTCCAGATATCCTCAAGGTGTATTCCCACAGGAGTATTGCAATTAAGAAAAAGTCCAGTACTATCCATTTTGTAGGCAAAAGCTCTTAGGGATGGAGAGTTAAGTGCCAGTTCTCTGTTCTTCCATACTCCTTCCATAAGCTTTATAACAAAAGTTCAAAACATGTGGCCCATCAGGTGTTGTATTGTAGTTCCTATCATCCCTCAACTTTGCTTGTTCCAATCAGGGCTGATAGGTAAAGATAAAGGTCACCTTTGTTTGAAAGCCAGTTATATCCAACTCTAAGGTTCTGTGCTCCTCTCTGTTTCATAGCTGAAGGAGCCAGCACTGTCTGCTTCTGCAGACTTTTCTGTGGTCATGTGGCAGGCGCATGGAATGCTGTTTACCTTCCCACTGAAGTGGTCCCTATTTATCTACTTGCAATTTCTTTCAAACTGCTAGGTTGGCAGGAGCTGGGACAAAGACGGGAACTCATTCCGTCCTGCAGTATTTGGGTATTGAACTGTTGACCTGTTGCCTTCCAGTCATTGTCTTAGCTACTTGAGCCACTGCAGTCCTGGGGCTGATAGGAGTTGACATGAACAACACTTGGAGCGTGAGTCAGTCTTCATTTCCCCCCCACCTTTTTTGCTGCACCAATAATCCCCCCTTTTTTTGTTAAACTAAGCCATGTGATCAGAAAGCTCAAAATCCGGGATAAATTTCATGATGTGATCAAATTGACTATGGCTGTTGATAGCATTATGTTCCTTTTTAAAACATATTGAAATACTTAACCCTTGAGGAAAGATTGAAAGAACTAGGCATGTTTAGCCTTGAGAGGGGATATGATAGTACTTCTCAAATACTTGAAAGATAATCATAAAGAGGATGGGAAGGGTCTATTTACAATCATCCCAGAGTGATGTAATAATGGGCTAAAACTACAGGAATCAAGAGATAGGCTGACTATAAAGTAACATGTCTTAACAGTTAGAGCAGTACTACAGTGGAATCAACTACCTCAAGAGTGGTGAATGCTCCAACACTGAAATCATTCAAGAGAAAACTGGACACCCATCTGTAGGATCTGCTTTGATTTAGATTCCTGCATTGAGCAGGGTGTTGGATTCGATGGCCTCAAAGGCCCCTTCCAACTCAGTTATTCTATGATTCTATGATTAAATGGCATCTCAATAAATATCCTCAAACAGAGATGGCTTATGTTGTGATAGCTAGAGACAAAATATAAGAATGTTCCACTAAATCCTACACATGGCTTCTATCACACTGGTAGGCTGCAAAGAGTACCTCCAAGGGTAACATGCTAAATTTCAGCTGACTCTTAGTATGTGTGTGTCTAATTTCTAATCACTATACAGTACATAGCTATGGTAATGGGGTAGACTGTACAGCCAGTGACTCAACACCGAGTGTTTGTTGTTGCTGTTCAGTCGCACAGTCGATTCCGACCCTTTGCGACCCCATGGACCACTGTCCACCAGGCACCTCTGTCCTCCACCATCCTCCTCAACTCGCTCAGTTCTGTGCCCATTGTCTCTACAATACCATCTAGCCATCTCATTTTTGGCCACCCCCTTTTTCTTTTGCCCTCCACCTTTCCCAGAATTAAGGCTTTCTCAAGTGAATCCTCTCTCCTCATTTGATGTCCAAAGTACTTTAGCTTCATTTTTACTATTTGACCTTCAAGGGAGCAGTCAGGGTTGATTTCTTCTAAGATTGACCTATTTGTTCTCCTCGCTGTCCAGGGGACTCTCAAAACTTTCCTCCAGCACCACATCTCAAAGGCATCTATTCTTCTGCGCTCAGCTTTCCTAATGGTCCAGCTCTCACAACCATACATTGCCATGTGGAATACCATTGCTTTGACTATACGAATTTTTGTTTGCAATGTGATGTCTCTACTTTTCACTATGTTCCCCAGGTTTCTCATCGCTTGCCTCCCAAGAATCAGTCGCCTTTTTATTTCATGGCTGGAATCACCATCTGCAGTGAGCTTTGATCCTAGGAAAGTAAAGTCTGTCACTGCTTCTACTTCTTCCCCATCTATTTTCCAGGGACTGAAAAATAAATGGGGAAGAAGTAGAAGCAGTGACAAACTTTGTTGGCTAGCAGTAAATAACCTTTTGGAATAGTAGCCATGTTAGTCTGTGTTTCAGGCATATCAGAAAACAAAAAAACAAACAAACATGCTGAAGCACTTTAAAGACTAACTGCTATATTTTTAATGTGAGCTTTTGTGGATAAGTCCACTTCATCAGACAGAAGAGTGAGACGTCAAGGTATGAACTTATATACACCAGATATAGAGGCGTAAAGTGATTAAACATATAAGTATGCAAACCAGTGCAGCTTCCTACAGCTGGCAGTAGCAGATTATCTCTAGTTGTTGGATGCATTTTATTTCTGCTGAATAAAATACTGAATAAAATGCTGACTGGATGCATTATATTTCTGCAGAGATTGAGACAGAAGAAATAAAATACATCCATCTGTTGGATGCCCATTGCAAAGGTTTGAATATTAGCCAGGGGTTTCTGGGACATTATCAAATTTGATATACAGATTGTTATATGCTGCTATATATATTATATATTGTTATATTTTACCCTGTCACAAACTTTCCTGTAACAACATGTCTCACAGAACAAAGGATATGCTGAAGCATTTCCCCCCTTTCTTCTTCTGGTAAATAACCTGACTCCCCAAAGGGACCAATGGCTACAGGCAGATAACCCCCTTTATGTCGAGTGATGCCCCCCACAGTAGAGGAATTGCCACTGGAAACCATCATATTGGGCCAAATGGTAAAATGAGTGGAGAATGAACCACTTCTGATTACCAACTGTCATGGAGGCAGAAGAGGTCATGCTGGATGGACTGACTGTGAAGGTGCACCTTGTTAATATCCTCAAGGCTGTGGCAGTCTATTGCAGTTAAATCTTGCATGTCTCATTCTATACGTGCCACAGGAGATGGCTCTCAGTCACAGTATGTTGCTCATTTCATGGCAAGCTATGATCCAACTTAAACAAATTCATGCCAGTGGCATGTTTGTTCCAGGAAAAAAAAGTATACTGTACTTGAATATGAGTAGCAGCTGACAATGATACTTAGCAGAGTCATACCAGGAGACCCTCAAATCTATTAGTCTAGAAAATATCCTATCCTGGACATCTGTCACAGTGCCACAAGTTGAAGAGCTGATGGGCCAACTTAAATCACTGAAGGCCCTAAGATCAGATATGATCCCACCAGAGTTGATTAAAAGCTCTGGTGCTGGCAGCCCTTTTCACACAGACTGAACAAAGAGTTCAAACACCTCAAGACAACCATCTGTCATATCTACTTTGATTTGGATTTCTGCATTGAGCAGGGCATTGGACTCAGTGGCCTGAAAAGCCCCTTCCAACTCAGTTATTCGATGATTCAATGATTTGAAAATTTGTTGCATTATTTTGCTTTGTTGCTTATCTAATCTTTAATTTTCTCTTTCTTTCCCTCTCTTTCCTCATTTTCCTTTCCTCTCTTGTGCTGGAAATATCCTTCCTCAAACTGAATAGGCAGTAATGAAGACAGATTAAACATTAAACATTAAATACTTTAATTCTCCATTAATGGGATTACAATTGAAAACAACATAAACAACAGAGGTTAAAAGTAATACGGGAAACTGCTAGAGAGTTGGTTTATCTATATAGTATGGCAGTGACTCTTCAGGGTTTCTGCTAGAGTCTTGTCTAGCCTTAAAAATGTGGTTATTGAATCTGGAACCTTTTACAGGCAACACATCAGCTCTACCTAAAATTTACACCCTGTTCTTATAATGTCTAACAGCTACTTCTAACACAACGTATTTATTCCAATACACATACACTTTCTCTATCATTTTTGAAGTGACATATCTGAAATCACATTGGGAAACCACACTGTCATCATGTAGTCTTTAGACCATGCCATCATCATCATCTATGAAACTCTGCCTGTCAATCAGGTATGAATTGTGTGTGAGGTTTCCTACGGTTGTAAGAGCCTTATGACTTGGTTCAGAGCAACTTCTCCACTCAAGTGTATATTTTAATCAGAGGCAGACTAGAATAGCATATTTTTATATATTCCAACAGTTTTAAAATATCAGCCCTAAAATCTCATCTGAGAAATGTCCATATGGTTCTACACTCTTGAGATATATGCACACTGGCAAAAACCACATTCCAAAATAGCACTGGTCTGTAAGATCATGTAAAGAGACTATGAGTTTATTTATCCTTCTATTCTTTCTGGCAGATCTGAACACCCTCAAAGCACAGCAGGAATGATCTATATCCTTACTGAAGTTGTATTTTTTTTTGTTACTTCATCACTTGCTCATATAAATTGGGTCTAGTAAAGTATGACAAAAGGTCTGGTTGTGTTTTCTGAAATTTATCCCTCTACCCCTCGAATACATACACTATCATTGAAATCCTGTTGGTCCAACCACATAGGCATAAATGGTGATGATGCCATCAGCTTATTATGTTACTTTTAAAATTTTATTTAATTGGAAATTTCCTTTTCTCTTTCCCTCTGGTTCTGAAACTCCTAGGGATCCCTTTTGACCTGGGGGGCCTTAGGGAGTCTCAGGATATCTAAGGAAGCACAGAGCATGTGTGTGTGTGTGTGTGTGTGTGTGTGTGTGTGTGTGTGGGATAGGAAGCATTTAATTAAATTAAAAGGTAATGTGACCTGATGATGGAATTGCTACTTATAACCGCATACTTATCCAACAGGGCTTCAACCATTAAAATCATAATATGTTGACATATTCTTCGCCACTGACCTCTGGGCCCTCACCAATGGCCAGAGGGGAGAGAGAAATCTATTATTTATTTAGAAAAATGTATTAATTTTTTTTATTTTGTGCTTTGTTGTTTTGCTGATTGTAAACCGCCCTGAGACACCACGGTGAGTTAATGGCAATATAAATCTATACAAATAAACAAACAAATAAAAATCATAAATTGTTCATCCACACATTTTCAAACTTGGGCTGAGGACACCTAAGTAAAATGTAAAAAAAACCAAAACCCAAAACACCCTGTCAGGGCATTTCCAGATGGAGGCCTCCTGAAAACAGTAGTTAAAAGACATTATGAGGTTATCCTGCCTTTTTCCCTTAAAGGGTTTTATTTATTTTTATTTATTATTTTATCACATTTATATCCCACCCTCATCCAAAGACTCAGGGCAGCTTACAAAATTAAAAACACAGTTAAAAACAAATTGATTACATTAAAAGGTTTTTAAAAATTCAAAAGTTAAAAGGGTTAAAAAGTTTAAAATATAAGGGAGGTGGGGGTTATTCAAAAGAGCCAGCTGGCCAAGCTGACTGCCTGGTCTGCACCCCAAACATGCCCCATCAGCCAGGTCTTTACCCCCTTTCTGAAGGGCAGTAGCTCTGCCTGGAGGTGCAACTCACATGGTAGGAGGTTCCATGGGGCCAGAGCGGACACAGAAAAGGCTCTCCTTCTAGTGCTAGAGAGGTGAGCCTCTCTAGCTGTTGGCACGACCAGAGTGCCTTTGCGGTGTGCTCTGGTGTGATGGACAGATGTTCTTGGAGTGAGGCGGCCTCTTAAGTATCCTGGCCCACTACCATGTAGGGCTATAAAGGTAATTACCAGCACCTTGAATTGCACCCAGAGACAGACTGGCAACCAGTGCAGCTCCCAGAGCAGTGGTGAGGCATGTGCATACTGCCCACACCCCATCACCACCTGGGCAGCTGCATTCTGGACCAGTTGAAGCCTCTGAAATGTCATCAAGGACAGCCCCATGTAGAGTGAGTTACAGTAATCAAGTCTGGAGGTGACCAGAGCGTGTGTGATCATGAGCAAGGAGTCCCAATCTAGGAGAGGGCGTAACTGGCGAATAACATGAAGTTGTGCAAAAGCCCTCCTGGCCACAACTGCCACCTGCTCTTTGAGCAGGAGTTGTGAGTCCATGAGGACCCCCAAGTTACACACCGGGTCTGTTTGGGGCAAAACTGCCCCATCCAGAACCAAAGATGATATCTCCTGAGATAATGCAGGACCTCTGACCCGCAGCCACTCAGTCTTGCCAGGATTCAGTTGTAGCCCGTTGTTCCCCATCCTGACCCTAACAGCCTCCAGGCACCTGGAAAGGACTTCCACTGCATCACTAGGGTCCCCACAGGCCGAGATATACAGCTGTGTATCATCTGTGTATTGATGATACCTTACCCAGTGGGAATGGATGATCTCACCCAGTAGTTTCATGTAGATGTTAAATAGGAGAGGTGAAAGCACCAAGCCCTGAGGCACCCGTTATTGGAGAAGCCTAGGGATGGATTTATCACTCTCCAACCACACCAACTGGGTCTGGCCCCTCAGAAATGAAGAAAACCAGGACCACACAGTGCCCTGAATCCCCAATCCTTGGATCCTTTCCAGAAGGATATCATAGTCGACTGTATCGAAAGCCACTGAGAGGTCAAGAAGAGCCAGGATGGATGGATGTCTGCCATCCCGCAATCTCCAGAGATCATCCACTAGCACAACCAATGCAGTTTCCGTACCATATCCAGGCCTGAATCCTGACTGGAAGGGGCCCAGATAATCCCTTTCATCCAGGATCTCCTGTAACTGCCCTGCCACTGCCTTCTCCAAAACTTTATCCAGAAAAGGCAGGTTGGACACAGGTCGATAATTTGCCATTATTGCTGGGTCAAGGGATGGCTTCTTCAGGAGGAGGTGCACCAGAGCATGTCTTAGAGGTGCTGGAAAAAAACCCTCCCACAATGAAGAGTTGATGGTTGCCTTGACCGAACCGCCTGTCACCGTCCTGGTAAATTTAATTAACCAGGCGGAGCATGGATCTAATGTACAGGCAATGGCACAGACAACTACCATGAGCCTGTCCACTTCCTCAGGGACAACTGGATCAAACTGATCCCAGATGACACGGTATGACTGCACTTCAGTCAACCCCAGCTCTACATTTTCCATGCTGGGATTCAACTTTGAGTGGATCTGAGTGATTTTCTCTGTCAGATAATCAGCAAAAGCCTCAGCCTACCCCTAGCAACCGGGGCCTGACCCCCCTCTACCAAGAAGGGACCTGGTCACCTGGAACAGGGTCTCCGGGCGATTATCAGCAGAGGTAATGAGGGTAGTGAAGTACTGAAGTTTCACCACCTCCATCACCACTAGGTAGGCTTTAATAGCAGCTCTAACCAGTATTCGGTCCGACTCGCTCTGAGTCTTCACCCAGTGGCGCTCTTGGCATCTCTTTGCCCATTTGAGCACCCTCAACTTCTCCATGAACCATGGGGAAGAGCTGTGTCCATGAGCATAGAGAGGCCGTAGTGGAGCGATTACATCCAAGGCCACTGTCACCCTCTCATCCCAGAGGTCGACAAGCACCTCAAGCGGATCGAATTGACGGTCCAGAGGAAAGTCCCCCAGTTCCCTTTGGAATCCACCCAGATCCATCAGTTGATGGGGGTGGGACAATGTTATAGGTCCTAACTCCATACGGTGAAGCTTCACCCCCAGAAAGTCCAAAGTCACCAGAAAGTGATCTGACCATGGCACAGGCATAATATCTAATTTCTGTAATTTCAGATCACTCCAACAAGAAAACCAGATTCAGGGTGTGGCCACTGCTCCTGGTTGGGCCCTGAATTACCTGAATCAGGCCCACAGCTGCCATGGAAGCAATGAACTCCCATGCTACCTCTGAGCCTGCCCCCAATGAAGGCAGATTGAGGTCCCCCAGGACCATAAATCTGGGAAACTCCTAAGCCAACATGGTGACAGCCTCAAGGAGGTCAGGCAGGGAATCTGCTATATTGCAGGGAAACAGGTACAGGGGCAAGATTCCCAACTGACCTTTAGGGCCCAAACGCAGGAGCAGCGCCTCACAACCCAGAACTTGCAGAGCTGTGGCTCTGGCGACTCCCAGTGACCCTCTGGCCACAATGGAGATGCCACCACCACTCCCCTTATCCCTAGGCTAGTGCCAAATACCAAACCCGTCTGGACACAGTTCTGATAGAGGCAGCCCATCTTCTGGTCTCAGCCAGGTTTCGGTGATGCATGCCAGGTCGGCCTGCTCACCTTGAATGGAATCTGCAAGCAGGGGGGCCTTATTACAAACTGACCTGGAATTCATCATCAGCATCCTAAGGGGAGAGGGTCACTCTGGACCAGCTGCACAGGAACCTGTGTAGCCAAGGGGCCAGAACCGGGGGCAGCAATCAAATATATCAAATATATTTTACTTTAAGGATGGAAGCTGATACCCGTGAAGAAATAGTGGAAAAGAAAGAGAGGGTTTATGAGATGCACCTGTAAAATGCAGTGGATAAGACGGAGTAGAGAAATAAAAGTCTTTTCAGGAACTGCTCTCAGGACTCAAATACTACAAGTGGTATAATGATGTGCATTTGAGGCTGAAAATCTTAATTTCCCATATTATGATCTTTTGTAAAGTGATGGAGATTGACTAAGAAATGGAATTTAAGATTGTGGCGCATATTTTGCTGAAAATATTGATCCAGTGTGCAGCCTCTATGAGAAAGTCAACTTCTATGTTCAGGATCCTAGAAAGGAATTGAAAATCAAACTGCCAGTGCCTTTATGGTACAAGATAGCTTGGAATACTGTCTACAGTTCTAGCACCTGCATCTGAGGAAGAATCTTACAGAGTTGGGAAAAATCTAGAAAAGAGCAACCAAAACAACAAAGAGGCAAAAGAAACTTTCCTACACAGAAAGGCTACCACGTTTGAGGCTTTTCAGCTTAGAAAAGGCAAATCAAGACTGGGGTGAAAGAAGTGTGTAAAACCATGCGTTGTACGGAGAATAGAGATAGGGAGATTTTTTCTTTATTTTATAATGGTAGAAGAGGGTGTCATACAGTGAAGCTATGCAGGCAAATACAATCCCTAAACAGAGGGGAAAAGCATGAGGAGAAATGAACAGTATCATACAATGTGCAGTCATAAAAGTCGGATTATTTTAATTTGCTGCCTGAATGCATTGACTGAGGTTGTGACAACACAGTGGGAAAATACAAATGGATCTGCTGCGAAGTTGCACCCAGAAAGTTAGGTTTTCCTGGTGAATTTGCTTTAGCTAGCCACATAAAAGTCAGAAGGGAGAGAGGAAGAAATTGGCAATCAGTCTTGTTTGCAGCTTGTTAAGGTAGCTCTGCCTTGCCGATTCAGATGTGCAGTAGGTATAGCTATAACATAACTACTTTAACAAGCTGCAAGCAAAGCTGACTGATTAATTTCCTCTTCTTTTTGTTGATTCTCCACTCTTATTTCGTTTGATCACCTATCACAACAGTTGTTATGTGCCATCAAGACAGAACCAATATATAAAGACCCTATCAGGGCTTTTGAGGTAAGTTAGATGTTTATGGAATGGTTTTATTAGTTCCATACGCCCTGTGAGTTTCCATCATTGAGCAAGGATTCAAACCCAGGCCTTCTATTCTGCCATTGTATCCAAAACACCACACTGGGTATCCTAGCACAACACTACTAAGAAGAAAAGAAATGGAACTGGAAAGGAAGAAGAAAACAAGGAGATACAGTCATCAGGTGTGGGGAAGAGAGGATTCAAATGGCAGTGAGTTTCCCCACTATCCTACCTCTCTCATTGTTGCTGTAACCAGGTAGAATGGCTTGAAATAGAGTAACTACAACAGCTCAAGCTATCATATCATCATACCACCTGAATTAATGTGAATGCTACAAAAAAGTGGAAGCCTCAGTGGTAGAAGAAGAAAAAAATTAAATGGTGTGTGTGTGTGTGTGTGTGTGTGTGTGTGTGTGTGTGTGTGTAGACTCCAGGCTGTTTCTCATTGACCTGTACGGTGTTTAGTAATATATCAGAAGACACAGGCAGAAGGAACTGGGATCATACTGATGGCTGTATTTTCGGCATTTTATAATCAATTTTCTATTCTGATGACAGAGAGTTTACAATTAGTTTTCTTTTCTGGTGACAGATAATTTGATTTGGGGATTGCATTAATGATCTCTCAACTGCCATCTGAAAATTCCCAAAGATTATGAGTACACAAATTTAAATATAATCTAATAAAAGAAATTGTCTTTTGGTGAGTGTATTGGGAAATGAGACCAAAAAGCCATGGTAATCCCTGAGAAGACAATCCTTTTTGCAACTATTTCCAAGCCAATTAGGGTTTAGAGACAGAAACAATGTTTAAAATTGGACACTGGGTGCCTGGCTATGTGGTATTTATCCTGCTGTTTGGTCTTCTCTGAGGAGACATTGGTTTGCTTTTTTTTTGTAGCAGCCAGATGGGGTACACAGAGCCTCCTTGAAGATTGTGGTACAGTATTTTTGAGCCACAATCAGGTGTACCTCAGACAACAGCAACCTTGTTGTGCCAGCTAATCTTTCTCATACTAGATTCAGGCAAAAGGAATTACAGAATGAATTTACCAAAAGGTGGCTTCATTTTGATTGTTTAAAGTCTGACCTAGACACAAAAGAAGAAGCAGAAGCAGCCAGATAGCATAAGGGCTAGTGCAAACCATCCCAACCCTAAAGTGTTCCTACTTCCACTTTATCGGTTCTGTGACAGGACATCTGTTCTTGGGGTTTGGGTAGGATTGCTCTGCTTTGGTTTAATTACAGTGTCAGCTTCTGGAATTTTTCTGTTGCTTGGTGTCTCTATGTGAATGGTACTAAGTGAATGGTACCGTTCCCTATGTTAATATAGATCAGGGGTTCTCAATGTTTTCCTGCCATGGGCTGGACCATGACCCCTCAGACAGCTGAGTGGGCCAGACACGTGATTCCCCTGCCATAAATGCTGCAGTATAATGCATCCATGGCTGTTGTAAATGCATTTACGACAGTGGCGTGTATATTTACACCGTGGTTTTTTGTTTTTTGTTTGCTGTTTTTGCCGCTTCCACTGCTTCCGGTGGTGGTGGTGGTGGTGGGAGCAAGGGTGGCCAGTTTTTTTGCTGTTTCCTCACTTCCGGCACTTCCAGAGATGGTAGTGGAGCGGGCGGTGAGCCACGTGAAATGGCGCAGCTAGCTGTAGGTTGCAAAGTCCTGATTAAGAAAATCTTAACTGCTGCCATTGGTGTTGCCAACATTCAGACTGCTCTTTGCTATGCAATTCTTGGCACCCTTTTTCCTACTGGCAACGTGGGCACAATTTTGTTTTGTTTTGAAGGTCTGTTTTGTACATAATGAAGAAGACATACAACAGAAAAACAGACACACCCTTTAACTATTGTTGCCATGCCTACTCTGCAGAATATAGGCTAGAAAACTATGTTCCACTTTCTAGACCCTTCCTTGGGTAAGACAATCTGAGGAAGAAATGCTGTGTTGAACCAAAAGCTTTACAAAAGCACTGTGTCCATATTTTCCAAAAAAATATCCCCTCACCTGTTGAATTTTTTTTAAGGGCTTGGAGTTAGCAGTGATTGTCACTGGAGAACAGGTGGAAATAATCCACACAATGTAAAAGTAATAAAGAAAGGAAGAGGGAAAAGCAATTTGAAATGGGGTTTTAGAAATGAACCTTATAGATACCATAGACAGTCTGAAAGGTGGAAAAGTGGGTGCTCAATCAATTCATCCCTGCATTCTCACTGAAGCAAGAATGAATAGATCAGGACTAGCCTACCATGCACATATAATGAAAAAACATAAATGATAAGAAACTATAGTACTGTTTGGAAAAGGGTGTAGTACAGGGGTTCCCATCCTTTTTATGCCATGGGTCTGACCATGCCCCCAGAAACAGAAGTGGGCACATTTACAGCTGTTCTGCATTTATGACAGCTGTGGGCACATTTATGCATGCACAGGTATGTTTTATGGCTGACATAAATGCTTCCACTTCCACTTCCAGGTGGATGGAGGTGGTGCAGGCCACATGAAATGGTGCTGTGGGCTGGGGGTGGCCCTGGCCTGTGGGCCGTAGGTTGGGGACCCATGGTCTAGTAGGACCTAAGATGAGATGAATTAATTCAATAAAGAAAGCCACAACATTTTGTTTTGAAAACTTGGACAGAATTTACTGGGAAAGACAATATTGCTGAAAGGTGAAGGGCGGTAGGAAGAGAACACATACCTATCATGAGATGCTGTGGTTTTTCCCCTCAAGATTTTGGCAGAACTGTTAATAACAGGACATTTTGGAAGGCAGTAACTCATACAGTTACCACATATCAGAAATGTCACTTGATGGTTGGTGGAATAGGCACCAAGGCCCTGCTAACATCAAATAATAAAACAAACAACCAAATAAAATAAATGACAGAATAAATACCTGAAAAAATAAAATACCTGGAGTCTAAGGGCAAGTAAGGTCAACTGACCAGCTAACTTACTGTCAGAAGTGTAAAATTCTTAAAGGCTTCCTTGAAGAGGAAGGTTTTAAGTTGTTTTTGAAAGATGTCCAGGAATGGGGTTATTTTTTAAAAAGTCATAACTTGAAAACCCCAGATTTTCAGAACCCAAAGTTTCAGAATTTGATTTTCTTTGGGAACTTCGGACTGTCAAAAAGAACATAGCTTCTGAAGGGTAGAGAAAAATGTTTACTATCCATTTTTGCATAGGGGCGTTTTCCCCTCCTAGGCTAATTGCCCTTAGTAAAACGTCACAGGAATTGTCTTTTTGCATTCTTCCCAAATAACATCACCGGTTTCAATCCAAAATTCTTCTAGCTCACAGTCAGTTGAGTGTAGTAATGCAAATCTTTTCCTTATGTGGACTTTAAATTTGTCAGGAATGTTGTTTAAATTATATTTTGCCACTAGGATTCTTTTTGTGTTCTTTTTGTGTTCAACTTTAATGTCAAGAAATCTGCTTCAGGTATTGTTTGGCAGAGATAATGCATCTTCTCTGTCTCCTGCTTCCAACTGCATAGTTTATCTGATTTTTACATTGACTGTCTGGTGATGTCCATGTGTACAGTCATCTATTTGGTTGCTTAAACCATGTATTTGAACAAGGGAACAATACCAGGAAGAAGGACTACACAGTTCAAACTTGATGGTTAAGATTATTACAGCACCCATATTATAATAATTCTGAAATGATTTGTTTGCTGTCTCAACTTTAGCTCCTCCCTTCCTCCCAGGTAAGGGACATATTGATATAGGAGAACCCATGTAGGGTCAATTCATGCTGAATGGTTATTGGAAACCATGATAACAAAAGTCATTATACTGCAATTCAGTTTTGATAGTAAAATTTCTGCAACATTATCACAAATCCTCATGCATTAGTGCAATGATCCTTAGTATAGTTTTGTATTAAAATAAAAAGACTGCATTGGCATGCTTGATGCAAAAAGTCTTGAAAGTCTATTGAACCATTCTAGCTTTTGCATATAATACAATTTTGCCCCCTTTGTACTTAAAACCCCTCATTTTAAACTCCCTTATTAATCTTTGCTTTATCTTTTCCTTTTATCTAAAATGTGCCTACAGGTCAGTGGAAAAAACCACCTAAAGCCATCTGGCAACAGTAAGGAACAGATCTCTTTTTTCCCTTCCATTCCTTCATATGTTTTGTCTTCCTTTCTCCTAACAACTCACACAGAAACTTGCATCCTTTTATCCATTTTTGCCACAATATTTACTGTTATATACATCTCTATGTGAGTTACCATCGCTGTACTGGCATATGAAGGTAGACATCCCCCTCCTAAGGATTTTCTTCTTAATTCTATGCAAGGAGGAGCCAGTTGTATAAAAAGGGGACTAAAGGTATAGCACCAAAAGCTCTAATAAAGCAAATGAGACAACCAAGAACTATATCTTGCTCAAGGATTAAATCACATGCAACAATATGGCAGAAGAGGTGCACATATTTGTTGATTATTTAAAAAGTAATCATTTTATTAATCCAGAGTACCAACTATGTAGGAATATACAAATGTCATATATAGTGATCTCCAATACATCTGAAACTAATGTGACAACATTCAAATATTAGGTCTGATAATAAGAATGTAAATGTTATATTTTATTCGTGTATTTTTAAAAGATGATAATGCTGTGTACTTGGCAAAGGAAGAACATGAGTATGATTTTCTCCCTGAACATTCATGTCACTGTGATGTATATGTGCAGTATAGGAACTACAAAAATCATTATGGTGATACTCCTACAAAATTGATTTTCTGTTGCAGCTGTAAGTCACTTATTAGCAAAAATCTGAAGAAAAACACACCTTTTAATAGAAGCAGTATATAACCAACTTCTTTCTTTTATTATAATTAGGATAAATGTTCTTTATCTGCTGATTTTGTATATAAAACCCATTGGAAAATATATATTAAAACATTCAACTAACTTTGTAATTTTACAATGTAGAGGTTTACATAGCTTAGTTTATATACCCTTTGGTAAATAAAAGTAGACATTTCTTTGAATTTTTACAACCACATTTCTTTATATTTTCCCCAGATCAGTCACGATTCTTAGAGGAAGCAATAAAAATGATAGACTATAATACTTGAGAATTTACACACACACACTTCCATGTGTATGTATATACTAATTTCCCCCAATTACTCCATTGATCTCCACAAATGAAGAATATTTTTAGCATATGTCCTGTTTAGATGGTTTTAATACATCTGGTCTGTTACATTTTTTTGTTTTTTTCCTGATCAATTTTCATTGATTTCCCCCCCAGTTATGCAGTGGTGATATCCACATGCTACCTGATCTTATTAAAAGCCTTGACAGCAACTTTGACATCTTGGACCCATTATGAACAGCAAGCCTAACAAATCAAAGAACATATTTACACAGTACTCAGTCCATAAAGCTATTTCTAAAGTATGTGAGGGATTCCATGTGAATAGTGGGGCTTCTGACCTTTCATTTTTAGCAGCAAAACCTCATGCTGCATCATAGAGTGCCTTTGAAATATTCAGTGAGCATCAGGCTGCTACTAAGAAGAATCAGAACCTGCACTGCATGCATTGAGCCTAGCATGACGTCTTCTTTATTGCTGCCAGTGGCCACCAAGGCATGCATATGATAGAATCAACTATAATTATGTGTTGGTCACCTCTTCTAGCTAAAGAAATAACAGTTACACTTATATACTGCCCCATAGTGCTTACAGCATTCTTGGACTGGTTCACAAGGCCATTAGCATTTTTGCCACCAACACAGTACTGCTTTTACCAGTCTCAGAAGGATGAAAGGCGGAGTCAACCTTGATCCCATTGGGATTGAACTGACATCAAGAGCAATTTGGGCTGCAGTACCTATAGCTTAACCACTGCACCATATTAGTGATATTCCGGTTTATTTCTGTGCCTTAATGTGGTATTTTAAAATATTTCTCATACTGTCTGAAAAAAATTGTAACATGTGAGGTAATTACTGCTTCCACGCTAATCTATTCTACTACATAATTCATTTAAGGTACGTACTGAGATGTGGTATCAGAGTGAGTAGGACATGTTGAATCCTCAGCAAAGCGATTTTCCAATGGCTTTTTTTTATAATTCCAGTGAAGGAAGCATATGGGCATATGGCAGTGTAATCAGAGGACTGCTTCCTCACACCTGAGCATTCATCATTCACACTATAACAGATATCTCTTTAGACTGAGGATTGAAGTAAATGCTTGGCACGAGATATGGTGTGCCATTGAACAGCTTTGAAATGCAAGGGGAAATGTATGATTTGCAGTGGAGGAGCAATGAATATGGCAATAAGGAACATACATTTTCCAAGCTCACTTTCCCCACATCCTTTCCCAGGCTTTCTCCTATGATATCGCAAAATGAAGTGCCTCACTATTGCTGGTTGCCTGACCCAGGGCCATAGCCACGATTCTAGACGTGGGTGGGCAAATATTTTTCCAGGGTGGGCAGCAAAGCCTGGCCACCCCCTGGCTACAGCCCTGGTCTAACCAGACTAGGAGCCCCTTTGCTGGATCAGACTGGGGAATCCATCTACTTGCATATGTGATTCTTTCTCCAGAGCTATCTCTTTTATTTTTATATAGTCCTTAGACAGATAAGAGATTGTGTCTTGCTTTGACAAAAAAAAAAACACCCATCTGCAATGAAAAAGCTAGAGAATGATCTAAATAATGAGAACTATGGGATATAAATGAAATATACAACTTAAAAGATGAAAGGGGATGACTGAAAATATAAATATCACTTAGCACTTTCATAGAATAGGACAGTGATGGAGAATCTGGACATTCCAGGTGTTCTTGGATTGCAATTACCAGAAATCCAAGTCAGTACTCTTGCTGAGCAGGGCTTCTGGGAATTAAAGTTCCAGAACACCTGGAATGCCAAGGTTCACCATCACTGGTATAGGAGTTGTGGGAAAGAAAAGAGGAAAGACTGCTAGCAGAGAAACACAAAAGTAAAGAAGCAGAAGCGGGAAGTATAAAGAAAATACATGAAAAAAATCATATATACTGCTTCATGATTTTCACAATTGATTGCCAAAGTTAGTAAATACTGTAATAATTGGCAAACAGAAAACAAATCACTGAGAAGTTGAACACATTAATAATGTACCTGCTGTTGATCTCTTAATGCTGCTTCAGCCATGACTTTATAATCATAGAAGTCCATAAATTCATTTTTGCTATGTAGATAGCCTATCTGGAGCATCTGATATTCTTGTGCTAAACGTAGGTTTTCATCCAGTGCCTCTTCCAGAGCAATCTAGTAAGAGAGATTTTGGATCACCAGTACAATATGTAAGTAATGGTTTCATTTCAAAACTTTGCACTAAGATCTGTCCTCATGTGACACATATTTGGTGTTCTCATGTTGCATTGCATATGCCTATTTTATGATATTTCAAAGTATTAATAATGCACAAAACTGGCTGTTAGGAATATATATGAACAGTGAAAGGAGAAACATTTTTATGCATCAGTATATATATTTGTATTGCGGTGGCTCAAGTGGTTAAGATCCTGAACTTGATGACTGGAAGGTCAGCGTTCAATACCTGAGTATTGCACGGTGGAGTTAACTACCATCTCTGTCCGAGCTCATACCAACCTAGCAGTTCAAAAGCAAGAAATTGCAAGTAGATAAATAGGTACCACTTCAGTGGGAAGGTAAACAGCATTCTGTGCACTCCATTGTCTAGGCATGCCTGCCACATGTCCATCGAAACGTCTGCAAACACAAACAGTGCTGGCTCTTTGGCTATAAACAAAGATGAGCACTGAACCCTAGAGTCGAGCAAGGGCGACCTTTACCTACTTACATATATTTGCTTTATAAAATTATGGTGAAACAACTATCAAAGCTGGACAACAATGGCAAGGTCTCGCAAGGAGAGTATGCACTTCAGCAGCTTTAGATGCCAGTCACAATATTCTGTCTCTAAGCAGTCAAAATTGAAGCATTTCATACCACACATTCCTACCAGGAACAAAGCGCCACAGAAGTAAACATGGCCTGCAAATGAGCTGGAGTAATGAATATTTTGCTCACAATCCACATGACCAGGAAACCAGCAGCAACTGTGCATGACTCCTAAGGAAAATTGGCACTTTCTCAGAAAGACCACTACTATAGACTAGCTACTTTCCCAAAAGCTGATGCTCTGCCATGGGTGGGTTCAAAAACTAAATTCAGTTACTTAATATTCTATGTTAAAAATGCATCTCATTATTTGCAGAAAGGTACCTTTTAATTTTCATTTTATGAAACTGCTGTCTGGGTTTGCTACATTATTCTGGAAAACTCCTGAGTTTAAGTTTGTTACTTTGCAAAGGACAGTCATGTATAGCAATGCCTAATACGTTACTTGGTTGGGAAGGAATTTTGGACAGAGGAGAAAGATTGCTCTGACTATGTTCTGCCTGTATGCTCTTTGCTGCAACCTAAGAATTTCTAAACATTATTTCTTAACAAAAATGTTATTAAACTGAGACCATAGCTCTCTGGGACCATCTCTAGAGAAAAAAAATTACTTTGTAAGAAAAGGCTAATCTGAATTTCTCATGGTTAAGCTAAGGTGAAATAAAAATGGATATCAATAAGTAATGGGGGGGGGTTGTGTTCAAGAGTTTTGAATAAACCAGTGCTTTCAATTTTAAAATATTTATTCAACTTTTATTTGGTGAGAATAATGTTTTAGATGGATAGATAATAGAATCATAAAATACAAGGGACCCCAAAAGACTTTTAGTGTTAGCTGGAAATCCAGAGGTAAAGCACATTTAACAGGTAGCCATCCAAATATTATTCAAAAACTTTCAGTGAATGATTCTTTACCAATTCATCTTAAAGATAAAGAAATAGGTGAATTTCAAAATATGTTAAATAAATACTGTAATGGAGGGAAAAGACCAAGGATAGCAAATAATTTACGGTACATATCCCAAAAGGATGGTGGATTAGGATTACCAAATGTGAGGAATTACTATAGGGCGTTTCATTTAAAGAATATTGTAAAAATATTAATGAAGGAAGAGGTAATTTGGGAGGCGATTGAGATGAAAGAAGTAAAACAATTAGGCAAATCAATATTTGTACATAAAAATATAAAAATGAAAGTTAAAAATAATATGATGAATCCAATGATGGGAATTTGGAAAAATTTGAAGAAAGAATTGGCTCCAGATGTATCCCCAATTACAGAAGTAGAAGATATAAGGAAGTTTCTGGTGAGGGTAGATGAAAAAGTAAAGGAGATACATCCTTTTAGGAAGGATGTGCACCTGTTGAAAGATTGGATAAAGATTGGATAAAGTTGTATGATAATAATGAACAAAGAATGAAAATATATAGACAGATTATTTCAGTGAATAGATGGATTGCTAGATACAAAGAGGAAACAAGTTTAGAAAGGGAAAGGATGGAATTTGAAAAACTAATTTGGAAAATAAGAAGGGGTGAAATGAGAATAAAAGGTTTAGCGAGTAAAATTTATAAAATATTAAACAAAGAAGGAAAGCCACAGGAGACATTGTGAAAAATGTGGGAACAAGATTTGAATATAAATTGTTTAGAAACAAATTGGAATATGAAATGGAAAAGAAGAATTATGAAAGGATTGTCTGTTAGAGAAAAAGAACGTAGCTATAAAATGTTGTGGAGGTGGTACCTGGATAATACTAAAACTAAAAAATGTTGGTGATGTAATGATAACATGGGGACATATGAACACATGTGGCAGAATTGAAAAGTGGTTAAGGTTTCCTGGAAAAAAAATAGAAGAAGAAATAGCAGAATTTTTTAAAGTTGAACTTAAAACTGGGGTCGGGCACTGCCTTGTTAACAGAAATAGATAATAAGAACTTTGATATGAACAAAAAAGATTTACTGTCTATAATGTTGACTGTGGCAAGACAATGTATTGCAAGGAATTGGAAATGTGATTCGGTATTAAGGTTGGAATAATAGTACAGTATAAAGAAACGTGGGAAATTGCTTTAAATGATAAACGTACATGGGAAATAAAAAAAAGAAAGGTGTAATTGTGGAAAATAAATTTTGGGAGATATGGAGACCCTTTGTAGAATATGCCTTGGTAGAATTTAAAGGTGTTAAACCATTATCAGATTATATATGTTTTTGGAAACAACAGAGAAGTTGTGACAAAATTGCGGTTACCAGGACTTTGTATAAATCACAGGATGTTGTTAATTGTTTTGAGGACCTGGGTAAGAAGAAGTAATGGGGAACCTTTGTATTTTGTTTTTTCTTCTTTTTTGTTTTTATTGTATTGTATTGTATTGTATTGTTAGTTTAGTTCTTTTTTGTATGTTTGTTTTAAAAATTAATAAAAATTCTAAAGTAAAGGTAAAGGTCACCCTTGCTCAAAAGCCAGTCATATCTACCTGTATGGCTTCGTACTCATCTCCATTTATAGTCAAAGAGCCAGCGCTGTCTGCATCTCCATACATTTCCATAAACATATGGCAGGCATGACTAGACACCAGAGTGCACAGAACACTGTTCACCTTCTCACCAAAGTGGTACCTATTTATCTACAGTAAAACTCCAATTTACGTATGCATCGATTTATATAAAAATTGATTTACGTAACGATTTTTTTTTTGCGGAAAATCCATTTCATTTTACACAAATAAATTATTTTATGAAACACATTTCCTTGCATATTGTAAGTCTAAAATGGTGCTGCTGTCATTTTAAACTCTAAAAGGGCAAGCCCACACCATTTTAGACTTTAAACATTTTACCCCATGCCACCGGCCCCCATCACCAGAAGTTGCAAGACATCACTTACCATGGAGGAGGAGGCAGAGGCAGTGCCGATGATTGCAGCAGTTTTGCCACATTTTCCAGAGTCCCCGCTGCTTCTACTGGGACTGGGAGAGTGTGTGTGTGTGTGTGGGGGGGTATATCTGCTCGGTTCCGCTCTTTTTTCCTAGGTTACTTCGTGGTGTGCTTTAGCTGGGAACTCATGTCAGATGAAGAGCAGAGTGGAGCGATCTTTGTCCAATGCGCGTTCCCAGCTAAAGCGCACCACAGGGGGATGTCGAACAAAGAGCGGAACCAAGCAGATATGCTCCTCTGCACTCTCCCCGTCCCAACAGAAGCAGCGAGGACTGTAGCAGTGGTGGCAGCGCTGGTGGTGGCGGCAGTTCCCTCTCCCCTGACAGCCAGATAAACCACTCAGGAGGAAGCAGCAGCATGGAAAGGGTAGGGAGATTGCTCTGCTTACATTCCCTTTGTGCTGATTATGTTTTTAATTTTTTGGATTATTTTTGGTCCAGACCGGTTTTTTAAATTTTTTTCAATGCATCCCTATGGGAATGCCACATTTTACATTAAAAATAAAATACATAAAAGCTATGGAACTGACTTTTTTACTTAAATCGGGGTTTTACTATACTGTACTTGCAATCTATGCATCGTACAACTAAAATCCCAATGGGATGCATCGTACAATGAAAATCTCTATGGAAAAAATCATGCAATGAAAAATTTTCATTCTAAGATTTTTCCCATAGAAATTTTCGTTGTAAATTTTTTCCCATACAGATCCATTGCATTGTACAGTATTACCCCGGATAACGTTATGACTTGGTTCCACAAGACATGACGTTATCTGATTTTTAGCATTGTCCGATGCATGCATCGAACAACGTTAAAAAAAAGCCTTGACTTCAGGGACAAACCGCTTTAAAGGCAGGCAGGGAAAGAAAGAGACCTCCCTGCCTTTAAAGCCGCCACCCCCATGCGCAGCGGTCTCTGCGACTGCAGTAGGGTCGGGGAAAGCGCCTTTCCCCCGACCCTACTGCAGTCGCAGAGACTCCTTGCCTTTTTCCCTCCCTGTATTTAAACAACAGGGAAGGGGGAAAGAGAGATACGTGATTCTCGAACCAATCACGTCTCTCTCTTTCCCCCTTCCCTGTAGTTTAAATACAGGGAGGGAATGAGACAAGGAGTCTCTGCGACTACAGTAGGGTCGGGGGAAAGGCAGGTGCTTTTCCCAGACCCTACTGCAGTCGCAGAGACCGCTGCGCATGGGGGGTGGATTGGGTTGTTCTACCCAAACCACCCCACACCCGCAGACCATTGTGTCGAATAACACTAAGAAACATTATCCAGAATCGTTATCCGATGCAAGTTTTTTCCAAAAAACTTGCATCGTTATCCGATTCTAGTGTTATCCGATGCAATCGTTATCCAGGGTATTACTGTATAATGAAAATTTTCGTTATATGGGGTGCCATGTTTTTTCCATTTTCTTTTCGTTATACAATGTTTTCACTGTAAGGGGCATTCATTATATGGGGTTCTACTGTACAGTGGTGCTATTGTTCCCTTAATATGAACACTACACTTCCGAAGTATTCTATATCTACATCAGGGGTGGCCAATCTTTTTGTGATGCAGCATGACCACGCCCCCAGAACAGCTAAGCAGGCTGAACCACACCAATCAACAGTACAATCTCAATCTGAATCTCTTCTGAGATTCTTTTGGTAGAAGTGTAAAGAGATTAGAGAGAAAATCAAGGCTGTCTATTAACTTGTCTAATTTTTTTTATCCTAAGACTGACAATAAAAAGAATGCAACTATATAAGAGAAGAAGAAACTGTATCTCTTCTGGAGTAATAAAGGACATTTAGGTTGGGGTATCTAAATTATTTCTATTATAATGGTGACATTTAGCACTTATAGTTAATTAACATTTCTATGGAGATCACAATCCTACCAAATAATTCAGTGCTAAGAATAATGTGGAAATTCTAATTATATGCAAAAAGTAAAGGTCAAAACTTTAATATTACTCCGGAAAGGTAGTTGAAGTTTTCATAAAAAGTACTCAGGGTTAATAACTGAAATAGAGAGTGAAGCAAATAAATAACTGAACAGTTAACAAAAGAAGATTTGAAAACTGTGAGCATCTGTTGCTTTTTTAAAAGGTCTTTAAGAGTTCTTCAGATATGTGAGAAGAATATAGGGTATACCTTTTGTCAAAAATGACAGTTTCCCCCTCTCCTTTGGGCCCCCCTCCTCCCCTGCCTCCCTCCCCTGCCCCCTCCCCCCTTCCCTGCCCCTCCCTCCCCTTTCCCTCTCTTTTAGGGGTTCAGTTGCACCCCTGCCCCTTCCTTTCCCCTTCCCTGCCCTCCCTCCCCTTTCCCTCTCTTTTAGGGGTGCAGTTCTTAGGCTGTTTTGCCCCTGTTTTGGGGGGTGCAGTCTGGGGACCCCAATTTAGGGAGGCACCCCAAAGTCTGTTTGTTTGAGGGGATGTAGCAGCAGTTAAGAATTTTATGTTTTATATATTTTATTTATTAATCTAAAGAAGAAATACAATCAAAAAGAATTAGTCATAGGGCGCCTTCTGGGAGCAACTGACCTTCTGCTCTGAGTGCTCTGAGTTCTGCATCTGTCTGAACCTCGAATAGCTGGGAGAAGGACTCATAAGGGGCTTTTAAGGCTCCACCCACCAACACGTGGCCAACCCTGATTGGTTAGGCTAAACTTCTCCCGCAGGGGGTGGTGCTTATGGGTGGGGATGCTGGGTGCAGATTGGTCTACTTGCCTACTACCCATTGGATGTACTAATGAGCATTGTAGAACCGAGGGAACGCCCCCCTCCCCATCGCTATATGTAGCGACCTTGCGGCATTGGTGCACTGTAGCTCTGACTTGCCAAGGGTAGCAGCTGTACAGCCATGGCATCTTCAAGCATGCAAGCTTATGGAGACGAGACACCCGTGACCAGCAGCCTGGGAAGTGGGGACAACCCTCCTATGATAAGGCGCAAGATTCTGAAAAGACAATGTGGCATAGACACTGAAGATGAAACCTTTTACCCTGTGATTAAGCGCTTGTTTCCAGCTCTCTATGAAAATGATGATGACGATAATGTGGGACAGGAAAAGAGTTCAGGGTCTCCACAGGATGTTTCTGAGAATGAGGCAAAAGAAGTATACGAGGTATGTATGTAGTATCACACGGGGGTACGACAAAGAATGGGGGTTAGAAAGAGGTGGCTGGTGGATGGATGGTGAAGCAGGGAGGAGAATCACTATTTGATATTTTTTATTTATTGTTAAATGGACTGTACATTTTATTTTCAGGCTGAAGCAAAGGAGGAAGAGTCCTGCCAGTGTGGATCTCTATGCCCACAGTTTGAAAATGCAACTGAAAAACCACCACCGCATATTCAATTGAATGATTACCTCCAGTTAAGCATTAAACCTGAAGATTTGGTAGATCCCAAGAAGGTGAAAGCTGCAATGAACTCAGTTGTTAGAATTGTGATGTTTTCAAGTATAGACTTCTGCTTCAAAGAAATATTGTTTTCGAGATGTGAGGGGTGCGTTTTAGACCTGGGTAATCAAGAGGGACACATGTGCCTTTATTGGACAAAAGACTATACAAATTCTATTCTGAAAATGGTTGCAAAAAAGTTGCAAATGGAAAAAATTCTGCACATGATCTGTATTTTTGCGACTGCCCTAAAATGTCTGGCGCTAAGAACAGAACATCTTATAAGAGCCGTCAAAATTCAGGATACAGTAGCGACGGCCAAGGATCCACAAGCTGCTTTTAGTCAATTAATTAAGCATGAGAATAAAGAGTGGTTAGCTTATGGACAGCGCTTGATTAAAAAACAATCGCATCAGTTTTATATGAATATATGCAATACATGTGAAAAGAGCCATTTTCCCTGCAGCTTTTTAAAAAGAAACTATGAATGAATAAATAAATAAATAATAATAAATGGATTGCATGTAAGACAGGCTGATGTAAAGCCTATGTATTTCATACATATAAATCAATAAATGCTGAACAAAACTATATTGGGTTGTGTGTATTTTATAGATTCCAGCTTTTCTAGTCTCTGGTTCTTAGATATTTTTTACATTCCCTAGGGGTCACACGGCTCCTGCAAGGGATTGGGCTTAGGGGGCGGGGATGCTGGGTGCTGATTGGTCATTGTGTCTCCCACCCAGTGGATGTACCAATGAGCATTGTAGAACCAGGGGAACGCCCCCCCCCATCCCCAGAGCTATATGAAGCGGCCTTGTAGGAAATGCCCCACTCTTTCTCTGACCTGGTATCAGGGTAACACGTCTTTAGCCATGGAATCTTCAGCCATACAAGCTTATGGAGAAACAACACCTCTCGGCTGGACCCTGAATATTGAGGATAGAATAGATGATGTCCCACTTCAAGTTGGAGTGAGACCTAAAGCAAAACCTAGAAAGAGAAGATGGTTAAAACGTGATGCGGTTATTGAGCGTCTGCGTGACATGTATGAAACTGCCACAAAGATGGTCATTGAAAGGCAGATTTATGGTTCCCTTGAAGATTTCAGACATGAGATGGAAAAATGGATTGCTGACTGTCAACCCCAGGGTCTTCAGAAAATGGAATCCCCTCCTAAAGACAGCAGCTATGAAGCAGAGATCTCAAGCAGTGAAGGTGAAGAGCCAAGCAGTGGTGGTGAAGATCTCCTGAATGAAGCAATATGCCCCCCCAACAGTGAGTCAGAGGCAGAGGAGAACATTTATGAAGAAATGAATCCGATCACTCTGTTTCCAATAGAAAGCAAAGCCGAAGGGAAGAAAGAAGCTGCCTATTTGCCGCTGTATTCCATTACCTCTGTAAGTAAGTATTGGATTGAGGTACAAGGCGGGGTGTGATGGTTAAAAAATAGAGTCAATTTCATTTGATATAGTATATACTAAGAGGGATTTTACTTCTTATGCTTTTTGACAGAGAAAGAATGAGGAAGAGGCTCCAACCAGGATAAAGGTTGACACTTCTGATTCAAGAGGCTGCTTTTCGTGTGTGTGTGTAAGTGTAGCACGGGATGAAGGTGAAGAGACAGACGACGAAGAGATAAACAGTATATTTTAATTGCATGGTGTGTACCAATAAAATACTAAGTTGTACTGAGTTGGTTTTATTAGAGTCTTTTGTTCAGGAGCATAATGGTTTCACATAGTGATTTACTGAAAAGGCTGTATTACAATCCTGGGGGAGCAGGGAGTTTTGGAGGAGTGGAAGCCCTCTTTCGAGAGGCTTCAAAGCACAGAAAAACTCTAACTAGAAGACACATTGAAGATTGGCTCAGAGATCAAGATGCATACACATTGCACAGGCCTGCAAAAATCCACTTCAAAAGAAATAAAACAGTTGTTTCGGATGTGGACGCACAATGGCAAGCTGATCTGGTTGATATGCAGCATTTGCAGACACACAACAAGGGCTATAAATATATTTTAACAGTGGTGGACATTTTGTCTAAATATGCATGGGCGGTAATCTTGAAAGACAAGACAGGAACTGAAGTTTTAAAAGCTTTCAAGACCATTTTTAGGGAGGGAAGGATACCCCGTAAGTTGCAAACAGATAGAGGATCTGAATTTTTAAATAAGAAAGTGAGGCAGTTGTTCATGCAGCATGAAATCATCCATTTTGTTACCCATAGTGAAGTCAAAGCTGCGGTAGTGGAAAGATTCAACCGTACTCTAAAGTCACGAATGTGGAGATATTTCACAGCCAACAATACCTATCGTTATATCGATATCTTGCCGGAGCTCATAAAAAGCTATAATGCTAGTTTTCACAGAACTATACAGGCCAGGCCTATGGACATTAATTCTTCTAACTCTCTAAAAGTATGGCGAACAGTTTATGGGCCTTATTTTAAAATAAAAGAACAAGGTGCGGCCTTTAGGAAAGGTGATCATGTTAGGATATCAAAAAGTAAAGGCATCTTTGAAAAAAGTTACGAAGGAACGTATTCTCAGGAAATGTTCATAGTTGACAAAGTCTGCAGAAGTGGAAAGAGGGCTGTATTTCAGCTGAAAGATTATGATGGTGAATTAATACAGGGGAGATTCTATACTGAGGAATTACAGAAAGTGAGTCATCATGAAAACAGGGTGTTTCATATTGAAAAAATTTTAGCCACAGAAACACGGGGAAATAAAAAATACCATAAGGTCAAATGGACCGGCTGGCCACATAAATTTTCAAGCTGGGTAGCAGCCAAAGACATTATTGAACTGAGAAGTGGTAAGAGGTGATCAATATGGACGATGGAGGATTTTACATCACACTCCCCAGCAATGCCTGTATGGAGATTTTCCCCAGAAATACAAGTGCAAACTTTACAACACTGTTGCCCCGCCCTTTAGATTTGAAGGGGGTTTGGGAAGCTGGCCTCGCTGAGATACAGTACCCTCGTAGCTGGTACACAATCCCAAAAAACGCCAAATTTTCTCTTTCTCACGGTGGAAATAAGTGGGGATTCCAATTGCACAGAGGATATTACAAGGACATGGAAGATGTTGTGGAAAATATGAATAGCAATATAAAAGCCATCATAGAGCCTCCCAACGTACGTCTGCTCTATGACCCAGTAATGGGTAAAGTTAGATTTTCAGTTCCTGGAATTTACAGCTTTTCAGCCAGCAAGGAGTTAGCCTACATTGTGGGGGTACCCCCAGATGAGCCCATCAGAAAAATACCTCGTGCTTCAGATATTACTGGAGGTTTCAGCTCTCTGTATGTATACACCGATATAATAGAACATCAGATTGTGGGGGACTGTTCTGTGCCACTGCTGCGTTGTATTCCTGTCAGAGGGGAAACCTACGAATGTATTACCGTTACCTATGACAAGCCCCATTACATGCTGATGAATAAGAATCACATTGAGACAATAAGCATTGAAATAAAGACGGATCAGAACCAACACGTGCCATTCACTGTAGGGAAGGTGGTCGTGAGGTTGCATATCCGCCCTAGAAAAACCTGGGCTTAGAGGAAAAGATAAAGGAAAATGGTTGTATTAAAAGATTATGGAGATGTCAATGTTTATAGGTCATACTATAATAGGCAGGCAGGAAACGGCATATCGGGTTTCCATGGGTCACCCAATATGTACGGAAATGGACTGGGGGGCATTTTTCGAGGACTCTTACGAAGAGCTGTTCCACTTTTAAGGAGAGGTCTAGAATTGATTAAGCCCCATGTTAAGACAGCTGCACATAACATTGCTGGAGATGTAGTAGGGCATGTTATGAAAAAAATGATTCCCCAGGAGGGCTCTGGGATGGCGTACTTGAAAAGAAGGGGAGGAGTTAAGCGAAAAGCTTCTTTTCAGCGCAGAGGGCCTCCCCAGCCTTTAAAAGCACCCGGAGGACAACATAAAAAACTACAGAAGCTCAGGAAGAGAAAAAAGCAAGGAGCATCTAAGAGAAGGGCTGTGAAGCGAGCCCGGAGAGAGATATTTTAAAATGGCCTTCATTCACGCCTCTTCTGAAGAGTGTACCAAATCTGAACTGGATCTTTTTCAACTATCGCCCACACAAACCAGCGTTGAAAGCAGCATGTACATTGAAGTACCCCCGTTGTCAGCCCTTACACCAAATGCCCCGCTTGAGTTTTATATAACCGGCAGTAGTGAGGATTATATTGATTTAAACAATACACTGCTCTATATCGGCTGTAAGATCACAAAAGGAGATGGTTCAAACATTGGTGCTGATGCAAAAGTCGCCTTAGTAAACTACCCCATCGCCTCACTGTTTAGTCAACTGGACATTGTTTTGGGAGATAGATTGGTTACTCAATCAAATAATCTTTATCCATACAGAGCTATGCTAGAACTGATTCTGAACTATGGTGCTGATACCCTAAGCACCCAGTTTACGGCTGGTGGATTTTATAAAGATGCCCACTCTGCTATGGAAAACACCCTTGTAATACAAGCTGGAAATCCAGGATTTAAACTGAGAGCCCAGCAAACAGCAAACAGCCGGAAATGGGATCTGATGGGGCCACTGCATAGTGATCTATTTTTTCAGGAAAAAATGCTGCTGAACGGTGTAGACATGAAAATTAAGCTTACACGCAGCAAGGACACATTTTGTGTGATGAGTGGAGATGCTAATGAGAATTACACGGTGAATATTTTAAACGCTTCTCTCTTTGTGAAGAGGGTGAAGGTATCGCCAGGGGTGCGTCTGGGGCATTCAGAAGCACTTCTCACCTCTAATGCAAAATATCCCATTCAACGCGTTGGAATGAAAGTGTTTAGCATTCCAGCTGGCAGCTTAGTATGCAACCAAGAAAACTTGTTCCTGGGGCAGCTGCCGAAACAGCTAATCATAGGATTTGTCGACAATGCGGCTTTCAGTGGCGAATACAGCAGAAACCCATTCAATTTCAAGAACTACAACGTTAATTTTGTAGCATTGTATGTTGATGGGATTCAAGTTCCATCTAAGCCCCTACAGCCTGATTATGCAAATGGACTCAGTGTAAGAGAGTACATGCAATTGGTGCAAGTGTCAGGGAAAGAAATGAAGGACCGGCCCCTTTTGATCAATCGCCTCGAATTTAATCAAGGATATACCTTATATGCCTTTGACCTAAGTCCTGATCAGAGCTGTACTGACCACTATTCCCTGATCAAAACAGGAAATCTCAGGGCGGAGATCCGTTTTGCTGATGCCCTCCCAGATACTATTAACATGGTCTTATATGGGGTATTTGACAATGTGATTGAAATCAGTCATAGCAGAAACGTACTGTTTGATTACATGTGAAGATGAATACCCTTCAGTTATTAAGTTTACTATACCAGAATAAGAGCTTTCTAGGCGTTTATCCCTGCGATCTGCTACCAAGGAGCCTCATTGACAAAAGACCAGCAGGAATAGTGGTGAACACACACCCTCAGACTTTGCCTGGTGAGCACTGGTTGGCTATTTACTTACCAGCTGTAGGCCCTGGTGAATTTTTTGATTCATACGGGGCGGCGCCTGATCACCCGCTCATTCCTAAAGCCATTAGAGACTTTTTGTTGCGGCAAAGTGAAGAGACAAGATTCCAACAGTCACAAATACAGCACCCGCTTTCAACAACCTGTGGCTACCACTGTGTATTCTTTTTACAGAACCGCACAAGGGGCCTAACTTTTGATCAAATTTTAAAGTTATATTCTGAAGATGTTTCCCGAAATGATTGCATGGTAGTACAATTTGTTAAGGAAAGAAAAATTAATGAACCTTATCATGGCTGTACCTTGTTTCAGCAGATCCAAACATGTAACCCTTTATGTAAAACACATATGTATTTGTGAGCATAACAAAATAAAGAGAGATTTGGTTGATTTATGCGTCTCATATTTATTGATATAATTACTGATATATTTATTGATATATTTTAGAAAGTGAGCCACGCTGGTTCCATTGTGGGGCTGCTTGAAGGGGTTATAGGAAAATCCGGCATATGTATCCAATCAGGTCTGGCCATACGTTTCAGGCGGCGAGTCTTTGGTGGTGGTGGAGAAGAAGGAAGAGGTGCTTTTAATTTTTCTAATTGCTCTCTGGTGGTTGAATTCCCTACAATAGATGAAGGCATATTTAGTTCGGCCATAGCTTTCAGAAAAACATCCCAGCCCTTAGGTCTCCTCTTAGCAGAAAGAGTATTAGGTTGGGTGGCCCCTTTGACCAGATCCATGATGTTTGTCCCCGGTAAGACCTCTCCCCGGTACAGGAATGTTCCTCGGTCATTCCATGAAGAAATGTCCTTATGTTGTTTTAACTTGCTTAGCAAAAACTCTGCCTTTTTCTTATATCTATTGGGTATGCCTTCTAAAATTTCTTGAACAACATCTCTTTCATCAGGAGACCTTGATGGGGGTGGGGGTGTTGAAGATGGATGGGGAGGTAAAGTTGTTTTCTCCACCTCAGGCTGTCTAGTCAACGTTAAAAACCTTTGTAGAACAGCTGCATAATGCTTGGCCTTTTCATACTCCGACATGTCCGATCTAAAAAGAATTTCTTTCATCTCAGAATCCAGCCTTCTCATTGTACTGGTTCGAATATTTTCTGGCACTTCTTCTAACTGTCTACTAGGAACCAGGTACATTTTTTCAGCAAATTCCATTTTTTTCTTTTTTTACCTAGCAAAGAGACTAGTAAGGAGGGGAATAACAAAACTGAGTAAAGGAGCAAGAAATCCTCCTGACTGTTTGATAATATGTCTTTTCCTCTTCAGAGAAATTTTTTTATTCCCCAGTTGCTTGATGATAGAGCTATTCTTTTTTAATATACCCACTTGTGAAGGTTTCAAAGGAATATTGCCTTTCAAGGTGTTGAGAGCTATCTCAGCAATAGCTGTTATAAGATCATCAGAGGCTGAACACAAAATACTCCTTCGCTGCTGGGGACTGGATTTAACAAGTATTTTCAGAAGGGCCAAATTTCTCTTTACCTTGTGTGACATGCTGCCGCTTGTTGCACGGTGGTAGAAATTAGTTTGATTGTAGATAATCACTTCCTTTTATAACTACCTGAGGGCTTTTTCATAGTGTATGCCGCAGGAAGATCAGGAGGGAAAACCCCTGTTCGTAGTCTATATGCTTCGGGCGTTGTTGCATTTAAATCGACCAGGAGATACCCATAAGGTTTTAAGGTTGCATCATTAAAGACCTCCAAAAAGAATTTTGCATTCCTAGGGTACATTTGCCGTGCCAGAATTTCTATTTGTGATTTATCTCTCGGATTTTTAAAGAGAACCATATATTTAGCATTAAGACTAATTGTCCGGCTCTGCTTTCCCTGACAGAATAAATTTTGAACAATGTACATGATACTCAGGTTTCTGTGATGTACGTACTTGGTAAATGCTTTCTGAATTTCATCGCTATGACAAGCAGACTCCATAAGATCATCCAGTATCAAAAGGTTAACTTTATTGGTTGGAAGTAAATCAGTATCATCAAGGGTAGGGGGCATGCCTTCAATAAAACGTATAAAAGAATATCTAGACATCAAGTCTTTATAAAGAGGTTGCCAACAACTGTAGCACCATACAACATTCTCAGGCATAACGGAAAGCAACAATTCAGCATTTTGTAGTACTTGCTTTATAAAGTAACTTTTCCCACAGTTGCTAGGGCCTGCAAGAATCATTGAGAAAGGATGCTGCCAACGAATATCCATATTTCAATATTTCAGTATCCGTAGGGTAGAGTTTTAAAACCATCTACAATCACGCGCTTGTCATAAACAACTCTTTGAGTCTTCTTAAGGGTCTTTGTTTCTACGCAGAACTGCTTTTTGTTTCTAACAATACCATTTTGCTGTATGACTATTTCACGAGGCCGGTGCCTATCAGAGACATAAGAAAAAACCATATCTTTTAAGCTATCAAAATGTATCTTCTCACTGTTTGCAACATTCAATGTGATTCCTTTTACCTTCATACACACCGATTTATCAGAAAGTCTGTAGGCGTAACTTTTAGGACCAGATACCACATACTCTGTAATATGCTGTTCCAGCGATAGAATGTGTGTCATGGTAAAAGCAGCTTTCTCCAAACTTATCGAGCAGACTATACAATTCTAAACGGGCATAAGCGGTAGTGAAGGCCGCAATGAAGACATTGATGTTTCCGGGGGGGGGGGGACTATGCGATTTGCCCCATGTTTCCAAGAAACACAGATTGCTTCCTCATCAATAAAATCAAATGAGGATACTTGATATTTCTCTGAAAACAAAAGTTGAAAGAGGTAATCGGGGTCTCTCACAATTTCAGTGTTACCCTGATTAGTCCTCTGAGCAAATTTTCCCCACAGAGAGTTCAGAAACAGTTTAGCAATTTGGCGCTTTGCCGGATTCTTACATATCTGATTAGGGTCTAGGTCTATTCCCTCTCTTTCACGATATGCTGCAACATACTGCTTTTGGTCATCCCTACTGACACACCATTCAGGATAACCAGAAGCCTCTTGTTTTCGGCAAAGGTGCATTTTAATGTACTCTGTAAACAGGGTGTCAGACTTGTTTTCAAAATGCCAGACTTCAAAAATTTTAACTATCTGGTATCCTTTTTTTAAGGCCACATTTAACTCAACAGTACACCATACCCCTTCTAGAGCCCGTTCCTCATCACTGTGGATACACGGCTCTAGTTGCCTGGTCTCAGCACATGTTTGACACAGAGGAAACATCAGCTTCCCCCCAACCCTAACCGGTAGCACAGGGAAGAAAAGTCCACGGGGAGGGTATACTTTAACTTTGACTAGCCCAAAATAGCTTTCAAGTACTTCAAAATCCCTATATATGATTTTAGGATGGCCTATTGGGTAAGTTTTTGTTTTATTGACAAAGGGGTAGAGGCTGGTGAAATCATAATAATGTATCTGCTCTGTGGACTTTGGTTTGTAGTAGAGGCAAATGGCGTTAGTACGACCTCCATAAAGGGCTTCTCTCGGCGCTAAAGGCTCGGGAATTTGAGTTGAGGCAAGAAACCTTTGAAGAGCCGGGTCTGTCTTCTTTTGATGCACCCACTCATGCTCCCAAATGGTTCTTACTTCAAAGCCACAACTTTTCAAAAACTGTTTTTTTCCTTTGAGTAGCATTGTATAAATACTCAAAGGATGTCCCAGTCATTTCATTTCTATCTGAAAGGTCATAACATCGAATACATCTGTGTCAATAACAACCATCCATCTCCCAAGCAATTTTCTTACCACCTACCTCCGCATAGCCATCTAAAAAATAAGAGCCAACCTACACTTCACCCCCATTTAAGGCGTGACGGACCCTGATGTTTTCTGTATGCTCAATGTATAGCAGCCATTGAATTGAAGCGGTTGAAAATCTTTTTACCTGGCGGTTATAATCATCTGGGGGAGGTATAGCTATTGTGTAGGGCCTAAGGAAGCAAAAACGGTACATTTGTAGACAAACATTGGCTATGGTGATATATTGGAAGGGATCTATAGCCATTCCCTCTGTTTTAGAACCATCCTCTCCATCATCTATTGAAATCTCAGTCTTTGTCATTGACATGATCTCATGTCTGTAGCTGGTACAAGCCTTCATTAAAATATTAACATCTTGTTTGCAATAATAGCTCAGTTCTTTTTGTAAATCAAAGGTTTTTGTCTTGTTCTCTTTATACCATTTTTAAAAATCAGAGCTGTCTTTAGGCCTCACGTGGTCTATGGCATAGAATTCTCTTATAGAATTTTCTTATTATATTGTTATATCTTGTCATTATATTGTTATACTGTATTATATTTTGGGACTGTATCTTGCTTTGTATTATGGATTGTGCAGTAATGTTTGTTGCTTGTTTGCATTGCCACACTGTTTCTGTTTTACTATGTGGTGGTCTGTCACAGCATTGCTTGCCCTATTATTATGTTCTATTGGTTGATTGTATTTTATTTGTTTGTACACCGCCCTGAGTTGGTCGCACCAAGTAGGGCAGTATAGAAATTCAAAAATAAAAAAAAATAAAAAAATTCTACAGCCGGCATAGGCCCTATGTAATTTTGATTTTCAGACCTATTAAAAAAATGTGGAAAGTATCCTTTTGTACCTTCAAACCCTAATGCCTTAGGAAGTTTGGAAAGAGCCATGGGTAGATGATTGAGTGAATCGATAAATCGTATATTTAGACTTTTCGCCGTAACAGACATCAGCTTTCCCCTTGAGTTATTAGTTCAGGGTCAAGCTTTTGTTTGATGAGCTCCCTTACAATAAAATAGGAGTCATATGATTTGGCATTATGAGCTATGAATGTACAGTGTTTGAATGCTGCACTTTTTGTCATTGTTTGTACAAATTCTGAAAGGCAGTTTTCACCCCTAAATGTCCATTTTCCCCCAGCTAGTGCCCATTCTTTTTTAGGTTTAAACATTTCATGAGTTTCCCTCTCCAGTGCTTGAGCATGAATAAAATTGGGAATGTGAATTCCTGTCTCTTGTACACACTCAAAGTCATAAAAATTATCTTAGCACTAATAGGCATTCTTTCAGGTTTTTGCATAAAGCACATGTGTGCTGTTTCAGTGTAAATGTACTCCCTACACATTTTACAGCGACTTCCTGGACACTTCTCACCTGAATGGCCCAATCCTACGTAAGCATAACAACCAGTGTACCATTCCCGGGGCTGACACGGATCTTCATAACCCCTTATCGCTGGAGCCTCCTGTGGAAAACTCTATTTTTGCTTTGAGGGCAGAAGGTTATCTTAAAAATTATATTTAGTTAAATGCTATAACTGTGTCTTTGAAACATCTCAGTATACTGTATTCCTATCTTTTAAGAGTTTAAGAACTTCCAGATAGGTATCCCTTATCATTGGTCCTCTTTTGATATGGACAGCTGAGCCATTCCAGACACCCTGATTCTATATTTTCTTTGTGGTCAAGTGGCTTCTGCCCCAGAGGTCAAGTGCCATTCTCTTGAGATAAGCTTTGCTATTGTGGGAAGCACTGTCTCTTGCTATGTGCCCAGTTCAAAATTAGATGTGGGCCAAACTTCATTTTAACTTAATCAAATTTTCATAGGAGATGATTGGAAATTCTGTAGATCATTCTCAAACTTGCATTGCTTTGCCTGATTATCCAACAACAACAACAAAAAGAGATCTGATGAGCCAATATACAGTTTAGGCTCTAATACTTTATGATTTTTAGACTTCAAGTTCTTCAGTCCTTTACATACTTCAATGCATTATATGTTTTGTATATTGCTGTGAACTGCCTCAAACAAAGGTAGCCCTCTACAGCTGTGCAATTGCAGGTGATAAAATGCTGATCCTATATCTTTAAACCTTGCTGTTTGTAAAACAAAATCAGCTTGTATAGTTGTTTCCACCTGTAACCAACTGCAAGCATAAACCTGAGCCCATTGCACCTTCTAATGCTGGAAACTGTGCTCTGTAAGCCTTATGTCCTTCAATCTGTGGAAGCTTCCTATCTGTCTGATCAAGCTAATAATATCAGACTAGTTTGATCAAGAACAATTAATAAATGAGCCATTCAGCACAGCCCCTGGGGATGAGTGCTTTACTCTGTGAGCAGCACGCTGTGGGCCGTACACTGTGGGCCGTATGCTGTGCGCGGCTCACGGCAGACCCTCATTGGCTAGAGAAAGAACAGAGAAATCCTAACCAATCAGCATGGGCCACGTATTGGTGGGTGGAGCCTTAAAAGCCCCTTATGAGAGTTTCTCAAAACTCTACGACATTCAGACAGATGCAGAACTCCCAAGCGTAAGGTCAGTTGCTCCCAGACGAGCTCTATGTGGTGGGCGGGGCCTTAAAAGCCCCTTATGAGTCCTTCTCCCAGCTATTCGAGGTTCAGACAGATGCAGAACTCAGAGCACTCAGAGCAGAAGGTCAGTTGCTCCCAGAAGGCGCCCTATGACTAATTCTTTTTGATTGTATTTCTTCTTTAGATTAATAAATAAAATATATAAAACATAAAATTCTTAACTGCTGCTACATCCCCTCAAACAAACAGACTTTGGGGTGCCTCCCTAAATTGGGGTCCCCAGACTGCACCCCCCAAAACAGGGGCAAAACAGCCTAAGAACTGCACCCCTAAAAGAGAGGGAAAGGGGAGGGAGGGCAGGGAAGGGGAAAGGAAGGGGCAGGGGTGCAACTGAACCCCTAAAAGAGAGGGAAAGGGGAGGGAGGGGCATGGAAGGGGGGAGGGGGCAGGGGAGGGAGGCAGGGGAGGAGGGGGGCCCAAAGGAGAGGGGGAAACTGTCATTTTTGACGAAAGGTATACCCTATATTCTTCTTATGTGGCAGGAACTCCTACAAAAAAGCAAACAACAAGAGTTGCAAATGTATGCACACTTTAGGAGTAAGAGTAGCCAAATGTGATGTGCCTTGCTACTGAATAAACACATAGAACACCCATTAACTTTGTACTGTGTCATAAGGCAGTAACCAGGTAAGTAGACAGTTGCTTAAAGGAGATTCAAGGTGCAGTTTACACCTTTGAAAATGGAAGGGGTTCAATTCTATTATTTTTGTATTGAGATGTCAGACTCATACCTTGTATCCAATTGTGGTAGGAATTTTTCCTGCCTCTATTTTGGAGGAAAGAAAGAGGATCTGAGAAATGAGTGATGATCAGAATGGAGGTCACAAAAGGCCTTATTAATAAAGAAAGTGAAGCTAAAATTAAAAGAGTCTAAATGATGTTTGGGGTACCTCTCTATTATCTGATAAATTTGTTTTTAATCATCGTTTACAATTATTTCTGCACTGATGTACCTCTTCAGGAATGCACAAGTCTCATCCAATAATACATAGGTTTGTTCTAGATGCATTTCCTAATTAATGTAAGACGCCCTGGTTTTTGTCATATCTAAATCTGAAACACTTCGGCAAGTTTTCTGAAGTTCCACATTGCATGGGGTAGATTGCTATAAGCCATCAAACTATTTCTGGGAAAGGTTGCTTTCCATAATTGTTGTTTTCACTCATAGCCCTTCCCTTACAATAGTAAAATATAACTTCATTGCAATGGTCATTGCAATATAACACGGGATAATATGCACAACTGTTTTAGGTACAGCAGAGAACTACTTTTACAATTGTAACTATGTAACTATTTGGTGGGGTCCTTGGGCCCAAAAGTGTACATTATCCTATATCTGATTTTTATCAGCAATTCCCCAATCTATGACCACAACACCGTCTGAAAACAATAAGGTTGGATGACTTTTGTTTCTACGAAACAAATGGAAATTACAAGATACTTCACTGACACAAAGAAATCATTCAAGTTCGTCTTTTTATAGGTGTGTCCCTTTTTATATTTATTTTAGCATCTAATACCTTATGCTTGCAGATTCCCAAACATTTTGTCTGTCAATTATATGAAATATATTCAAAATGAACATGACACAGGAAATTGGGAATGGGCTCTTCCAATGATTTTTTTAAAAAATTCAGTTAGACATGATTAGATCACAGATAGTGATTCAGTAATTAGGGTGCTTTTTTAAAAAAAACCAAACACACAGTAATTGCGTGTGGTCAAGTCATTTCTGTCTTATGGCAAATTCTCCAGATTTTTCTAGGTAGCAAGTACTGTACTCAGAAACGGCTTGCTATTCCATTCTTCTGAGGATACCCTGAGACTGTGCAGCTTGCCCATGACTAAATAGGATGGCTCTTCTCCTGGGATGCACAATGGGGAACTGAACTCCCAAACTGGCTCTGCAGCCATATACTTAAACCACTGAGCTCTCTGGCCAGCTATACACATACATAGGTACATACACTCAGATATACAGTATGCATACATACATATATACATAATAGTGTACACAGCAGTATGAAGATCTGTATGATTTATAACTTTCCAGTTAAAATCAGAGCATTTGCAGATGCTGCAAAGTAAGGAAATCAGCATGATAAGCCTGGCATGTATCCTCCCCTGTGGTATTCTCTTGTCTTTTTCCTATAGCCACTCAGTTACAGTTCACCACCTTTTGTATATACAAATGCCTTTACACTTTCTCCTTTCTGGGTTATGCTGTCAGCAAGATCTCAAAAGATCCAACACTCAATGTTACCAGTAAATAAGGTCTGGGTTACCTTTGGCTTTTAGGCTCTAGTTCAGTATCTCCTATGGAGCAACAGCATGTATGATTATTTTGACAAGCAAGGCATTAATTACAATGAAAGTTCTGTGATACTGTTCTATGATACTATATATTTATGCTTGATTCCTCACCACTCTCACAGTGAACACTATGCTACTCTTATCTTGAATAACATTCAACTACACATCTATACATTTAATTATATTTTCCTCACATTTAAACAGTCTCCCACAAGTGTCAATTCATAAATGCTGTCCTCAGTCTCCAGACTCTATGAGAGTACACATGCAATGCAATTCCAGCACTTTGGTACCATTTTACATGCCATGCCATGGCTTTGTCATATGGGATCCTTATATTTGCAGTCTACATGTTCCCTAGAACTATAGCAGAAATGTTTAAGTATTTTCATGGATGCTGAGCTTAACTGCGGCTGTTCAGCAGTTCAAGATCTGAGTGTTGCATGACAGAATTAACTCCCATTGTCTGTCCCAGCTCCTGCCAACTTAGCAGTTTGAAAGAAAGAAACTGCAAGTAGGTAAATAGGTAGTGTTTTAGCAGGAAAGGGAACAGTGTTTTGTTCACTCTGGCATCCAGTCATGCCTGCCACATGACCACAGAAACATCTGCAGACACAGACAGTGCTGGCTCTTTGGCTGTAAATGAGCACCACCATCTAGAGTGGAATAAAACTGGCTTTTAAGCTAGGGAGACCTTTACCTTTATGTTGTTTATTTTATTATTTTGCTGTTATTTATTTGTCTGTATACCACCCAGATTGGGATATATCCCAAATGGGATGTATAAAAATGTAATAAATAAATCAGTTTACCTTTACTATTGCAGTTACCTCATAACTATTTTGCATTACAGTAGAACCCTGTATAACAAAAAAGTCTGTTCGTTATAAGAATTTTTTCATTATATGAAGCATGCCTCATAGAATGAAAATCCCTATGGGATGCATCATATAATGAAAATCTCTATGGGGAAAATCGTACAATGAAATTTTTTGGTTGTACGATGCATCCCATGGAGAGTTTTGTTGTACGAGTTTTCCCATAGAGATGCATTGCTTCGTATAACCAAAAAAAATCATTATACGGGGTATAATGGTTTTCGCAAATCCTCTCCCTTGTACAAATTTTTCATTGTATGAGGCATTTGTTATATGGGGTTCCTCTGTATATTTGTTAGGCCTATGGTTGTTTGGCATGGGAAATCCAAAGAACTACAAGTGGGGGTTGTAATTTATGAAGTTTTACATGACTGTATGAGCCATTACAGTGTAATTAGCCAAAATGAAACATTTTGCATTACTATGTGGAAGAGTTTCAAGGGGCAGCTTTATTTTTTTTCTATACACAATTCTGGAGCAGGGTGATAAGTGAGGAAAACAGAGATTCCAAATGTGGACTAGCTCCTTATATTGCCAACAATGTACTGTACTGCAAACAAAATGCTTTAGGAGGCAGTAGTGTAATTATTGCTTAGATCAGGGATGCCCACACTTTTTGGGCTGTAACTGGTCATGTGGTTCAGTGGGCCAGTCACGTGGTTCCTCCCACTGGAAGTGGAAGTAAAATGTGCCTTGCAGTCTGTTTTGCAACAGGATGAGATAGATTTTAGGCTGCTATTTTCTCTGCTTAAAGCAGGGGTGCCCAAACTATGGCCCATGAGCCAGATCTGGCCCCAGACACCAATTCATCCAGCCTGCACCACCCTTGCCGCTCCTGGAAGCAGAAGTAAAATGTGCCCATATGAGTGCGTTTTACTCCTCTTCCAAGAGTGGCAAGAGTGGTGTGGGCCGGATGAATTGGCATTGGGGGCTGGATCCAGCCTGCAGGCCATAGTTTGGGCACCCCTGGTTTAGATTAACAAATATTATAATTTAACATTAGAGTAACAATTTGGTACATGTACATAAATATGTTTTCCAGAAAATCATTTTCAAACTCTAATGAAGACAATGACCAATAATTAATTTCCTTTTCCAATATAAAAATAAAACCTTCCTCCACGTGGGAGGATCATTTGTCTGCACAACCTCTGAGAATGTCAAGCACTGTTAACATTCTCAAGATTGCTATCTTTGTGTTTTTCATTTTCCAAAGTTGAAAAACACATAAAAATTAATTAGAACATACCTAAAACTCTAGTCTCATAGAACCCTTTAATGTTTGTAAGCATTTTCATTCATGAACAACAATGAAGAAACAACTTTGCAGACAGATTTTCTGACTCATCAAAACTGTGTCATTTATTTCACTGACAAGCCATTTTGCTTAACTTAGCTACTCAGTAGCAATGGACACGCCTGACACCCTGTGGTCTTCCATTTAAGAATATAAACAAACACACACACACACACACACACACACACACACACACACACACACACACACACACACAGAGTGTACATATAAACAAACCCTAATGCAGTTTTTATATTTCAGAGCTGACAAATGCTACCTTTAATTTGTTTTAACTAAGATAATGTACATTTTTAAGATGTAAATTATTCTCTGCATCTTCTTTTGAAAATTTTTCAAATGGAAGGCTACATTATATACATGAATAATGAAAGGCCTGCTGAAATGTTTACTTTGTGCTCATATTTAATTTAATTTTCAAATTTACATCCCACCCCACTCAGGAGAACCCGGCTCTAGGCGGCTTACATAATGACAATAAATATAATATAAACAGCAAATCAACAATATACAGTAACCAAAAGATACAGTGCATAAAAAAGTAGCAACATTATATCACACGGTACACAAAATACAATAAAAAACCTTATTTGACAGCATAAATAAATATAAAATTATCACAACTGAGGGAAAAGAGAAAAGTCTGGTGGCATGAGCGGCCGCAGCAGCGTTTTTGAAGCTGGACCATCACCGCGCGGGTGTTCCTCCTTCCCTCGATCCCAGCCAGCTGAGGGAAAAGTCCAGTCTCACCACCCACAACTGGTGGCACTTCTTCTCCTCCAGGTGTTGGTGGCAAGTCCCGGAGGGGGTGGTAGGGAGTGACCTCCAACTGCCCACAGCTGGCAGCACTTCTCCTCTGGGCATTGGTGGTGGGGCCCGGAGTGGTGAGCAGGAGCGACTTCCAACTGCCCACAGCTGCATTGATCACACAACATTAAAAAAGAAAGCCCTGTTCTCTTTCCACCCAACCCCAGAGCTGATCCCAAGCTGCCATCGGCACTGGGCTTGGGGGAAAGACCAGGCTTAGTGATCCAGGGGGGGGGGTCTGAAGAAGCCTGGGCACCCTTTTCCCAGCTTTTCTTCAGAAGCCCCCCCCCCAGATGGCTAAGCCCCTTACCAATCCAGGGGGGGTCTTCAAAACCCCTGCCTGGATCGCTAAGAAGCTTAGTGATCCAGGTGTGGGGTATTCTGAAGAGAGGCTAGGGACCCTTTCCCCAGCCTCTATTCAGAAGCCCCCCCCCCCGGTCTGGATGATTAAGCCCCTTAACAATCCAGGCGGGGGAGGGTTCTGAAGACAGGCTAAGAAAAGTTTTTCCTAGCCTCTCTTCAAAAACCCTGCCTAGATCGCTAGGGGGCTTAGTGATCAGGGGGGTTATGAAGAGAGGCTAGGAACCCTTTCCCCAGCCTCTATTCAGAAGCACACACCCCTGGATGGCTAAGCCCCTTAGCCATTGGGAGGGGTGTTCTGAAAGGAAGCTGGGGAAAGTTTTTCCCAATCTCTGTTCAGAAACTCCTGTGCACACCCTGTTCTTTCCCCAACCCAGCCATCACATGCTGCAATCGGTGCTTGGGTTGGGGGAAAGAACCAGGGCATATGCACCCAACCCAAATGCTGATTGCAACAGCAGTGCATTTGGGAAGCCAAACAGGGGCTCCCAAGGGTGCAGCAGCGGCATGATTGGGAAGCCGACTGGGGAGCCTGTGTTCTGCTTCCAGCCATGCTGCTGCTGAGAGCTTTGTAGTGTTGGTTTGGTTGGGGAGGGGAGATTGGGGAATGTTTATCTCAGTAGATTTCTGCCCCAAAGCCTGCAGGGTCTCCAGTCCTGCAGGCTTTGGGGCAGAGATCAACGTCCGGGAATTTGAGGCAAACATTTGCATCACACGACGTAATGTTGTGCGATGCAAATGTTTGCCTCAAATTCCCCGACGTTATCCGAGGCAAATGTTATCTGAGGTACAGTATTACTGTAATAAAAGGTAACTAACCTGTTTTGAACTACAGTGGTACCTCACTTAAAGAGCATAATGCGTTCCACAGGATTACTCTTTAAGCAAGTTTGCTCTTTAAGCGAAACACCATTGTAAGTGACCAAGTGTGACTTCTGGCAGGGGAGATTGTGAAACCCAATTTATTTGTTAAGCAAGTTTTTGGTTGGTTTTATTTGTTAAACAAGGCAACCATTCAGTGAAAATTCTGCTCTTTAAGCAAATTACTGTCTAAGCGAGGAGCTCTTTATGCGAGGTTTTACTGTATCTTGATTATGTGCCTCTGCATTAGACTGAACAATCTATGCATAAATGAATGTTCTATCCATTTGACAAACTAGTTCCTTATATAATTCCCATTTTTTCACTATTCTGGTACTGATACTCAAAGTCTCCTAGCTGATTAAAGCCAGCATTCTCAGAGACATCCTTTCTGTTACCACTAAAGCTTCAAGTTGAAACAGTGAAGGGCCAGGAAGTATGGTCTTAGTGGGAGGTCTCTCGTTATGAAACGCTCTGTTTCCAAAATCAAGTTGTGCTTGCATCTTAACAACCTTACCATTAAATTAACAATCCGTTTATTTTCAGAGACCTCTGCCCAAATCAAGAATAGTCACACAAAGTGCTAGAGCAGACTCTCTAGGCTTAAACAACTTGTGCTGCAATATATATCTGGAAACCAAGCCCACTTATCCACCAAGCACTCTGTTCTCTTACAAAATTATCTATGTACTAGTGTGGTTCAAATTTATATAAATAAGCAATCCTCCTACTCCAACAACCTTAGCATTCCCCCCATGATACTCTTTTTCTCTTAGATTTAAATAAAAGAGAAACTAGGCTGATTTCAAGGTGGTACTAGATAGAGAACCCATAGCACAACCAACCAATGGTTGAAATATTCTGTGGTATAAAAAGGTAGAGTAATTGGAAGTCAACCATGTTACATGTTAAAATGGCATGTTCTGGACCTTTCCTCTCCAAATCTATGAATACAAGTTAATGATTTCATAATAAAAGCCTTATTCAGAAACACCCCTTGTGTCCTTGTCTCACTTTTAGATTGTACATCCCATATTTAGGAAGACAAACTAGTCCATGTTGTTAAACCATACCAGCATTTACAAACATACAGGACCAGGAAAAGCTACCCATTCCTGATTCAGACTTTTGGTCCATCTAGCCCAGAACTGTAAAATCTGATAGCAGCAGCTTTCCAAAGTTTGATGCAGGATTCTCTCCCAGATCTGCCTTGAGAATGAACTCTATCTAGTTGATAACTAGGTCCCACCTACTTATTTTCCAATGACACACAAAACTATCATATGCTGGATGGAACAGTTCCCAACATATTAGCTAGCAGTGAAACATGAATTTGGACCCACAATTGAAATTTTTCAATCTTTACATTTTAATTCATGCACTGATATTGTTGTTGGCCACAACTCGATCCAAGTATAGGGTTTTTTCCTGCCCTAGGTGTGCCAGGAGGCCCGGTCTTGGTTCTGGGCCACCTTTGCCCTACGAGGCAATCAGGAAAAATGCCACTGGTGTGAATTTGTTTCAGGTGGAACCCAGCTTGCCATGAGGTGACCCACAAATGATGGTCTCAGAGCCATTCCTGCAGCACACATGAAATGAGACATGCAGGATTTAACACTGAGACTGCAATGGACTGCTGCAACCTTGAGGATATGGACAAGGTGCATCTTCACAGCCAGTAAATAACTTGACTCCCTAAAGGGGCCAACGGCTACAGGCAAATTAGCCCCTTCATGTGGGGTCATGGTCCCCTCAGTGGAAGAAATGCCACTGGAAACCATTATATTGGGCCCAATGACAAAATGAGTGGAGGAGGAACTCTGATTCCCAATGTTCATGGAGGTGCAAAGGCAATGCCTGATGGACTGGCACTGATATAAATAGAATCTTTCTTAATTTATTCAGAGATGTTCAACAAGCACCAGATTCAACATCTAAGTCCTATCCATACTTTTCCAAATGCCAAGATGAGGCAAAATTTGATATATGGCAATGGCCCTTTTAAAATATAAGTCTACACAAATGCACGCAACACAAAAAAAAAAAAGATTTCTGAGCAGAAAACCATTTCATGTGAATCAAACAGTGCATCTTTGTGAACATTCCAAAGATAATAGTAGCATATTTCTCAGCTGCTAAAACCAAAAGTGTTGCCATCAGCTATAGAATGGCATATTTGGTTAATATACTGTGGTTCTTCACACTGATTAGTTCTTGACATCCTTTCTGACCTCAGTTATGTATGCCTTGGTTAGGGCCAGATTGGACTAATTAATTATCTAGTGTGAGGTCATATCAGTTCTGTCCCAGAGTAGTGCATTTCCAGGCTCAGTTCCAACGTAATGGTGTTTAGGCCCAGGCTTCTTGAGAGAATGCTTATGCTTATCTCAGTCTGCCCATGCTTCAAGACCATTTTAGACATGGTCTATGTAGGACATTAGACATTAGAAAGGACATACCGGTAATTAGTCTTTTCTAGTAGTGCCTCTCAGGCATTCTGTCTCGGAAGAAAACATCTCCGCTGCGGCTACACATATTGTTTCTCTCTGATATTAAAACTGAAAGTTTTAATGATATTTGCTGCTTTAAAATATTTGAAATTGTACTTTCTCATAACTAGTTTATTTGAAAATATTTTAAATGTAACATATTTTTTCTAATTGGCTGCTGAATTTTACTACAGTATTTAAATTAGAGATCAGGGTCTTGAAAGGCATTCATATATATTCCCTTCCTCTTTGCTTTTCATCTGTACTGTCTTCACATACAAAGTAACACCTTAAATCCAGCTGCTGTTCCCTGCTAAAATAGAGGCATTCACTCAATTGTTGGATAAATGTCAACACATATGAAAATACAATTGATTCAATGGCTCTTCTCAAATTGGGATTAGCAGTTGAATTAAGGCCAATATCCTTTTTATCTTTCTATACCCCCAACCCCAAAATACAGCATAGATGTGCTAATAAAATACAAATCAGCAAATGGTGGAAGTGCTATCATTATAAAAGAAATAAACCAGGAAATAAATAATCAAAGTCAATGTCGTACATGGCTGAAGAAACAGGAATTAATTACTTCAATTGCTGGGGCATAAAACTTGTGAACTAAATGGTGCAGGTTTCTCAGCATATATGCTTCGAATGGCATCAAGATCTTAAGTTAGTAATGCTTCACCTATTTTAGTCTTTGACATTAAGACATTATTGTGGGGCTTTACTGCGACATATGATGATATTTAAAGAGCTGTATGGATCAATAACAGTTCTCTTTCCCATTGACAGGGAAGAAGCAATGTCTTTATGGCAAGAAAAAAAACATTTTTGAGGGTACGAAAGAGAAAAACCAAATTATAAGATGGAGGAGATCACTGAACAAAGAATAGCATTTAAGGAAGATATGGCTGAGGAACTCAACCTTCCCTACATCACTTGGAGAAGCCTGAATAGGCTAAAGGTTGTAGTCCCTAAATGTAAAACCAACATGCTCAAGTGGGGGTTGCTGGTGCATAACAACACACCATATGAATGTGAAAAGATACACAGTCCAGATCATTTGCTCATCTGCCAGTTACTACTGGAAATATGGACCAATGGGAATGCAAGTTTGGCCAACAACAAAGCCAAGAAGGTGGCTTCATTTTAGCAGTTTAAAGCCTGACCTAGACACGGAGGAAGAAGAAGATGATGATGATTCTACTGTATTTCTCTCACCCAACTTTTCTAGTTTTATATAAGTCCTATCTCAATGTCACAGAGTTGAAAGAGAAACCATAAGAATATGTGCACTATCCTGCCACTGACATTCTGGCACTGACCAGGATGTTCAGTTGAATTCAGTCAATTTTTTCTGCAATCTGGAGCTCCCACTTGGACTGAGGACTGTAACAAGTCCAACATGTTCGACTTCTTTTTCAGACCATCTTCCTGATTGAACCAGGAAAATGACACTTTCTCTTTTATAAATCCTAAGTAGTGCCAAATGAATATTACATCTCTAAGATCAAATGGAGCAATATAGAAATTAACTAACTACTTCCACAAATACATTAACTTGGAAATAAAATTTACTGGAATGTGTACAAATTGCAGTCTATATATATGTTTATCTGAGGTCTTCAATGGGATAATTCCCCAGCTAGTTGTACAGTATATACGCAGAAGTGTTAGAATATTCCTGGGGGACACAATGTCAATAAAAGAGGATATTTTTGAAACAAATAGTCATCATTGAAACAAATAGTCAAATGTGAAGCAGAAACATTCAAAGCTGCTTCTAAAGTACAGTAAACTGTGTACATTTAAAAAAAAATTGGGCAGAGTCCTGTTCACTCAAACTGCTCACAGAGTGTCTCTATGTGAGCTGTTGGACATTTTCTAAGCTTGCAAATAGAAGTTTTACTCATTCCAAGGGCCTCTGGCAGGGGCTCCATGGTTGTTCAGAAGCTACCTATGTCATAACCAAGGTGATGGCTGCAGATTATGTTGATGCAGAGGCGATGCAGAACTCTGCCAACAGAGCAGTGCACTTCACTGGAGTTTAGTAAGATTCTGAACAAGTGCCCCCCATCACTGAAGAGGCCCATTGAATCAGTGGGGATCTGGTGAATTAACTCCTCTGTAAATTCCATTGAGTATGATTTACTGATGCATTTCAGCCAATCTGTGATTTGTTATGATTTCTTCATAAGAGCAGTCAAGTTTCTCATTCAATGATTAAATATGTTACTATTACATCAAATACTCTTATTGCAAAATTCAGAATGCTCTGATCTATAATTTAGAAAATGGAGAAAAATGCATGAATTCACTGGTATAGTTAGATGTTACTATATCAGAATGAACAGAAATAATCAATTAAAGACAGTTTTGCCATAAATTTTTCTAGGCAAAACTAGGTACATTTGAACGTTTGCTGGTAAAAGCAATAAAATCATTTGAGGCAAATGTAAGATGTTATGCACTGGAATAAAAAATGTAGTGGTACAAAATGGGGGAAGCTGTTAGCCTCCACAGATATGACCTGACAATACAATGATAATGCAAAACCATTACACAATATTTTGGGTTACATCAACAGAAGCACATGACAAAAGATAATTTGCCTGTATTACTGTGTCTAGGAAAGTTCATTTTATATGAGGATTCACATGGGATTATTGTCTATGGAAAATAAACCATCCTTATACATGAGAAGTGACATAGTGAAATGATGGCACTACAAAATTCTCATGATCCCTTTCAATACTAGGATTTTGCATTTGAAAAGTATATCCTAATTTTGCTTTGCTGCTATAAACTAGCATGCTGGCTTATTTTTTTCTGGTTGATATGAATTTTTCTGACACCATTAAATTCTGCATCAACTCTCCTACCATTTTGGTGGTGCCCTAATTCCAGCTATTGGAAAGCGGGAATGTATTAACCTGGGGTATAGAAGGGTTTCATAAAAGAAAAGGTGGAAGAAAATGGAAATCGAGTACTGTTTAAGAAAATTGTGAATAAATTACAAAACTGTCCATTTACCTGCCCCTTTTAATCTTACTGTCGTCTTCAAACTATTGGGCATGTAACTGAATATCTCAACTGTACCTGAAGAAATAATGGAGCGTGTCTCTGCAGTAAAACAGAACGGCACTAAACTGATGAGTTTAACCCAGCAGAAAGAGCGGCTGTAAACATGACAAATGCCTGCTATTGATTTCAGGTTTAATTACTCTGTGCAGCACTGACAAAGCCCATCAGATGTTGTTGTGAAGTGTAAATGGAACAAACTACACTTCACTGCCCATAGGAAACTGATGGTGTCTGCAGTTTGCATTGTTTACTTTATCCTCCGTAAACTTTAGTCTTGATCAAATTAACAAGTGCTACTAACCTCCAACAAACTACAATGCACTATGGTTTTAAAGCAGCAGCCTTGGAACAATAGTTCTACAGCATTCTATTGACAACATCTAGCTAATAAGAACCTGGTATCACCTAATGGTCTTTAACGTCCAACAGAGTCTTCTTGTTTGCTGATGGCAGGGTGGGAAAGGTTTGTTATGCTGACTTGGTTTTCTGAAGCTAACGCTAGCAAATTATTAACTGATATAATAGTGCAGATGATAAAGGCAAGAAAAATTGCTCTCCTTCCTCAATAATTGGCAAAAGGCAACTGATCAACTGATGGGGAAGAACCTTTTTAATGATTGATGTTCTTTTCATTGTTTTTTCTACATAGTTTTCACCTGGTTTTCAAATGATATTATTTTAGTTATTCGCTTTAGTGTGACAATCTATTTTAAAAATTTCATCCTGTAATGTTTGCTGAAATCCATTTTGTGTACATTCCATGATATAAGACTAATGTTGTCATCAGCTGTGGTGATGTTTTGAAATAAAACATTTCTAATTCTCCTTCCTCCCCTGGGATTCCTTTGATCTTGGGGAGGCTGCTGGGAACTGAGGTGTAGGGGAAGTATTTAATTGTTGAAAACCAATGATACTAGGATGATTTTTTTCTAGTGGCAGTGACAACAGAAAGGAATTACTAACAACAGAAAGGAATTACTCAGATAAAGGTAAAAGTTGTCCTTGCTCGAAAACCAGTTGTATCCGACTCTAAGTTTCAGTGTTCATCTCTGTTTATAGCCAAAGAGCCAGCGCTGTCTGCGACTGCAGATATTTTTGTGGACACGTGGCAGGCATGCCTCAACACCATGGAACGCTGTCCATTTACCTGCCCCCTTTAATCTGCAGGTCATAAGGCAGTGATGGTGAACCTTGGCACTCTAGATGTTTTTGGATTTCACTTCACAGAAGTCCAAGCCCCTGTGAATCCACATGAATGGATTCACTGCGATTCATTCAGCCCGTGCCGCCCTCGTCGCTCCTGGAAGTAGAAGTAAAACATACCCGTACGGAGTAGGAAAGGTTTAATTTTCTAAAACATTGCCACTGCTGATGTCATCAGCCTTACACCACAGATTGTACACAAACAGGATTTCAGTTACTGCATTTTTAGCAATATCGATTTAGAGTTATGTCGTAAACTACAACAGAAAAAGGTGAAATATTAAATCAATCAAATAATTTCTGAGTAAATGAGAGTACAAATAACTATCTTATCAGTCTAAATTCTTAAGCATTAGGTCCTGTTCTTCAGAATGAAATAATGTCTGTCTATTCAGACAAATGTCTGTTGCAGCTTTTCTTATTTTTAAGTTTCAGTTTGTCCACTTCAATCATGTTTTAATGTTTTCATATTTCAGAATAAATAAAAGACTCAGGTCTGAATTCCAAAACTGATCTAATTAATGGCACTGAAGTATGTAAGGCCTGAATGCTTAAATCTGCTGAAATTGAATGCTTAAATCTGTGGAAATTAAAGTGTGGTTACCAACAATTTATTATTATACACATGCCAGAGCTTTAAAAGTTACTTTTTTTGGGGGGGGGGAATCATAATTCCCCAGCTAGTACACCCTTTGGCCACAACGTCTGACAGATTCTTGAAGGTGTAGTGACAAAAGACACATTTCCAAGCCCTAACCCATGCCAGATGTTGTTTTACAATGCAACTTCAAGAGTAAAAATGTTGTGTTTCTTTTGTCATTTGGAACATATTATGATGTTCTGATAGCTGTCATGAAAATGGGAAGGTTTTTGCCAAATAAATTATTAAATGAAGTCATGGTTGGAACTGGTGAGTGGGAAGGGTTAGAGTTGCCAGATGTCAAAGACTATAACTAAAGTCTCAGGCTGTGTTTTGCTCTCCAGTATCTCTGGGCAGAGACAATCTTCTGTATGAGCAGCATTAGATGAACACAAAGCCTTATTTTATTGGCCAAAATCCTATTGCTTAGTGTACCAATTTATGCTAGAGTAGGTCAATTGAATCCATGAGTGTTCAGTGAGCCAACTCCTCCATAAGGTCCATTGATTCAACAGGCTAACTCTAGTTACAGCTTACTTTAGCATAGTAGACTACCGTTAGAGCAGGCCTGTTTGGATCAGTAGAACTTCTGAAGGAGTTGACTCACTAAATCCCCATTGATTCAATAGACCTACTGTAGTGCAATTTACTAAACCAAACAACAGGATTTTGATCATTGTGTACGGTCACTTAAATCTCCTCTCTCCCAATTGATGCCAGGGCTCATTAACTTAATGTGAAGATGTTTGTGTGCTGCCCACAGCATATTTGTTTAGGAGACTGTGTGAAAAATCTACATTGTCTGCCTCATTCTCTCTTTCATAGAAAAACAGATCTTTTTGCAACTGTTATACAAGGCTAAGGCTGAGAGACCCTCTGTAGAGGTGTGGGAGATGATGCTGGGGACTCCAGTAGGCACGAAGAAGTAACAAAAATGGCCTTGTCTTTCTATTGGGATTCACTTCACTGAAAGGAAGAAGACCTTGTGTTCACATAAAGTCACCTGAGAAACTATTCAAACCAATCAGCCAATCAAGCTTATTTGATCAAAACTATTGGTCATGACAAATTGTTGTTATTAATAATTTCATGTCAGAGATTATTATGGGTTGAAAGGATTTTTAGCAGATGGCCAAATGAGGCTCCTTTTGTGTCCCCAAGTACAGTCCTCGTGTATCAAAACCCGACCCTCCAGCTCAGTGCCTTAACCATTAAGCCACCGGGGGAGCTGCTTCATTATTAATATGTATTTCTCCAAATACATGATTTGACAGATAAAGATAAAGATATGTGAGTTTATGGGTTGTCTGCATTTTATATTATTAAAAACTATATCCAGTGATCTGTACAAGACAAACCAAATGGTGTTTCCATCTATATTAAACATTCACCATCACAAGCAGCTGCACACTTTTGGAAGAATTTAGATCTACTGATTGTCTGCATTAATTGAAATCCATATTTACTTATTGCAAAAACATAAAAGGAAATGCTATTGTTTACAAATTAGTCATAATCTGATAAGAGAATTACTGTTTCTATATCATTCAGGCTCATATTTAAAATGGGAACATAAATTGAAATCTTTACTGACTATACAGTTCTTAGTAAAGGAGGGAATCAAACATATTCAGGCCAATCTTATTCTTAATGCAAGTCCTTGTGAGTACAGTGGAGTTTATTTCTTCACAAATATCAGAATAATCTAATACATGTATACACCAAAGTGTAAAATGCAGCTCCCAAAAGGCCTCTTTAGTCACTAGTAAACCAAGCATCATTATCACAGATGGAGAGAGTGCTCCATCTCCATCACCGTAATTTTCAGTTCTGTTGCTACCCACACATACAGTGAACAATGAGTCTGAACAAGAGAGTCTTCTTTATCTGTGGGGGATCTCCTCAGGAATCAGGATCCTGTTGTTTAAGGACCCTGACTCATGGAAAGCCCCCACCCAAAGCACTGACTTTCCTCTTCAATCTTGCCCATTTCTATTATCTCAGAGATAAACGAAACTGGAAATGGAGGTGGGAGTTTTGAATTGCACCATTCCACCAATAGCAAATATGCAATTTAGTAATGACCGAACAGGGCTGAAGTGTTAGTGGGTAGAAGATTGTCCAACTGTCCAACTTTTATACTTCATCAGATACTGAACTGACTGCTAATGATGTCTGGGGCCCAATTTAAAGCACTTGTTCCAACCTTTTAATCTGGGAAGAGCAAACAGTGGCACATAGGCCTCATGTGACTGCCCAAGTCAATTTTTGCAGCCTCCAAGCACATTCCGGATAGCCCCCAGAACAATTTGTGTTATATTATTTATACAAGCAGTAATTAAAATACTAAAGGAAAACAAGTACTAAAAGATTATCTAGGATATATCTATCAGCCATTAGCAGACTTTTAATTCTTTTCTTGCTATTGGTCTTTCTTTTGTGGCTGATATTAATTTTATTATTAGCTCTCATTAATTAATTCTAATTTTACTTTTGTGTTAATGTCTTTTTTAAAAATTCAGTAACCTCAAAAATATTTTATGTTTCAGAAGCTAACTCTTAGTACTTTGAATGGATGAATGAAATTTAGTTCAGTGTGATTTATTTATTTATTTATTTAAATGCTGCTTTTCTTCAGATTATAGTACCCAAATCTGCCTACTCACAGGAAATCAGGTATACATTTTCAGCCTACACCTAGTAACAGAAGCCCATGACACCTGGTCCACAGATGCAAAATACATTGTTTGAAGATGTTGCTAATATCTCATTAAGCACAGCAAAAGGCATTGTGAAAATACAGAAATATAAAAATATTTTCTTAGGTGTAAAGGATTGAATTGTGTTCATTATAATTTATTTCTGTCCTGACTTTCAATTTAGCTGGATCTGCAAGGTGGACTTAATTAAATAATAATATACTGTACAACTAAGTTGGTCTGCTTCTACCACTCCTGCTCCAATGAGGAATTCCTAACTCAAAATCCATTTTCTATCACTTCTATACACTATTTTTTTTTCAAAATTTGGTAGCTCATGGAGTGGCATTAGATCTTCCAAGAAAAGCAAGAATGTCAGTGAAATTGAGAAGCAGTATCTGAATGAAGAAAGCTCTTATTTCCCCCTTCCAAAAGTCTATAGACTTCTCATTTAAAGAACTGGCAAAAGAGGGGTTAGGCTGCTTCAGTGACAGTTGATTTAACATTAAAGACTAGTGTGTGACACAGTAATGAAGTGAGCCTCTCAAACCAATAGCTGAGAAAAATTATTTCTGATGTCGTAATTGTTTGAGATATGATTTCACAATTATTCTGAGCAACAGGAAGGGGTTTTAAACCAATAGACTACACATTTCCCTGAACTTTAAGGTACATGTAAAGAATCCAACCACACAAACTATAAAGACTGCATCTTCCCATAACTGTTTACTGAGCAATTTTTGGAACACGTAATGCTGAAACTTGAAACTTATCAATAATGCCTAATGGGTAAGCTGCCAGCTACAATACTCTCCAAGTGTAGAGAGAGAGAAGTGAGCTATAACAGCTTTGCTCCAGGTGAGATGTTGATCAGTAGCTATTGGATTTGCTATTTTTACTATTAAGCCAAAGTGACTGTTTTTACATGTAATTCTTTAGGAAGCAGAGAATGCTGAATTCATATTCAATAAAATACCTAGAGACAAGTCTTATTTAGAGAATATATTTACACAAATTTGCTTTATCTAAAAATTTCTCTAGGTCTGAGGAAACTGGAAACCTGTAGTACAACTTTTGAATTCAGAGGGGTCGCCACAAATTTCCTGACGGAAATCAAAATACAATGGTACTTCATTCAATGATTTAACCCATTCCAGAGGCCTTGTTGTTGTACGAAACAATTGCTATACGATGCATGCATCATATAGCAATTTTCCCTATTGGATGCATCATACGATGATATTTCTTTTGCTAAGTAGTTTTTCCCATTGAAAAATTGTTGTATGATTTTTTTCCATAGGGAAAATTGTTATGCAGGATGCCATTCCCCCTGAAAACCTAATTGTTATGCAATTTTGTTGCTATAGAGGGTGATTGTTGTATGAGGTTCCATTGTATAACCAGCACAATCTGTTATATAGGATTTTATCCTCCTGAAAAACATAATCTTATGTTACTATGCTTCATATGCACTTTGGTTCAGTGTCACCAAGTATATTTCTTATATTTAGGGAACCCTAGGCCACCATTGATCACAATAGTGATCCCCAAACTGAGGTTTCAAGATATTCTTGAACTACAGTTTCCAGAACCTTGACCATTATACCACCTACACTTTCTGGGAGTTGTAATCTAAGAACATTAGGGTCCTATGTTTAGGAAGTAATTAACTACAATTATGTCTACACTTCACCCAAAGAATGCACTACAAATTGCCAGTGGCTGAATTCAATTTTGATGTGTTATTGTTAAGTATTAGGTAAAATTACTTTGAATCAATAGAAAAAACTGAGTTTTTACAATCTTAATCACTGTTAGTCAAGATTTTCAGCTAAATAAATTGGGTAAATTACCATGTGTTCCACTCAGAGTGACAATCTGGACAGTTGGGTGGTATAGCCGCCCAGAGTCAGGTCTACCTGATTGGGGCGGGATACCAAATGTGAGCAATAAATAAATAAATAAATAAACCAACCAAGTTATCAACCATCTGAAAAAAAGACTTCTCACAATGTTTATCCTTCTAGTTTTTTTCTTTCTATTCCAAACAACAAGTACTTCTCTGTTCCCCAACTGGACAGAATACATGAATCTTGATGAAGCTAGACCTTAGAAAGAGGTTTTTTAATCCCTGTTTGTAAAGTATACTTTAGACTCCAAAGCTTTATTAAACTTTTTTGATCCTTTAACTAAGACCCTAAAGTTTAAAATAGACTTTGAAATAAAGAAATATAAAGCTATTTCCAAGTACCTGCTTCATACCTCTAAGTGCTTTGGCCACTTGGGTAATTGAGGATTACTGGTTGGCTAGAGATTGTTTGGAATAAAAAGAAAAACCTGACAGGATAAATATTTTGATAATGGCAATCCTGAGAGCTCTTCATAATCTCATTTTAGTTTTAACCTTATTGCCTAATACTTCATAATTTGAGCACAGTAGAATTTCTACAAAGTTAGTGATTTATCTTCTAATGTGAGTTTCAAAGAATATATTTCAAAAGAAGGACAGGCTGTTCTAGATTGCTGAGGAAAAAGAGGATACTATCAGCAAATAGATTAATTAAATGAGTTTAGCCTTAGTTAGCCCACATCAGATATTCATCTGGCTCTATGAGGCAAGGTCACTAAAGTTAGTTGTTTTGTCTCATAATTAATTTCAAAACCAGTTTCAAGTCATGATAGAATGGCTCATTCAAGAAAATCTTAGCCTTCTCTGGCATCATAAACTACAACCTGCAAATAAGGTAAAGGTAAAGGTTGCCCTTGCTCAAAAGCCAGTTATATCTGACTCTAGGGCTCAATGCTCATCAATGTTTATAGGCAAAGAGCCAGTGCTGTCCGCATCTGCAGATGTTTCCATGGACAGGTGGCAGGCATGACTCAACACCAAAGTGCATGGAACACTGTTTATCTTCCCACTGAAGCTGTACCTGTTTATCTGCTTGCAATTTCTTGCTTTCAAACTGCTAGATTGGCAACAGCTGGGACAGAGATGGGAGCTCACTCTGTCATGCAGTAGTCAGGAATTGAACTCCGACCTTCCAGTCATCATTTTGGCAACTTAACCACTTGAGCCACTGCAGTCCCACTTCCAAATAAACAGAAGGCTAAAACTGCCTAAAATTAGTAGGATCATTGGGACCCACCATCACTTTTAATTAGGAATTAATCAGTGCCTGTTTAAGTGAAGGTAGATCTGCTCCCCTCTAATGGTGCCTGGTGTCTGATCTCCATTCTACATTGTGTCAGATTAAAATGGTGTAGGGAGCCTACAGAGGGGTATTCTTAGTAAATGTTCACCAAGTCTGAAACTTTCTTAGACATTTGTTTGTTTTCAGCATTTTATCCCGGTCTTGAACTAATGAGATCCTTCAAACCTTTATTTAATATTTATGCAAGATCAATAAAAATAGTGTTGGCCCAAGGCTGAACATTTCTCAAAGATGCTGCTTAAATTATACAAAATAAATTGAATAAAGGACACATGGACATAATTGTAGTGCTGAGTATCTTAAGCATTGTATTTATATTAAATATTGATACTGTTGAAGAAACACTATTCAATGATTTTTTGGGGAGAATTTATAGTCATTTGGGTGAGAGATATCTCCAAGAAAATGCTGCAGTGTGTCTTCAAAAAGTCCAGTACATTGAGAACCCAACTAGTCTGGAATAGAAGCCATATGGTACTCTTCAAATATGTTTAATAAGGAAGATCAGGAATGAGAAGGAAAAGAGATACAAATAGACATCATCGAGTTCTGCCATGCTATGTTTTATAGTATCTGAGGTTTTTAAGATCAGTTGCTTCTAGCACAGAACCTGAGCATTTCATTGGGCTATAAGCATATAGCAGGGAGACCTGAAAAAGAAGTGTTGTTTTTTCATTTCTTAGTCCTGGACATGACATGTAATGCTAGGTGGAGTTTCTAACCTCATGGTACATATTGACTTTTAGAAGCAGGCCAGTTGCTCCCACCTTGACAAATCAGTCCAATTCCTATGTCTCTGTCCTTATTCCTGTTTTCTTCTTCTCAGTTTAACAAACCAACTTTCCTGAACCACATGGGCTTTTGTCAGCCCACTTTGTTGTTTTAAGAAGCTCCTTCTTTTAATTTTTATGCCTGATTGAAAGGAGTGAATATGAAAGACAGTTGAGGGGGAGAAAGTAAGAAAAAAGGCTTCTGAAAATCTATGAAGGTATAATTTAAAGAGTATGAACATCTAGTGATTAAATTAATACCTTAAACATAGGGTTTCATGAAGCATTCGATCACTGTCCAAATACAATTTCTTTTCTCTCTTTTTTGTAAATGAGACCGTCGGAAACCCTTGATTGCACCATTTCAAATGCAAATAATTCTGTTCCAACTACCTCCTTACATTAGCTAAATTAAGTCATCAGTAAACAAAATTGGAAAATTCTCAATACAGCTGCTATAAACAACTTTTGAAGTTCTATATACTAAACAAGTGGAATTGTGATAAGGGATAAAATGTGTTGACTATATGCATCCTACTGTAACTCATAGAATTTCCTGCTTTTCAAACCAGTACTGGTCACAGCAAATTATGATCAAAGATAGATTTCTTGGAGGGTGATAATACCATTAGATTTAAAGAATTAAAAATACATGAAACTTTTGAGTTAATGAACAGGGCCCTTAACTGCTCATTTAATTCAAACAGCTGTTTGTTAATGCCCTAAGCAGTGTCATAAACTGTGAAAATACTGTTGAGTGCAAGACACTAGTTAATGCTATAAAGCAACACATGCTCTAATATTAAAAGGGTTTAATGGAATTAATAGAGAACAAAACATTAACTCCCTATTATAATGTTTGAGAACCCAGAGGCAAATTCTGGCTAAAGAAGACCTCAGTTCTAAAGGCACAAAAAGTAAACTCTAGCACTGTACAGCAAATTATGGCATTTTTACACTTCTGAAAAAACGGAACCCTGATAAGATCACATCTGTTCCAATCACAGCCTGGATAAAATCACTGTTTACTAAACTCCTAAATAACTAAATATGTGGAACCCCAACAAGATTCCATCTGTTAGAACTAAAATTTGGAAGAGGTCCCATTGCAAAAAATCTATATAATAAAGCATGCACCATAAAATAGTGAAAAGTTTGGCTTTAGTGCAATGCACAGGAAGCTGGTCAGACAATATCCATAAATTGCTGCTTTGCTTTATGGATCAACCAAAATATACACATATTAACATGTTACCTCACTGAATAACTTGACTTTACTTTGGAGTGTACCAATTATATTTCTTTCATCTGCATTGTGTGTGTAATATGCACAACTGCAAAGTTTTATATATTAAAATGGTAGGTTATATCCCCACTATCACAATGGGTACGGATTACAAACACTATTTTCAGAAACCATTCTTGTTCTTTTCAGAGAACTGTTATTTCTTTCCTGAGAGAGATTTATTATGGCACTGTCTCATTGATAATCCATTAACATTCATGTGATAATAGCTGTACTGAAGCTTTTATTGTCTTTGAAGTGACAACAAATGACTATGTTTCCTACTAAACATGTTTGGTTTTAAATACTATAATTATGAGCAAATATGGGATATTTTTTGTATATATCAAAATGTATATATTGATATACATATATTTAATATATTAAACAACAACTAGAGGTTTCAAATGTTAGAAACCCACTAATACTCCAAGAATATTACAACATTTTCCTGCTTATGGACTTCAGTTTGGTAATGTAGTACTGTACTCTATAGTGAAATCCAGAGATAAGGAAAAAATGGATTAGTGTAGGTAGGTATTATTAATTCTATTGATAGATTAGGGCCACAGTGGCTTAGTGGTTAAGATGCTGAGCTTGATGATCAGCGGGTCGGCAGGTCAGCAGTTTGAGACCTGAGTGCTGTGTGACAAAGTGAGCTCCCACCATCTGTTCCAGCTTCTGCCAACCTAGCCTGCCCTTCTATTAGTATGGTAGCAGAAACTACTGTTGAGAAGAAAGACTGCAATGAGAAAACCAAATCTCCTTTAATGTCAAAGCTTTCCCCACCACCACTGCACTAGTCATTTTGTTTCCCCATAAATGCTTACCAAAGAGTAAATATTAATGTGTGGATTAAATTGCCCCAACAATTCACACCAATGTTTTATAAAGGTTGAAGGAACATTGGTGCTACTTCAACATTTAATAACAGATATGCTTTAAATTCGATCACTATCATCAAAATTACTTTAATTTTAAAAAAATCAAAATATGTTGTTTATTATACTCAGCCTTTTGCCACAATTGTGTGCACTAATTAACAACTGAGAGGATAAAACACAATGGATAAGAATTGTATAGAATATTAAACCTCATATATAAATAAGCAGGAAATAGGGATACACAGAAAGAGCCCCCTCAAAGGCTATGGTATTTTTGAGCCACAATCAGACGTGCCCTGGTAATGGCAACCTTGTGTTACCGGCTAATCTTTCTTGCACTAGGTCAGGCGAAAAGAACTGCAAAATGAGCTCACCAAACAGTGCCTTCATTTTGGCAGTTTCAAATCTGGCCTAGATATGGAAAAAGAAAAAGAAGCAGGAAATAAACAATAACAATATATTGTAGTTGCTTTTTGGCCCACTGTAATTGACCTAATCTGAAAAGAATTTTAATAACAACATATTTACACAGTGCATGGGTAGCAATACTGTTGCTTTAGCTGAATTCCCATTATGTTTTTATGCTAGTATGATGCAAGAGACATAAATATCAGCAGCAAATTGGTATAAGTTAAATCGTACGTTTAGATATTCGTTGTTGCACCCTGAGTCATAGAACTTGGTATGCAACAGCAAATGGATAAGCCAGTTTCTGAACTTGTGGCAATTAACAACCAAGATTTATACAGTTCTACCTCTCTTAAAGAACATAATGTGTTCCACAGGATTGCTCTTTAAGCAAGTTTGCTCTTTAAGCGAAACACCATTGTAAGTGACCAATTGCGACTTATGGTGGTGGTGGTGGGATTGCGAACCCTGATTTATTTGTTACGCAAGTTTTTGGTTGGTTTTATTTGTTGAGTGAAGCAAAAATTCAGAGAAAATTCTGCTCTTTAAGCAAGTAACTCTTTAAACAAGGCACTCTTTATGCGAGGTTTGACTGTACATACACATAGGCATTATAATATGATTCTGGCCATAGGCAGAATACATGGTTTTGTAAGCAACTGGAATTAGTGCTGTGTAAGGCAAATTTGTCAAACTCTTCCTGAAACAAGAGGGCCCATGTAGCAAATGTCCCCTCATTTGAGTCTTGAACATGCAGGTCAGCAAACCAATAGCCACAACTATTCAAAAAGGTCATAGTAAAAAAAGTAAAAAGAAAAAGATTGTTGTGATATGATTCTCTCCAGTTCATTTAATTAGGTAAACATTTATATCACTTTAGAAGTATCTCAAAAGACATACATGAAGAGCTTATTTTAAAACTGGTAAAAAGTGTTCATATTGACATATTTCACTTTAGTTTTGTTTCAAACAAGGGATGCTTCACACACACACACTCACACACTCACTCTCTCTCTCTCTTTCTCTCTCTCTCTCTCTCTCTCTCTCTCACACACACACACACACACACACACACACACACACACACACACACAAGCATTACAGCTCCACAAAATTAAATTTGGTAGTGAACAGTTACCTCATCAATGTTGTGTAGATCTTATTGGAGTAGTATATACGTGTAATTGCTAGTGCTAAAAAGTAAAAGTACTGAAAGTTTCAGTAAATAGATGTGAAGAAGATAGGTAGAAAGAAAGGTGCAAAGAAAGATGGATAATAATATTCATTAATTTTGTCACTAAACAATGAGGCATGGCCTCCCAGTTTTATCAATGCCATGAAGGTAAAGCCTAGATATTAAACCATTCCTTTATTTAATTCTTGGTTCCTTTCATATTAATATGGTAGCAAAATCTAGTAGTTGCTCTCAACATGAAAGGAAAAAAAGATGAGGATCAAATAATGAAACCAAGGGCTGATTAGATAAATCAAATATATGTTGTATATATAATTTTAGGCCTTATTTAGGCATTATTAAATTATACCTATGGAGAGACAGTATGGCTGTTTATGGAGGCCCTTCTCCATTGTCTCAGTATTTGTTAGGTTCACCACTGACATTCCTCTGTTTATTGGGATAGTCTGAAAGGGATTTGGCTCTTCCAAGTGAGAATTCTTCACAATCACATTGAAAGATTGGTGATGAACTAACAAGTGCAAGGAATTTTATGCTAGAGCTAGTGTGCACAGTCTTACTCCTCACTGGGTACAGTTTTCAGCACGTAACTCTGAGTACAATTTAATGGCCTAAATCTTTTTTGCTTAGCATATTAAATCGCACTAGAGCACACCCATTGAATCAATGATTATTTTTGTCAACCAACTCCTCTATAAGTTCCATTGATTCAAATGGGCCTACTCTAATTGTGTCTTATTTCAACATAGTATATGACAGTTAGAAGAAGCTTAGTTGAATCAATGGAACTCATGGGCAAGTTGACTCACTAAATCCTCATCAATCAAATAGATTTACTCTAATACAATTTACTACACTAGAACCAGAGCCAGCTATAGTTTTTAGCACATATATAAAACTTTTTATTTTGAATATTTTTCCTCTAATGAAACAAATTCAAAATTATCAATAACAACCATGATCAAAAGTATGGGCTAACGTAGCCAAAAATAGTATATTCTGCTATTTTTTGAGAACATCTTTTGTTAACCAATTATGAGCAACAATGTAGCTGGGTACAATAAAGATTGGATAGGTTCAACATGAGGACAGAGAGTCTGTTAATCCTGTTCCTCTCTTCACATATTTCCATTACTTTTGTGACAAGACACAACTATCCAAAGAAGAAGTCACCACAATGCATAGAGATTCTCCGTATGATTCAGGACATTCAATAAAGAAATAAAGTACAGTAATACCCCGGATAACGTTATGACTTGGTTCCACAAGTCATGACATTATCCGATTTTTAGTGTTGTCCGATGCATGCATTGAACAACACTAAAAAAAAAAAGCCCTGACTTCAGGGACAAACCGCTTTAAAGGCAGGCGGGGAAAGAAAGAGACCCGATCAGGTCTCTTTCTTTTCCTCCCTGCCTTTAAAGCCCCCCCCCAGCCGCAGCGGGTGGGGGGATGGCTTTAAAGGCAGGGAGGAAAAGAGAACCAATTACGTCTCTCTCTTTTCCCCTCCCTGTAGTTTAAATACAGGGAGGGAAAGAAAGAGACACGAGCAGTCTCTCTCTCCCTGTAGTTTAAATACATGGAGGAAAAGAGTAAGACGCGATCACGATCCTTTCCCCGACCCTACTGCAGTCACAGAGACCGCTGCGGGTGGGGGTTGGATTGGGTAGTTCTACCCAAACCACCCCACACCCACAGACCATTGCCTCAGATAACGCTAAGAATCATTATCCAGAATCGTTATCTGATGCAAGTTTTTTCCAAAAAACTTGCATCGTTATCCGGTTCTAGCGTTATCCAATGCAATCGTTATCCGGAGTATTACTGTACTAATGGAAGGGGGCAAAGATAATAAATAACCCTGGAACCATCTAGGCCAGTGATAGCAAACCTTGGCACTCCAGATATTTTTGGACTTCAATTACCAAAGCCCAAGTCAGCACTGCTCCTGATCAGGTCTTCTGGGAATTGAAGTTCAAAAATAGCTGGAGTGCCAAGGTTTGCCATCACTGATCTAGGCTTTCAAAACCCCAAATAGGACTTTGGAAACCACATGCAAATGTTAATTTCTCTCTCTCTCCAACGTCTAACATTATTGACTTTTTTATGCACACATTTTTTGCACTAATAATAATAATTTAGAGTCAGAGATTACTCTGGGCTGAAAGGAGTTTTGCTAACGGAGGTGGACAAATTTAAACTGAGTAATGATTGTAAAGAGTTGATGGCAGTAATGTTGTCAGCGGCAAGGCAATGTGTTGCAAAAAATTGGAAAAATGTTGTTTTGTTAAATATACAAGACTGGTATAGGGAAATGTGGGAATTAGCTCTTAACGATAAACTTACTTGGGAAATAAATGTTAAGAAAGGCATAGTTCATGTTAATAGATTCTGGGGAATATGGAGAAAATTTGTAGAACATGTGATAGTCAAAAAAAGGCGTTAACCCTGTACCAGAACAAATTAATTTTTGGAAAATATAAAATGATATAACCCCCTGGACATTGTATATAGCACAGAGGTGAATAAACAATAGAAAATAAATGTAGAAGAATTAACAGTTGTGGTAGAAATATACTGTAAAGATTTATTAACAGTAAAGATGTATTCTGTATTATTCTTTTCTTTTATATATTAATGTGTACGTTTATGTGGAAACTCAGCATTGTATTTTTTCTGTTTTCTTGTTATGTTTTAAAATCTTATAAATAAAATTTTTTTTAAAAAAAAAGAAAGGAGTTTTGCTGAAGAAACTCTGCTCAGGGGATGCCTAAATGAGGCTCCTTTCATGTCCCAAAGTACAGCCCTGCTATTCACTGCTGTCATATAATTCTACATATAATGCAGAGGGGGAAAAGAACCACACTGTAATCATCAATACAATTAGAGCTCATGAACCACAAGTATGCATTCCTCGCATCTAAATTTCCTAAAGGAATAAATGATATTTTCACATATTAATGCAGAAGACTACACTACTCTCAAGTATCTGCTGGAGGTGACATTCACAAAGAAGAATCAACTGCTCATTCTCTAGATGGGTTGACAAATGCTACCTTCCTAAGGCTTGCATAACAAAGATAATTGACCACAGTCATAACCTCAGTCATAACCTCATCCTTAAAGAAAGCATAGATGGGGGCTGCCAAAGTAATCAGTATTAAAACTGAAAGCTTATTGATCTAGATTCTGAGACCTCTTCTGATAAACAATGCATGGCTGCACAAAAGGCTGAAATGGTTTTATTAGTCTCCAATATTCCAACATGCATTCATCTAGTTAAGATAGCTTGTTTGTTTTTACCCAGTCAGGCCTGCCTATAAAAACTTTCTCCTCTGTTTTGGACCTTTACCTGGTCAAAGTACAGGCTTTGACCTGAATTGTTGGCAATCCAGATACTTTTCAATGATGTGCACTAGACAGCTTCTGTCTAAATCTCAGTCCCTTTATGTTGGGACTTTCCCAGCATCATATAATCTCATATGAAATAGTGCCAGTAGAAATGTGGGTGGGAGGACATAACCAGTGTTGGGTTGTCAAAATTCCCACTGCCCCATCATGACGTCATGGACGTCGTGGGCGTAGCCGACATCATGACATCATGATGTGATGATGTTGTGGGCGGAGCAAAAAAATAAAAAATTAAAAAATGTCTGCACATGCGTCAAACCTCAGTTTGATGCATGCACAGATTTTTTAGTGTGCATGCATCAAACCTCCATTTGACGCGTGCATACTAAAAAATAGAACTGTGCATGTGGCAATGTATGGTTGTGAGAGCTGGACCATTAGGAAAGCTGAGCGCAGAAGAATAGACACCTTTGAGATGTGGTGTTGGAGGAGAGTTTTGAGAGTCCCATGGACAGCGAGGAGAACAAATAGGTCAATCTTAGAAGAAATCACCCCTGACTGCTCCTTAGAAGGTCAAATAATAAAGATGAAACTAAAGTACTTTGGACATCAAATGAGAAGAGAGGATTCACTTGAGAGAGCCTTGATGCTTGGAAGGGTCGAGGGCAAAAGAAGAAGGGGACGGCCCAAGATGAGATGGCTAGATGGTATTGTGGAGACAGTGGGCGCAGGGCTGAGCGAGTTGAGGGGGATGGTGGAGGACAGGAGTGCCTGGAGGACAGTGGTCCATGGGGTCGCAGAGGGTCGGAACCGACTGTGCGACTGAACAACAACAAAAACAACAAAAAATGTGTCAAACGGAGGTTTGACGCATGCACAGTTCCAGGCAGCCATTTTAGCTGCCCAGAAATACATTTTTTGAGGGGGGTGGAGAGGTGACCGAACCAGTCACCCGGGGTTTTACCACCACCCCGGAGACCCCTCCTGATGGGGTGCTACCAGTTCAGGTGAACCGGTCCGAACCGGTAACATCCTATCACTGGACATAACGGAGAGTGACATCCTTTAGATGTCCCACCTTTTCAGTATGATAAGCAGCATAAACTAATTTCTGAAATTCCTGATTATCCCTAAAGATTAGTCTCTGAATAGGATAGAGATGGAAGGATACAGAATGTTTTCAAGATGTTCCTTGACATCTTCATTTCAAATTAAAAAAAAATAGGCAAAGGGGAAAGCAAAACTAAAGTCTTGTTTTATATATTCTTAAACCTTGGGAAACCTAAATACCAAACTGAAAAAGACCAGTTAAACACACTGTCTTTGTAGTCACAGACAAGAGCCTGAACCTGAATCTATTTTATTCTTTCAGTAGGTAGGAAAGCAAGTGACCAGTAAAACCACAGGGTCAATACATGTTTTTTGCATGTACAGGTATACTTAGTATGTGAGGCAACAATTCTTATGAATAACTCTTCAAAACAATTAAGTCAATAGTATCACCAGTGATAGGACCTGAAATAGGATGGTGGGATCAAAAGAGTGATCTGATGTATCTAAAACACAAAGGGGCCAAGCTCAATGCTAGCACTGATGCTTCTGACATCTCATTTTTCCTCTTGGCTTCTTCAACATTGCAACAGCTTTGCTAATTAATACAGAAGTGAACCAGGACCAGATAGTGACTTGCGGAACTGAATCAGTGTACCAGTGTATCAGTGTCATGCTGCGATGCGGATGGCAGATGGAAGGCCACTGCATTGTATTCTCAGGATAGTCTTCATGACTGATTGCCATGAAGAGTGTCAATATTTGGATTCAGATATGGCAAAAGAAGAAGACTGAAGTGTGCCATCTGATAAAATCAACCAGTTTTTGCCATTTTTTTTTAAAAAAAAACCCTATATCTTGAATTTTGATAAATATACAACATGTTTGCAGATTTCTGCAAAACATTTGCAGAGTACAAATGCTGAGTTTGTTATTATAAAATATGCTTAAAGCTGTGTTCATATTATTATAAAGATTATCTCAGAATAGATTTGCCTAAGGAAGAAAGAAATGACATGAAGCCTTGAGAGATCATGAAAGGTATGTTTAATAAATATATAAGAAAAAAATCAATCTATCTGTAAGGTGGGTGCACCAAAGCTCCCTCGCTTCCAAAGATCTTGAAAGTTAAATAGCTTGATTCTTCCCATGAAAGACTTAACTAAAATAAGCACTATGAACAAATCTCCAACTGTGAACTAATTAAAGACAATTTCCTTTCATTGTTTTCTAGTAAATGTCATTTGTGATTTTATTTTGCTTTCTAAAGGTTTCCTTTATGTAGATAGTATTTGTTCAATTTCTGTGAATACATAATAGATTAGTTATTGAGCAAAAATAAGGACTGGAGATGTATTCTTTTTATTTTCAAAATGCTATTATTTTAGGTGAAATTATTTGATTGTAATACATCATTTAAGATTTCTTACACTGAAGTCCTCAATAAACTAACCTAGGAGTATGTTCTACTAATTTCAATGGCCTTCCTTATTGGAGTGTACTATCAGCTAAAAATATTTTTAAGATTTGTGTAAAAATATATGTTTTTACACAAACACACACACACACACACACGTGTGTGTGTGTATGTATGTATAAATATATATTTTACATATATTTCTGTAAATCATACAGAATGTGTGTGTGTGTGTGTGTGTGTGTGTGTGTGTGTGTGTGTGTGTGTGTGTGTGTGTGTGTGTGTGTGTGTGTGTGTGTGTGTGTGTGTGTGTGTGTGTGTGTTGATTCACAGAATCTACAACTTTCTTTTGTGGTATGAAATGCTTCTTTGAGATTAACACCAATTACGGGCAGAACCAATGGTTTGCTCCACATCATCATGATAAACGGATTTCAAAGGATTCATTCTCAGATAAGTCTCATGTTTTTAATCTTTACCTTTTATTTATTTCTCCTCTCTTCCCTCCAATTTTTACAGCTTAACCCCCAGTGTAGTGACCATAGGAGAATAAATTAAAGGCAACACATCTTTAGTATCAATATATGAGTCAAATGCAGTAAGGTTTCTTCCTCAATTTTATATAAAGACAAAGATCAATTAATTTAGATTTCTTCTGTCATCAAATGTGAAGATCTTACTGCAAGTTATATAATACCAAGTAATAAGGATATAATTAATGAAAGACAAAAACATGAAAGAGGCTTTTGTTTCCATTTTTATTTTTGTTTTTTGCTGATTGCTTCTGTATAAACAAAAATGATTTGCATTAACAAAAAGAGCTATATAAAGGTTTTGTGGGTGTTTTTTTTTATTTCTCTCCTTCATCTAATATTTCTTTTACCCTTTGTGTGTCAAATAGCCTGATAAATGTTGCAGCAAATAGCATTGCAAAGGCTCTCCATAGCTAATCAAAATGTCCTGGGAAGTTGGAGTACTGGAAATGAAAAAAGGTCCAGAATTTAATGAGGAGTAGGCAAAAGAAGAAGGGGGTGGCCAAAAATGAAATGGCTAGATGGTATTGTTGATGCAATGGGCACAGAGCTGGGAGGGTTGAGGAGAATGGTGGAGGACAGAAGTGCCTGGCAGGCAATGGCCCATGGGGTCACAAAGGGTTGGAATCGACTGTGCGACTGAACAACAAATGCTTTCCTGAGTCATTCCTTGTAAAGTTAATCTATTGAGCTCCTGGTGCCTTTTTTATCTTGAATTGCTGCCTCCCAGCCTGCCTGCCTGTTTCCTGCAATGACCCCATCTTGATTCTTTTCCTTCCCCTTTTTCCTACTGATTGTTTGGGGTCTTTTCCTCCTCTATAGATTATTTTTGCTGCTGCCTGCCTGCCCTACCTGCTGTTGGCTGCTGGATTTAGAGAAGAGAAGAGAAGAGAAGAGAAGAGAAGAGAAGAGAAGAGAAGAGAAGAGAAGGCATCAAGTGGTGGTGGGAGAGGGAGAACAATATCTCCATATTCCAGTAGCCTTCTTTTCATGTCTTGGGGAGCATTTGCAATATTGGAAAAGAATTAAGAAGTTATGTAGTCTAGTACACAATCTGAAGGCAAGGATGGGCGATACTTTGATTAAACTACAAAGAAGTTGCAAACATAAATTAGCTATTGATCTCACATAAGTCTTCATAAGTCTGAGCACCAAAGTCTGACCATGTTGTTTGCAGCTTTTGTGTTTATTCTATAACACCCCCACCTCTGTGGTGCCTAACCTGATGAATACCCATGCAGGGTCAAAAGTTAATATATCTGTGCCTTTTTTTTAGTTGTCTAAATAGGTGTTGTCACATCCTTGCCTTGTTCTAATGATAAATGCTTTGTACAGCAGAGGAGTGGATTAAGGCTTTAAGAAGCAGTCTTGGGCAAGGTACATACTTTATTTATCCATTTTTAAAATGTTTATCCTACCTTATGCTATGTTTAAGTTTTCTGAGTGTCTTAAATAAAGAGAATCAAACAGAATAAAATATCCATTTTCAATTTTAGACTATGTTTTAAAATGTCTGCTAAGGTGGTGGCCCATTAAAAGATTCCAAATCACAAGCATGGCTAATCATTCAGTTCTGATGTAATGCGAAATACATCAGAACAACAGACAAGGGAAAAAGTTGAAGGAAAGGGGGGAATTTCCCTCTTGTTTGGTCTCTGCTCTCCATCATCTTCCCCTGTGGTGGGGGTGGGGGTGAACTGCAAATTATACTGAGGGTCTCCCCTATGTATCCTGGCACATGACATAGGAAATGAAACTAAGTTTGTTTCTGGATCAAAATCTAGGACAATACACACATTTCTATTATCAAAAAACCTTAATTTTTTAAAATGTACATTGTTTTGCATCATCCCCCACTTTAGTATATATATATATGTATCTCTACTTTTGTTTGTTTGTTTTGTAAACAATATTGTTAACAAGAAGCAAAAAGGTCATATATAATTATTTGCTGAAGCCTGATTAAGATTAGTAACAGCGTACAAACTGCACACAGTAGCTTTATGGCTGACAAGCTGACAGTATTTCTTTATTATGACAAGCTGAGGACGACCGATTGTCACACAATAATTTTCAGTAATTAGTAGATACGCAAGTAGTAACTCATCCTTTCATAAGAACAATGTTCTTTTGGATAAACAATAGCTTCTTTGACACTTGATGATGGAGGCCATGTTACTAATTTATAGTGGGTTACAATTATACATGTTGTGGGCCACAAGCACTCTGTGGGCTGTGTAATGAAGGCCAATAGCTTAAAAGTGATTAGAATTACAAATAATATGCTAGGTGTTTCCAGTTCTACAATGGAAGACAAAGCTGTTGAGTTCCATTCTATTTATAGTGAGAAATCTTGAAGAAAAATATCTATACAGTATATTGCATGAAACTGACTAGCAATGAAACCAACAGTTTAGCTTGTATATTAAAAATAAACAAAAATAGGAAGTTTTTTCCAATGAACACCTAATTTTGACAAACCAATCCATCTGTAGAACATAGTAATGTTCAAACAAATCTATTAGGATACTTCCTGCGATAAATACATAGTTGCCACATAGTGGTAATAAAACATGGTTAATAGGTTATGTGTGGTGTTGCAGATATTGTTAAATTGAATATATTTACTCAAGATGGAAATAATACTAAATTTCTTGTTCTAAATGATTTAGACTATCTCAAATAAAGAGAAAAATTTCAACAAGGAAGTGTAAAGCTCTTTAGATTTCCTTGCATTTACCCTTTTATGACTGTGATACAAAGAGCTCCCCCCCCCCTTTCAAGGGCTTTGTAATTTGTGTCTTGTGTCCTTTTCCTTTAAGAAGCAAAACATAAAATATAAAGCAAATGTGGAAAAGGAGTGGAGATTGTTTAGGAAGATACAAGCAACTTATCTGGTGCTCTAATTTTTAAATGAAGTGGAAACCATCCTAGTTTTGGGCAATTCACATAATTCATAGAAGAAACTGTGTTAATTTTGTGCAAAAATATGTGGCTCAGAGCAAAAATTCACATTTTTTTTTTTGGCATGAAACATTGTCCTCAGAAATCCAAGAACTCTGTTCAGAGATTTGTTGGTATTTTTGCTGATGTATTTTCTCAATCTCATTTGGAGACAAAAAAATTAGCAAAAATTAACACTCCTACTTTATGCACCAATTAGAATTTAATTTTTTTTAGTGAAATGGTTGAAATCTAAGCAAGATACATCTGAAAACAACTTACCATGCAATATACAGCATATAACGGACTGTGAAAGAATAAAACTATTCACTGTTTATTCTTCATTATTTTTATAACAACAAAAAGTAACAATAGCAATTTTACATTCTTAGGATCCAAGATCACTGCAGATCGTGACTGTAGCCATGACATAAAAAGGTGACTAATTCTTGGGAGACAAGCTATGAGAAGCCTGGGGAACATAGTGAAAAGTAGAGACATCACCTTGCAAACAAAAGTTCGCATTGTCAAAGCAATGGTATTTCCGGTAGTAATTTGTTTATTTATTTAATTCAATTTCTATTTCCACCTCCTCGCCGAAGCGACTCCGGGCAGCTTACAATCAACCAATTAAAAACACTGAAATATAAAAATACCCCAACAGCAATTAAAATCATAAAGACACTAAAAGTCATTAAAATACCCCCAATCCACCATAGGTTAAAACTAGAACCCAGATGGCCATTCATACGAACTAGTGGGGTGTTGGTGGTTGCACCACAGGCAGCATCCCACACCCGCTGGGCCAAGCAGGTTTTAAGGCCTTTCCTAAAGGCTAATAGCCCTGACTGCAGGTGTAGTTTGGTCAGCAGGAGGTTTCACAGGGCTGGAGCAGATACAGAAAATGTGTGGTAATGTATGGTTATAAGAGTTGGACCATATAGAAAGCTGAGCGCAGAAGAATAGACGCCTTTGAGATGTGGTGCTGGAGGAGAATTTTGAGAGTCCTCTGGACAGCAAAGAGAACAAATAGATTGATCTTAAAAGAAATCAATCCCAACAGCTCCTTGGAAGGTCAAATATTGAAGATAAAGCTAAAGTACTTTGGACTTCAGGGGTGGGAGAGAATGGGATGGCTGGATGGCATTGTTGATGCAATGGCCACAAAGATGGGCAGGTTGAGGAGGACGGTGGGGGTCAGGGATGCCTGACATGCAATGGTACATGGGGTTGCAAAGGGTTGGTCTTGAGTATGCAACTAAACAACAACCAGCCCATAGCGCTTAGTGCACTCTGGGCAGTTCACAGAGTAAATAGCTGAATCAACCTCTAGTCCTGTCAGGATTGAATTTTGGCTGAAGAACAGTGGTTTAACAACTGTGCCACCAGAGTTCTTAGAAAAATACTAAGAATGACAATTCCAGGTTAACCTGATTTGGGAGTAGTGGTGGTTGTTGAATACAACAACCTTTCATTTCCAGAATCTTTAATGACTTAACAATTCAGCACCTCTGAAATACAAAAGATTGGGGATTCTAAAAAACATTTCCAGATCTCTTACCTATTTTGTATTTCATTTCAAATTATTCTTTTGTTTGTTCACTAAAATTACAGATTTATAGTTTTTGTTACTGAAACACATCCCACTCTTGTCTTGGCATCAGTGTGAAAGCTTAATGCTTTGGACCAAGGATGCTTGTTTTACACAAGAGTACAGATAAACCTTTTGTTAAAAATCAGTAAACTCAAAAGATATTGGGGAGGGGGGGATTCTGCAGGGCATACACTATTCATTAGAACACTAGCCAATTACCCAATAGCATTCTATGGGCCTCACTAGTGAAAGAGGTGATTCTGTACCTAGAAACAGTGCACTCTTTAGAGAATAGCAATAGCAATCACACCATAGCACTTAGTCCACTCTCTGGGCAGTTTACAGGTAATTTATTATTTATTATTATTTATTACACTTGATACCCCGCCCCAATCGGGAGAACCCGACTCTGAGCGGCTTACAAGACACTAAAAATAAAATTAAAAACATAAGAACAATTTACACCAATAAAAGCATCAAAGTTAAAAGATCATCAAAATTTACCACAAAAATTAAAAACAATACGCAGTCCCACTTCCAGACCCAGGGTGGCAATCCTTTAAATAAGCCACCTGGTAAGGGAACCCCAACATGCTGGGTACTCATTTTACCAACTTCAGAAGCATGGAAGGCTGAATCAACCATGATCCCCTGTCAAGATCAAACTCACAACATTGTGGTTGTAGTACAGCAGTTTAACCATTGAACCACCAGGGCTACACATTTAAAATGTATTAACACAAAATCTTGGTAATGCACACACAAAGACACACTCTTAATAACAAAACAAAACAAAAATCATAACAATCTAACAAGAATTCAACTGGACAGAAGGTGTTCCTCCCCCCAGGACCATGTAGAGATATTACCCATTTTCCCTCTTATTACAGGGGCTCTGTTCCCCTTCCAAAATTGAAATGATGCTTGCAATGGTGCTCATCCCTTCCTCTTTAATAATAATAGATCATGTTCTTCATTCTATTTAGATGCTGGCTGATAGCTTGTTGTACCAGTTATGCCATGGTGTTGCAGTGGTTAAACTGCTGTACTGGAGCCAAAACATTGTACCAGTAAGTTTGATCCTGTTACCTAAAATTTTGAATAAAGCATTATAATTAATCAAAACGTTTATTAAATGCCACATATCACAAAACTCACACACACATGGAAAATAAGGTAGAAGCCAAAAGTTAAATCATACGATTGGAATGCTCTCCAGAAGGAAAGGGGGATTACCTGATAGTCAATAGACTCTGGCAAGGAATGTAAACATGGCCCTGATTGCCTCCATTGTTCTTAAAACTGGTTTGCCGGGTGTTCTGATAAGCAGAAATTCCTTTTTTTATTCCTTCACAAAGGAAGCTGAATGACTCATATCTCTGGTTTGATCAAAGTTCAATTCAACATTTTTAGAACACTGACCCAAGCACAATCATAGCTTAAAGAGGGAAATCAACAGTCTGTGGGGAACACAAGAACCATGGAACCCCAAAAATTGATCAGGGAAAGGGGGGAAGCAAGAACCTAAGAAAAGCCTTACACAACAATAAACTGACAGCACAGGGCTGGAAGGGACAAGTGGACGTCCCGTCTCTCACGAACGTAGCAAACAGATTACAAGGGTAAACAAAGGCTAAATTGTTGGTTTCCCTCTTTCAAAGATCTCCATTTAATTAAACAAACAAGACATAATGACTCTAACTCCTTTCTTTGTGTTTCTACTTAAGAGTGACTCAAACACTGTAATTCATTCATGTCCGGAACATTAACCCACGTTGGAACTGCAATTTCCCGCCTCAAAGCACCATTGGCTGTCAATACTGCTAGATCGTCTCCCATTGGAGAAGACGTACCAGCCTCTGTTTCATTCAGCAGAGAACAAAGAGATATTCCTGTCAACCACAAATATGCTCCTTTGACCTAATGTAAACTCTCTATAACCGGTTTTTTTAGCAATAGCTGTAATCTGCCGCTTTTGTGTAACTAAAGTCTCTGACCTCAGAGCTGCCTTTGTTTTATGTTTGCATGTAATTAAAATATGTTAATTGCCTTTCCTCCTGCCCGGTTTCAGCCCCCTCCCCTTGCATGTAGAGTTAGTTTAGATAGAATAGTTAAATACCTCTTCCAGGTGGGTGGGGGGCATCTTCTGTTCACCAAATTTTGTGAGCAGGGATCACGAGGGGGTCTTTTCCTCAGAACGGTTGCGGGAAGGTTAGCTATTTAGAATTATAGGTCTGGCCAGACTATATGCCTGAATAGGCTTCCCTTTGCTTTTGCTCCCAATAAACCATATTTTGTTTTGATTGAAAAACCTGCCTCATTGTAAGTTCTTGGGTCTTTCTAGTACCTCTGCCAGAGAGTGAATCCAATCACCTAGAATTGGGTAACAATCCTAATCGGACACAAGGTTGACTCAGCCTTCCATCCTTCTAAGGTTGGTAAAATGAGTATCTAGCATGCTGGGGGCAAGATGCTAATTAACTTGCAAACTGCCCAGAGAGTGCACTAAGCGCTATGGGGCAGTAAATAAGTGTAATTGCTATTGCTATTATGCCTGCAGAAGGGCAATGATTGCCAAGTGGAAATTAATAATGATTAAATTCTTGCTTCTTCGGTCCCATGGCTTGTTGGATGAATAGGTAATCCATTCCATTGGGTGAAATTCATGGAAGCTGTTGGACATAAGGGGAAATGTCTTTAATTGCTGAAAATCTCTCCCTGCTTGTAATGTCATCCAACGGTGTAGATTTTCAGTAAATAAAAGCTCTCTCTCTCTATGTTGTGGTTCCCATGGCTTCCACACGTGCACTAGATTACGGTACTCATGAGCTGTATGGGCTGCAGGAAGTCTTTAATTGTCAAAATTCTATCTCTGCCAATGACACCACCATCTTTCCACACAACATATGCAATAGGATTTTGGCCACTAGTTTGTTTATAAACTGATTAAAAAGAGTTCTTGATTGGGGACGCCAAAGCTTGAAGAAGATATAGTGGATTAGTCCAGGAAACAGAAACCTAGACAGGTGAAAGATGCCTAATTACTATTACAGACAGAAATTTAAGAACAATTAATCACCTTTCTGATTGGCCAAAAGATTAGAAGAAGAATTTAGGTTGGTGTATTGAAGTGAGGGTAGCAGTCAAGAACAACACTGCTACAGGACATGAATGAGATTAAAACAAATTGCTTTAGCACAAGGATTTGGCTTAAATAAAGAAACACTTCACACAACGTTTAGAAATATGTAATTTTCCCTTCATGGTATTTCATAGCCTATGTGCTGTTAACTGGATAACTGGTGAAACTGTTATAAATCTGAACCCATTCAAACATGTAATAATAATATTAAACTGCTGGTTTTGAAAACTTTTAGTAAGACTACATTTGTTGCTAATGTAACCTTTTCCTGATGCTTTAATTTTTACTGATGCCTAATTTCCTTGTCACTCAACTCAAAATGATAAATCATGTGGGTTAATAAGGACATCTATAGGAAGCAGTAGTGTTTACAACTATAAAGGGCTGTTTCAGCTTTGGCAACTAGGGATAATAAAGAGCTGTATTTGGTGGCTGTGTTGAGTATCACAGGAGGTGAAGGGCAAATAAGACAATTTTTACCCTTTCTTCCCTCTCATAGTACAGACCAGAGCCCATGTTATGTCAAAGATTGCACCATTCCCAGCATGCTATGTATATGTACATAATACCACCTATTGGACTTTGGAATGAGTGGGGCTGAGCCTGATGAGAACTTGAATGACAGACCATCTGAGAGTACCATAGATCTCCAGTTAGGATTAGGAAGGAATCCTTCCTAAAACACTGTTGGGCTGCTGCCAGTCAGAGTTGAAAATACAGAGTTGAAAAAACACTGTTGGGCTGCTGCCAGTCAGAGTTGAAAATATTCCAATAGTCTGACTTGGAATAAGGCAGCTATCTATGCACCTAGATAATAAAGGGACAAATTCCAAGTTTCCTTAAAACCATCACCTTTTGTTATTAAAGTATTTCATAGAAAACCTTAAGCTACTGAAATCAGCCCAAGGAAATCATGAAGGTAACTTATTTTTGATAATATAATATTTTGGATGGCTATGCTTAAAACCATAGCAAACCTAGAATAAAGATAGCAATTATAAAGGCTCCTTCATGTCAAAAGTCACATATACAAATATCAATTAATAATATAGAAATCAATCCAGCCCTTTCTTAATATTCTCCATTATTTTTCTATGCATGCCACAAATGTCAATGGATTTCATGTTACTAAATTTAGTTTTGAAGTGAGGTAATTAATATGCATTTGCACCATCTTGAGATCAGTGCTCTTTAGTATTAATCCCTCACATGCAGTTATCTGTAATTTAATACAACTTTTGAATATAACATTCTAAACTATTAAATGTATCAAGGATCACTTAGGTTCAGAACTTCTGGATTTGAGCTACAAAACAATGTTAATTTCCATTTTTAAAATGATGACAGAAACAAATTATTTGATTTTCTTCTATCAAGTTATCTTTTAAAATTACTAATCATACAGCATGATAGAGCCTCTTTTTCTCTTTTATTGCTTTTCAATGACTGAACAGAAGGTTTCACATAGAAAGTCCCAAGCTTGATCATTGGTATTTCCAGTTAAGAAAGGGATGACCACTAGTTTACATTTAAAATACAGAACAGGACAAGCACATGGGCAGCCGTGATGAGTCTTCTCACATGGCCCGAGGGAGTTGTCTGGTTCCATCCCACAGGCCCAGGAGAGATAAAAACTTCTGAGTTCCTGCGGTGGCAATGCATGGGTAGCCAAAGACAGATATCCCATCTCAGTAGTTGGAGCTGTGTCTACAGGAGACCCTCTTATGCTAGAAAGCTATATTCCAATTTCCTTGGAGTAGGCAACATGAAGAAGAAAAGCTATATTGGACCCAAAACTACAAACACGTGTGCATGCTTTCCAAAATATGCCTTACCTCTGAAATTAAAAAACACAGAAGACCTGAAATTATCATAATTTATCATTGGAAACCAAAGCCAAAATCATCCATCCTATGTAGGAAAACAGATAATGAAGAAAGAAAATAAACCCATTTGAACTGTATTGGAGGAGAGCCTTACAGATATCACAGACAAGCCGAAAGGCAGGTGAGTGAGTGCTCAATCAAGTCAAGTCTGAATTCTCACTAGAGGAAAAAATGTGTAAACTGGGACTATTCTACCGTGCACATATGAACAGACCAAAAATTGTAACATTGATAAGAGCAGTAGAAAGAGAAGAAGATGTAACATAAAATGGATTATCTCAATAAAGAAAGCCATATCTGTTAGTTGGAAAGACCTGATCGGAACCTACTGGAAAAGATAACATTCTTGAGACAGAAGGGGTAGTAGGAAGAGAGAACAATCTAGCAGGGGTTTACAAGAGCCAAACAGAGTTATTAATGATAAGGTACTTTGAAGGTCATTAAATGACATCAGAAGAGACTTGATGGGACTTAACATCTTTGTTTGGTTTTTTTAAACTAACAAGCAATTGTATAGTGACAAAGTAGACGGAATGGTTGAGACTATGACAGTATATAGGCACCAAACCTCTACAACTATGTCTACAACTGTACTGATGTCAGTGTCCAAGTGATGGGCAACCTGTAGCCTTCCAGAGGTTGCTACAATGACATATCATCTCACCAGTCCCAGCCAACAGTCAGAGCTAATGAAAATAAATAAATACCAGGCCACAAAAGATTTTTTTAAATGGAAATTTTATGCATAAATAGGTGGACTTCTGAATATTTGTCCTCTATTATTTTAAAAGATATTTTGAGATATTTTACACCCAGACACAAGATCCCTTTGCAAATATGTATATCTGTTTGACCATAAAAAAGATAAAATATTTGGCTCCTGAGAATCAGCTGACTGACAGGTTCAAAGGTTCAAATTGCCCTAGACTTGAAGCTGATTTTCAATTTGAAGATTTGTGTCAGGAGACAGATCTCAGAAATTAGAGAATGTATAAAGAAATCATTCACTGCTGGGACCAACACAAATATGCTATACTTTTATGATGCAGATATATTTTTAATATGCCTTACAAAATGGTATACTAATTCCCTAGTATAATTCCCATGGCAAAATGTTCCCTTTTCCAGAGGACTTTCACTCAATTACTTTCTCTAAGCAAGCCTGTCTTTTTAATTTTTAAAGAACACCTTCTATTTGACACTGTTTCTGTGACTTTTCATTGCCTTACAACTCTACAAATATTTCCGTTCTCTGCTCTTGAACCTGCAGCTTTGTACCAACTTTGCAAAGCTCTACCTCACTAGTCTGTTCAACACAAGCTCTGTTTATAACAAAGTCTTTGTTGTATTCCTTTGAAAGACCTTATTTGAAGACCAATATTTCAGCCCTTGAAGCCTGGATTCTTTCCAAACTAGGAAAGAACAGGTGGAGCCAACCATTTTCTTTGAGGATAAGCAAGGTTGGTGTTTTAAATTTATATAACCTATTTTAAATCTAGAAAAGTTTAAGGTTGCCTATTTCTGAATGAGGGTGGAGAAAGCAGGTTTACATGATAGATAGATAGATAGATAGATAGATAGATAGATAGATAGATAGATAGATAGATAGATAGATAGATAGATAGATAGATAGATAGATCTTTAGGATACTAGGGTCTGTCTTGTCATTGTTTTTTCTTTTCTTGTTTGTTAATTACTGCCAAAATTAATTCACAATAGCTGTTTTTCCTTCTTGTGTGTGTATGTGTTCTCAGAGATTTTGTTGTTCAGTCACACAGTCGATTCCAACCCTTTGCGACCCCATGGACCACTGTCCACCAGGGCACTTCTGTCCTCCACCATCCTCCTCAACTCGCTCAGTTCTGTGCCCATTGTCTCTACAATATCATCTAGCCATCTCATTTTTGGCCACCCCCTTCTTCTTTTGCTCTCCGCCTTTCCCAGCATCAAGGCCTCCTCAAGTGAATCCTCTCTTCTCATTTGATGTCCAAAGTACTTTAGCTTCATCTTTACATTTGACCTTCTAAGGAGCAGTCAGGGATGGAAATGGGTAAATAATATTATTGGCCATAATTCTGATGGCAACATATAACCCCCATTTCAAATCATGGCTGTTTTCATTTTCCCACCTCCCAGAGATCTAAAAACACAAAAATATTGGCATAGACTCAAGGCAGGATCAGATCAAATTTTCCCTCTTGTACAAAAGTAAAAGGTGGGTCAGGCACCAATTTATGAGCCCTTGGTTTGGGTTGGATTGACCTCAAGAGGACAATGCACATTCCCTACTATCTAGTGATTATGTACCTTGGCACTCCAGCTGTTCTTGGACTTCAATTACCAGTAGCCCAAGTTAGCACTCCTGCTGATCAGGGCTTCTGGGAATTAATGTTCAAGAACAGCTGGAGTGCCAAGGTTCACCATAACTGATCTAAATATTGAGGTCAGAAACAAAAATATATGAGAAACAATGAATATAACACAGTGATGTTTATTTGTTATGGTTTAAAAACCTAAAGATTAAATAGTGAAAAGGTTAATATATTGCTAACCACCTGCAATAATTTTTGTCAAGCATTCCCTTACATTACTTGCCTGTGACAACAGCTAGCTATCAGACTGAGGACCTTTATTCAGGAGGTTAATGTGAGGTAGGAACTCCATTCAGTGTTATTTTGGCTTAAGGGCATAATGTCACAATTTAGTGCATCCTTTAATGACTTTTTTTTCTAAAGGCAGCTTACAGCTTAGACTAGTTCAGCGAATTGCCTTGTAAGATCTTTAGAAGACTTGGAGAAGTGGGAGGGAGAGAAAGTACAATTGATTGTGTAGCCAAATTTCTTTTCATGCCTGCTTACTGATTTTTGTTCATTTCACAAACAAACAAGGCATGAATACATCAACCCACAAACCATAAACAATAAAGAACTTCATCCTGTAAGTTTGCTACGGACAGCAGTTTGTGGCTGAATCTGCTATTTGTCATAAGATAAATGATAAAGTGATTGCCATTTGTCACTGAATACACAAGAGGGGTGTTCATCTGTGAACCACACAAAATCAGGCAACAGTAAATACTGCTGTTCTTAATGCTAACTACTAATACAAAATTCCCTTCTGTTGATGACCAAAATTACTTTGCTTGAACACTCTAACATCAGTAGTTTTAATTTGATCAGAATAACTACACCATGGTCAAGAAAGCACCATTCAGAACATAAATATCCTAAACCTGCCAGATTACAATTTGCAAAGAGGCACAAGCTATATTTTATACAGAAACACAGCTTATAAAGTTGGGAGTAGAATTTAATTTATATGTATTGTTCCCATTTTTGTAGTGTTCAGTGATTTTTAATACAAACTTTTTTATGTTTCTAAGAGTCACTGGTGCTTGACGGCTCTCAGCTATATTAATAGAGTTTATAACAGAGCCCATACATTAATATAGTCTATGTTTTATCCAAGCTCTGATTGAATTTGGGGAGTGCCAGAATTCTCTGGTGTTATACTTGCTGCCAGCTATAAGATCTTTATTAATGTAAGGTTACACAACAATAAAATAATTCTTAATATGCAAATGAATTTTCCTTCTACTTAAAGGGCTACTCATAACCTATGCCACAAGTCAGAAAAATCCCAGTAAAACTAGTGCCCTACTTAGGGGGGCATTAGATTTTTGTTTTTCATTGAGAAGTCCATACCATGTTGTACAACAAGCTGCTTTGAAACCAACTTGTGATCCAGTGAGGGAGGTCCAGTTTAAATAATACTGTATAAGCAAAATACAACTGGATAAGTACTCAAGCGCTTAGGCATGTCAAAAGTAGCAGTTTGAACTGATATTCTTCTTCTTCTTCTTCAGGTGCCATATCCATTCCAAATATTTGCTATCATCATGGTGATAGTCTTCCTGTTCTTAACTTCACAGAACAGTTCTTCTGAGGACATGCCACACCAGTCTCTCCGGTTCTTCAGCCATGAAGTCTGTCTATGTTCAGGGCCTCTCTTCCCAGGGATCATTCCTTGCAGAGCAAGTTGGAATGTTCTATACTTTATATTGTTCTTCATGATATGATCAAGGTATTGGAGCTTTATTTGCTTATTTGGTCTTGAACAGTTCTTGTTCTTTATCCATTCAGTGCAACACTTCTACATTAGTCAGATGGTCAACCTGTGGTATCCTTAGCAGCTGTCTGTAGATCCACATTTCAAAAGCTTCGATTCTCTTTTCAGATACTTCAGTCAATGTCCAAGCTTTGACTCCATATTGCAACACTGGGAATACATAACATCTCACTATTCGGATCTTTGTAGTGAGAGTTAGACCTCTACTGCATAACAAAGAACTGATAGTGTTCACAATTGATAACTATTAGACATTAGAATTAATTATCTTGAATCTGGAAAGCTGTTTAAACAAGCCGTGTCATTTCCTCAATACCTGCTATCCTTCTCTCAGTGTATCATAAATAGGTCCAGGAGATCAGACTACTCATCTTTTGTTTATACTGTTTCTTCATCCTTTCTTCATAGATATGCCTTTTCTCCAGAATTGTGGTTTAGACTATATGTGCATGAAGATCCATGTTGCCTGACCACCACCACCATGCAGATTTTCATGAAGCAAGAAATGCTGCCCACTCTTTGACCAGTAATATGTCTACAACTGTACAGATGTCACTGTCCAAGTGATAGGTAACCTGTAGCCTTCCAGAGGTTGCTACAATGACATATCATCTCACCAGTCCGAGCCAACAGTCAGAGCTAATGAAAATTGTAGACTAATTTTTCCCAGAGAACCACAGATGGCTGATCCATAGTTTTCAATGATAGATCTGAATGGCCTGATAGATTATGAGCTACAGTACTTAATAGTGTAAGGGATGGCTTCTGGAACTCTGCTGCTCAAAAAAAACTAGAAGCAACCCTGCACTGTTGAAGAGAATAAATTTGTATGCAAAACAAATGACTGGAATGTATTTGCATAGTGCTGGGAAGCACAATTCATTATCCTCATAACTACACATCCCATTAAGAATTTGTATGATAGTATGTTTGATATCTATTGAAAACAATACCTAACTGAGTCAAATGGAGTATTTTCATAATGTATACAATAGAATCCTCAATATTAGAATGAAGCAAAAGCATATGAGCTAGAGGCAATAATAGTTGGACTCCCTACAGTCTAAGGGATTTAGCCTCTTTTGACCATTTCTTTTAGAAATTTTCATAAGACACACTACAGGCCATCATCTTTAAGAGCTTGTCCATACGCTTCAACAGAGATGGTATCTCCTGCATCCACATGAATGTACACACACAACTTCCTGTCACAGAGCTGAAAGGATTTTCATGGCAATTAAGTAGAATGGAAAAAAAATCAAGAATCAAGTTGTCTCAGGTAATTATACCTACTGGATTTGAAATGTAGAAGACAGATACAGTATTTAAATACAATAAATAGTGCACTTAGTATTAATGTTGCTGATGCAGCGAGATGATACGCTTGCTAAGTAATCCTTCTTTTGATTTGCAGTAGTAACTCTATTGGGATCATCCAGTGCCCTGCAGGATTAGACACAACTACCCTAACCCTAAAAAAAGCAATCTCTCTTTCCCCAATTTGCACTCAGGAACTGTCAGCAGCTGTGGGAAACGTTAAATGCTTCTTAGCCATTTCTTATTTTTGAAACATAGAGTAACCTTATTTATTGGCTTCGTAAATGTTCTCTAATCTTTTTAAGGGGATTATCATTACAATCGTATATGGATTCCCCACCCCCCACACCAAACAATTCCTTATGTATAACACACAAAAATGTATTTGCCAGAATTCTATTTGGCTTTGTACACAAACAGAAGATGGAAAGAGGAAAGCCTGACTTTTAGGCTTTTGACAGGAGTCTTGTATAAGTGGAAGACTTTTAATTCTCAAATTGTTTCACTTCAATAACTCTTTTAAAGTTGTTGCGCCAAGATGCCTGGCGGATTAAGCTCCATTGCCTTTTCTTGTTTTGAACTAATGTATTCTTGATCACCGTTTAATGAAACTATATACCACATGGAGATTTCACATTAGATAAGCCATGTGAAACCCTCATCAGGCAAGTAGCACTGGCTGGTGGTAATCCTTCAGATGAAAATTTCAGACTAGCAGGTTTTCCAATTTAAATGAGCCCCTTTAACTATAAAAAATTGGCACGGTATGATTGCTAAAAATTATTTTTAAATTTTTATGTTGCCAAAGTTGCTGTAAAAAACAGAAATACAGCCGTAAATACAGAAAACATTAACTGGTCACTGAGGGGATCCAATTTACAACCCATAGAGACAACTCACATGGCTCACTGACAGTGGCATTATTGAGTTTGCAATAGGGCATTCAGTTCTGTTCACGCCACACGAAAGCAAAGCTATTCTTAAATATGCAATTAAATAGATTTATTCCACATGTTTCTCTAGTCAGTGGTTATTACTCACTTTTACTTCATTGCACCCTGATCTATAGAATTTTCATGATGTGTTCAGGTAGCCTTTAGGAAACAACTAAACTTGTTATGAGTTTTCAATAAAAAAGTCCTTTTTTATAACATCAGATGTGCTGTTTAGATTGTTTCACTGAAATGCTTTAGTTTATGCCACTTCTGTGAGCATTTTGGTCAAATCTAAGACCTATCATATATATAAGTATTATCTACAACTAGCATTAAGTTAAAACTATGGGGACTATAATATTTCTTTAACTTTGTAGATTCTATTTTGAGGGTAGGAGAAGCTAAGTAAATGCTTGCCATATAATCATGTACTCTTAGATAAAACACAAATACAAATAACTTTTTCAAAAATCACTTGGTTTGGATGTAAGGTTTTGTGTTTTTTATTCATACTTCAAAATAAATTCTAATATTACGTTTTGATCAGGTACACATCATTTTCATCACCAGAGGCCAAATATCATCAAAGGCTGTGTTTAGGTGGTGAAATTCTGCCTTAATAAGCCAAGATATGTCCATGTGGCTGCACAAAGCCCCTTTGCTGTCTTGCAAAGAAGCCACAAAGCCATCATAAACAATAGTTTTCTACTAAGTGTGAACTGGCAACTAACCTTGATGGCTCCTAAACAAGCCAAATGCAGACAGGTAACCTATAAATTTTAATGGGTCAGAGAAATTTCTTGGTTTCTTTGTTTTGCACTTGAAAGAAGAAGCAAAAATAACAAAATGGGTGCTCCAGGTAAGTTCATGCTGATCATAGGTTATTAAGTGAAGCTTTGATTGTTCAGACTTGGGTCGGTGTGAAAGCTGAGCTGCCAAATCTATGGTCTGAAGGCATTTGCTACAGCAATCTTACTGAAGCTACATGGATCTGATGGGTAGGCTCCCTGCAAATCCCTTCTGGGCAGCCTCAGATTCTGTTGAAGAAAGGCTATCTGTTGTTTCTCTATTAAATACATAATGGTCAGCATCCTGTTGGTTATTTATGCTGGTGATAAATGCAGTGGCATAAATCACAATGACAAATTGCTGCTAGTTAATGAGTCACTGCTTGTATTCTTCATTGTGTTCAACAACAAGCAATATAAGTAGTTTTTTCTTAGCTAGTGGTGGTTTGCCCCTGTGATTTACACCACTGTAGTTCTGCTGGCATAAATAGTCAATAGGATTCTGGCCAAAACACATGGAGGTAGGCTACAGTTTTGTAACTCTGAGGTGGTTTAAATGAGAAAAAAAAATAGAATCTCTACAGAGGCCCCTGCTTTGGGAACAGTATTTAGATTATTTAGCAGGCTTGATTCTTAGCATCCATATGACACATTTCTTCACTTTGTTTTATTATTCCAACACGTAATAAAAGCACAATATAGATAAAGGGTTTTGCAAAACAGATTAGAAAGGAATATTTGGATCAATTATGTGTGGGTAAAAGATTTACTCACTCCTTAAATCCGTTGTCACTCCCAAACCCAGATGAGAAAGGTGGAGGACTGAGCATCGGGGTTAGTACTTCAGCCCCATAAAACTTTTATCGGTGCAGAAGCAATGAATAGCCTCGTTGCCCAATATGCTGTAGTGCCAGAGACAGTGCTGCACAACAGCAGCAGTTACTACGACGACGACGACTATGACTACGACTACTAAAAATAGTGATTGAGAATAAAAGAATGAGGATGCTCTTGGTCTTGGTCTATAATGACAAATTCCTACACTTCGTAATCTTTTCTAATTCCTTCTTTGTTGCTCTTCCAGATCTCAGTCTTCTTCTGATTTCTTGGCCACAGTTTCCATTTGGATTGATGATTAAACCAAAAATGCACACAATATCAAGCCATGGAGGGAAAATGTATGCCAAAATCTTAGAAATGAGATTGAGACTGGTCATAGAACTACAACTAGCAGATGAACATATGGGCTCAGAAAAAAAACAGAATCTGCACAGATGCAATTTTTATGCTTAAACAACTAACTGAGAAAAATATAGAATACAATAAGAATCTTTATGTTGTATTTGTAGACCAGGAGAAGACATTTGATAGAGTTGACAGGAAACTGCTAATGGCAAACACTGGCCCAATATGGAATAGGTGAACATTTTTCAGATTATGTAAAAGCTTATATATTGACTGCAGAAATATAGTTAGAATGAGTCAAGGAATATCAGAACCCTTCGTATTAACATATGGAGCGAGGCAGGGATTTGTACTATTGCCACTATCATTTATCACCTACATAGACAGCGTAAGCAAAAATGCTAAGCTGATGAATGGAAACAATATCAACAAATTACTTTTTGCAGATGATCAGGCATTGATAGCAACTACAGCTAAGGAATTACAGAAACACCTTATGTCCATGAACTAAGAATGCAAGATAAATAATATGAGAATCAATAAAGAGAAGACTGAGGTACTAGCAACTGGAAGGAAACAACATACTTTAAATATCAAACTAGAGGGAACAAGTATAACACAAGTGTCAGAGTTCAAATACCTAGGAACAACATTTACTGAAGATGGGGAAATGGTTGAAGAGATTAATTTACAGTGTAATAATGCAAACCAAATATTGGGACAGTAAGCTCCACTCTTACAACATAAGGCAATATCAACCAACACAAAAAAAACCACCTCATACAAAGCATATGCCTTCCCATCTTATTTTATTTATTTATTTATTTATTCATTCATTCATTCATTCATTCATTGTTCATATTTATGTTACCAATGCCAAACATGGACACTTACAACAAAACATAAGTGAAAGTTGGTCACCACGGAAATTAAATGTCTGAGAAATGCTGCTGGAGTGACTAGAAGGGATAAAATAAAAAATGAGATTAGAAGGGAAATAATTGAAGTAGATTCAATTTTAACCAATCTTAAACTACATACAGACAAAACAAATAAAGTGGTTTGCTATTTGGAGAGAATATCTTGGAATTCCATACCAAACAAGGTATATGTGAAAAAAGGAGAAGGACAAAGAGCACGAGGCAGACCCAGAGGAAGGTGGTGGGATGTCAAAAATTTTACTACCACACCGTAGGTGGAACCTAATTTGTAGGCAGAGCCACTGATGTGGGTGGAGCCAATGTCATGGGCGGGACCATGTGACCTGGTGGGCGGGGCCAAAGTTGGTAATGTACACATAAAAATACAAATTACATAGACATAAAAATACATAAAAATACTGTACATGTAAAACATATAATACACATTAAAATAAATACACATTAAATACACATTAAAAACACATAAAAATACAAATTAAATACACATAAAAATACACATTAAAAATAAATACACATTAAATACAAATTAAAATACACACCCACACCCCACATGCAAAGGTTAGTCAATTGCCCTGGGGAGCAGGCTATAGGAGCTTCAGGCTAGCAGCTTCTCTTCCTCCTCCCCGCTTGGGAAGACAGCAAGGAGGCCGCGCATGCGCACCAAGTGCTGTAGGCGTGCATGCACACCAAGCGCTTAGCGTGCATGCGCAGTGGGGAAACCAGCAAAAAGGTAATCCCCCGAGGAGGTTCCCTCCAAAAGGCACTACTGGTTCTCCGGGACACTGGGAAAAGTTACTACTGGTTCTGGCGAACTGGTGAGAACCTGTAACATCCCATCACTGGAGATAACATCAAAGCAACATTACAAGAACACCAAATAATGTTGGTGGAGGCCACTAGAATGGCCAGAGCAATAACCTTGTCTCTCCCTCAGCACCCGAAGGAGTAATAGAGGAATCAAAGAAGAAGACTGAACCAATGTATACAAATTTATTCATTCTGTCTCTCCATATTGTTTCCTAATGATAGCTTCCTGCTCACAATATAGGTTACACATTGGGACAATTTACTGCTGAGATACACTCAGTTTTTCTCTCAACACAGCCAAGAGTTTATCATGATCCACACAGTCAAAGGCTTTACTGTGGCCGGTAAAACATAGATTGGTTTTCTTCAATAATCAGTAGCCAGTGTCAATAAGTTCTTTTGTGGAGAAATAGAAGTTGAAGGAAGTGGAAGAGCTCACTTGTGGATAGAAATTAAAAAGAAGAAATAGGATGAAAACTTTCCCATACTTTAGTGAGGCTCCATTTACCATTAGATGTGAAATGAGAGCAGAAAGATTTTCAATTCTTACTTGCTCTAACATCTAGCCTTAGCAAGTTCTGTTATGCATAAAGAAGATACCAACAGAAAAAAAATGTAAATGAAGTTTTGCCACTTGAGTAAGTTCATATATTTGTCATCTTGGTGTTCCACCTGGAACTCTTAGATCTGGAAAAACATTGTTCTATGAACCATCATGAACGTGATGATGTCTTCTTATACAAATGCATACATTCTCAGTAATGGCCCAAGATGACACAACCATTATCACCTATAATATGATGGCTGATTTTAAAAATCAGAAAATTGTCAGCTTGTATAGAGGGACTGACGTGACTTAGTGGTTAAGATGCTGAACTTGATGACTGGAAATTCAGCTTGTCGACAGTTTGAGACCTGAGTGCTGCACAATGGAGTGAGATTCCGTCTCTGTCCCAGCTCCTGCCAACCTAGCAGTTTGAAAGCAAGAAATTGCAAGTAGATAAATAGGTAACACTTCAATAGGCAGATAAACAGTGTTCCGTGCACTCTGGATTCTAGTCATGACTTCCACATGTCCACAGAAATGTCTGCAGATGCAGACACCACTGGCGCTTTGGCTGCAAACGGAAATGAGCGCCAAACCATAGCATCAGATACGACTGGTTTTTGAGCAAAGGTGACCTTTACCTTACCTATAGAGTTACACTAGTAGTAGGAAAAAATACCTTTCAAGTATTTTAAAATATATATTTTAAAAGCATTTTAAAACATTTTCACTTTAATTTGATCATGGTTTTTAAATTGCTTCTGTTCTGAATAATTATTTCTTCCCCTTCCCTCTTTGATTGATATTTTTGCAGACTGCATTATGCATTTTAATTATGTTGTGTACTTCTTTCTGTCACTCACCTTATGAAAGGCAACCAACAAATGTTGTAAATTAACAAATGGTTGGGGCCTCATTTATCCTTATGTGAAATGATGCAGGGCAGAAAGATAATGTGATACAGTATCACTCTCTAAAACTTCTATTACATAATAGATTTCTCCCTAGTTTTTCTTTTTAAGAATGAATAGGACACTTCATATCCTTCAGTGTTTCTGGACATTAACCCCCAAATGCTATGTTCAGGTTGCCTCTTTACTCCTGCAACTCAGATTTCACAACTGTAGGTAACTACATTTACTCACTTACTGAGATAGATATTCCCTGTAGTTACAATGGTAAGTACAGTAGAACTCTGTATAACTATCACCACATACAGCAATGAAATCGCATAGCGATTAGGGTTTTTTTTGGGGGGAGGCATTCCGCACAGCAATGTTCCCTATGGAAAAATGCGTACTACAATTTTTCAATGGAAAAAACCGCTTAGTGTCAAAAAACATTGCATGGATTTTTCCATAGGGAAAATCGTACAACGACGAAATCGCATAGCAATGAGCTCTGTGGAACGGATTAAAATCGTTATACAGAGTTCTACTGTACTTATACATTTGCATCACAGAGCTGCCCCCTGTTAACGATCCATGCCCTCTAATTGCATCCCTGAACCTGTCCTAAGTAAAGTCTAGCTGCATGACTTGGGGCAGTGTCCAGGATCTTCTTACACCTGTCCAGGGAAGGTCCACCTCTTCCTCATGGTTCTATTTATTTATTTAATATACCACCTTTCTCCCCCTATAAGACTCAGGGTGACACACTGTCAATTTAAAGTATTTAAAAGTACACACAGTGTTTAACATTTAAAAATCACTAGTAAAATAATTAACACACACACATACATCTCTTAAAAGCACATCACTTAAAAGTATGAAATTTGTTTATACAAACCAAAAGGCTTGAACTTAATTACCAAATTTTAAAGTTGGTTCATTTTAAAAGTATTTCAGAAATGATAGGTACAAATTCAGTCCTCTTGAATCTCTGAAATCAGTGAATATCTGACTTATTTAGCGGTTGAGATATTATCCAATACAATATTTATATTGATTTTCCACCCAATTCTAACCCAACATTCATGGCATTTTTTTCAGAAGCTAATGAATTTCCACAAAGGGAAATACTGCAGAAAATACAAATGTAAAAGTTATGTAAATATGTCTTCTTTGCAGTACTGAAGGACAAGTTCTGCTTATTGTGACTGTTTTCATTATAGTTTATTTTCCATCCTTTGTGTACAGCTATTACTATATAATATATATTGCAATCAACCAGTATTTACAGCAAACATGGCAACAGTTTTATCATATGCCTTTTGGTGTAGATAAAGACAAATCCGCATGTTTTATAATTCCCCCTCTCCCGCCCATTATTTCCCTTTTATTCTCATTCCAAATGTTATTACCATCATGACACTAATATAACTTAGGAGGGCAGGGATATCATTTTCTTGTAAAGCCAATAAAATCAGACAATGGGGTGGCTATTTGGGTAATGCTGCCAGCACTCCCTACAGGACATCATGTTAAGTCACATTTCTGTAACAGTAAGTCTACCCAGGCGCAAGGAGCACAATTCAAAGTCGATCTTGTAGCATGGCACTCCCCCCCATACGGGTGCAGCACACTGTTGGAAGTCACTGAGTCAACTAATTAAAGACAATTTTATAGCCTAAGCCTGCACATACAGATGAACTATAGGGAACTGTGGATCACTGCTATTTTTCTAGATGCCTCTGACTTTTTCTTTTGTAAAAGAAATCAACATACCTCCAGTATGTCTGACACCTAGTAAAAAAGTAAAGGTTTCCCTTGCTCGAAAGCCACTCGTATCCGACTCTAGGGGTCAGTGCTCATCTTTATTTCTAAGCCGAAGAGCCCTCACTGTCTGCTTCTGCAGACGTTTCCATGGTCATGTGGCAGGCATGACTAGACACCGGAGTAAATGGAATGCTGTTACCTTCCCACCGAAGTGGTCCCTATTTATCTACTTGCAATTTCTTGCTTTCGAACTGTTAGGTTGGCAGGAGCTGGGACAGACACGGGAGCTCATTCCGTCCTGCAGTACTCGGGAATTGAACTGCTGACCTTCTGCCTCCCAATCAGCGTCTTAGTGACTTGAGCCTAGTAAAAGGCAATAATTATAACTGCTACAGTTCAGCTGTAGTCCCAGCAATACTGTTGTCCAGGCATTCTTAAGGACTCCATTCCACACTACCCCCACTGCCATTCTTCCATTGGGAGGTTTCTGTAGAAAATGCTATTGCTTAAGGACACTTGTATGGCATGTCTTTGAAACTCTGCTGTTGCACAATCCAGCATGTGGATTGTTGTAATGAAAGGCTCAACTGAGAGCTATAGATTTTCAATGAAGTGGCCTCCTCTTAAAACTTTGCTACAGATAATGTCCCTGTTATACTTCTATTCCCCTGATTTTTCAATATGAGGGTCATGCTCTGCCCAGGATGCTCAGGAATTACTGATACTCTTCCCTAAAACAAAAAAAGACACATCTAGGAAGTAGAAGGAAGGCCAGGGTATAGAGGAAATACAGATATGTAACAAAGAATTGCAGGGATAGTGTTAGGAAGGCAAAAGCAGAGAATGAGTTGAGGCTGGCAAGAAATGTCAAAAGCAACAACAAGCATTCTTCAGGTACCTATGAAACAAAAGACAGAGAAAAGAAAAAGTAGCTCAGTTGCTCAATGGGGATGGCAAAATTATAACAGATGAGAAAGAAAAGGCAGAAGTGCTCAATTCCTACTTCAGCTTGGTTTCCCCCCAAAAGTAGCATGTAACCCTCTAGGCAAGTGTGAAGTACTAGGAAAAGGGGAACGATTTTGGCTTGAGATTGATAAACAGTCAAGGAATACCTTATAACCATGAATGAGTTCAAATCCCCAGCAACAAATGAACTGTATCCAAAAATACTGAAGGAATTGGCTGAAGAGATCTCAAAACAACTGTCTATTGTTTTCTTGAAACTATGGAGAATGGGTGAAGTTCTTGACAATTGGAGAAGGGCTAAAGTCATCCCTATATTCAAAAAGGGCAAAAAGGAAGAGCTTGGAAGCTACAGACCAGTCAACCTGACAACCTTGGAACATTTGTCATAATTCAGAATTCACTTTATGGTATGTAATTATTAGGGAGCTGGCTGGACAGCTCAGTGGTTTAGGTACTCCATTGCAAATACAGAAGTTGCAAGCTCAGTTCCCCACTGTGTCTCCTGGGAGAAGAGCCAGCCTGTGTAATCATGGGCAATCTGCACAGTCCCATGGTGCCATCAAAATAACCCCTTCTGGGTATTTTCTACCTAGAAAACTCAAGAAAAGGTTGTCATATGTCAGAATAAACGTAACAGCACATAGCTGTTATTATTATGCTACCCTTCAAATCCAAATTTTATCCATAAAACCTGAATTTTGGACAAAATATTTGCTATGGAGATAAATGAAAATGTGTGAATCTATTGAATTCAAACCACAAATGCTGTAAATATAAATCTAGTTTCAATCTGTATAATATTTTCCAAGCAAAGGAAAGAAAAGTATAGGAATTTAATTATATATAAATGAAATGTAGAACAGAATAAAGCAAGAGACAATAAACCTAAAACAAGATGTGAAAAGATAAGACACAACCCTAACATCCTACTAGATGTGTAGATCTGATGAAGTGCTTACTTTCTGCATCATAGCACCCTATATATTACTGAGAGAAACTGATCAGTCACCTTCCCAGGCCAACCCACCAATAATGAAAAAATGACCACAGACCTCCTAGTCTCTGAAGTTAATATATTAACTATGTAAGGCAAAGTTTGGACACAAACATTTCAAAGGCTGAAACATTAAGTTTGAAAATTTATTTGTGAATGTTGAATGTTAGAAACCAGGAGATAAATTATGTTATTGTTGTCAAGCATGGTAAAATTGCTTAATTTATAGAATTAAACTACATTACTTTGCTAATTAAATTGTTAGTTTTGAAACAGACTGATTTCCTGAGAATGGCATATGTATTGTCCCATCAACACATGCCATTATTTCAAAAGTGTTTTCTGTATTGTTTTGTTGCTGCCTTTTATGATTTGGAACTTTTTCACCAAAACTACTGCAAATTCCATAAGACAGTTGTTGGCTGTGGATGGTGATATCCAACATGTCTGAAAATTGTTATGCAGAGCTGTCTATCTTAAAGCACTGATTTTACTTTACAACCTGCTGTACAGTATTACATTTTTCCTTCACTTTTTTCTACATCTACCCAAACAAAACAACTGTTGTATCCTTCCACTTTCATTCTCTCTATATCATTTGCACCTATTTGGAAATGAGAAATATACAAAATATATACAGTAATACCTCATATAACATTAGTATCGAATAACACGAAAATCGCATAACATCAAGGAATCTGGGGGGAAGAATTGCATCAGATAACATTAAGATCCTATGGGATGCTTCAGATAACAACCGCGAAAGCCTGTGTGGTTACAATGTATCTCTATGGATCCCATAGAGGATCAGATAACACTAAAAATCATATAACACGAAGACTTGTGGAACCAGGTTTTAGTGTTATATGAGGTTTTACTGTACCATATTTGCCAGTGTATAAGACACATTGGAGTAGAAAACACACCCTGTTATTACCAAAAAGCCAAATACTAATTGCTGCTACTATATGCTTACTGGATGTAACTTGATGCCCATTGCAAATCCTACCTCATGCCTCAACATGGTGCAGTGGTGACACTGGCTGCCCAACAGCTATGGTGGCAGGGCTGTATTCCTCTGGCAGGCAGCTTCAACCATGCTATAAAGGTGTCAGCTAGCTATCTGGAATGGTTCTCCATTCTGAAACTGCAGGTCAGCAAAGTGGGGTTGGGTACTCAGGCAAATGTACCTGGCTAGTGCATTGCCCTAACATTGCCAGCTTCGACATGAGCCTATCCAGCTGTGTCATCTTATATAAAATGGCTAAAGGAGCATCAAAAACATGGGCCTCAGTTCCCAGCGCCCCATCAGACCCTGCTATGGTAGCAATAGGATCTCCTGATGGTGGGCGGCCACTAAAATATCATAGAAGAGGATGCTTCGATCCACCACAGCAAACTAGACATGTGAAATATTGATCAACCAAGTAACTTGACTCTATTAAGTCATAAGAAGATTGGAGCCATCATAAATAATCTCTCATTCCTACCTTCCAAAATAGGTACTTCATGTCTCAAAGTGAAAAATCTAAGAGATCAATGCTGTTGGCGAGCTATAAAAGTAATCAGAAATCTCTCCCCCTGCTTAGAAAAAGTTCTGATCTCAGACTGAAAAACCTAATGTCAGAACTTCCATTTGTGACCTCTTCCAAAGCTTGCTGAGGTTTCCTCCATCTATTAATTTAGGAATCATGAAAGATTGTATGCCAGGAGTTTGACAGCCAGCAGTAAAAGGAAGGATGGGGTTCCATTGATTCACATTACTCAGACCTTAACTGTTCTCTAAACATTTAGACCCACAATGGAACTAATCTACCTGAAGCTATTTAGGAAATAACTTTTTAAAGATAGGGAGGAGCTGGGAGAGAATATAATCTTACTTCCATGTTATTTGCAACCTGACAGCAAGATGTCAGTCTGGATAGATTTCAGGCTCTAATATCAGAATAGTCCATATTTTTATTCAGGAATGCTTTCTTAGGCAGTTTACACCAGGGGTGGGCAAAGTGCAGCTTTGGGGCTGTTTTTAACACCCTGCCAGAGCTTCCCACCATAAAAGATCCCCCCCCCCAATAGAAATAATGTAGTACTGCTCCTTGGAATAACTATGACTAGCCTTTTAAATAGACTACAAAGACTTCCCTGTACTGTTCAGCATCAAAATTTACAATATTTCAAAACCAGAAATGGATTTCCAGTTCCCTTTGTTTTAAAGTTTGGCATTTTTGCCAGCATATGTGGCCCCAGAGAATCTCTGGGACATAAAACTGGTTCCCAGAACTGCCCAAATTTGTAATCCATGTCATGCGTACTTATTTGGAATAACATTACATGGAGACTTACTTCAGAGGGCTTGCTTGCACTGGAAGACAATGAAATGTAAAACTTCTAAACCTAAATGAAAATGGATTGTGGAACTCAGGCTATACCAATAGCAATAATTTCTAGCATGCTCAGTTGGGTGTTAATAACAGAACTTAAGCCAGTTGCTAGAGTCCAGTGTGTTAGAAATAATTAACTCATTTGCCATACCTGCACTGGAAAGACACAAGATTTTTCAGGATATTTTAGTGCATGCCTTCTCCTTCTTCTCCTCATTCTACCTGAAAGAATGGATCCTGTACTCTGGAACGACCCATTATTTAGAAACCTTCTTTTGGCTGAAATAATCAGCCTAGGACAGTGATAATTTATTATATACACATGGAACAGTCAAGAGAATTTTAGAACAGAGCAGAAAATATACTTGGTGTATTACAAACCTTGCTAAGTTTCAGAGCTTCCTGTCTATTCCACAGCATCTCTTCAAATACTCTGCCATCTGTCCTTACTTTTGCCTTAACATAGTTCAGCCGCTCATAGAGAAAATCAACTAATGTCTGAGCATTCTGCTCCTTTGCCTGTATTCTAGCAAACTTTTCCCTTGAAGAGAGATGGGAGAAATATTCATCAGTACAAAATGCCATTCAAAATTACTTGTCATGCTGTTTTTGCATGACTGTGATCTAGTGGCTCTCTTTTGTGTACACAAGGGAGAATGTGCACACATTGGGTTTGATCACAGCACTTCTTCTTCAGCAGTGCCCCTGCCAAACCACAAACCAAATTTTAATCTCAGGGGAGTTTAATAAGCAATTTTGGGTTTGGCAGGAGGTGATGCTGAAGGGCAAATGTTCAACAAACCTTCCACAAATGAATGAGATTGCTCATAGAAACATAAACCATGAAGCTGCTTTAAACTAAATCAGACAATTGGTCTGTGTAGGCTGATATTGTCTACTCTGACTGTTGCTGTTTTCCAAATCTTAGGTTCTTTCCTAGCTCTGCTAGCTAAAGTTTTGTAATTTGAATTACCAAGACTGAATCCAAGATGTTCAGTGTTCATAGCATGTCTACTTTGGGATGAGAGGGATGCAGCATCAGAGAGAATGTATGTACTGGTTAGATGTCAATTTTACTTTTGATGCATTATAACCATAATAATGTATGAGTGGTATTGTTCAAGAAAAGTCTTCAATGTGATCTATAAAATATTATAATATTATATTAAGCAAAATGAACAAAATATCCTACATGAGCTTCAAATAAAACTGAACTTTGGTGGCATTAGCTTTTGTATATAACTGCCTGATTGATCAGATTTGTGAAGCAGACAATGTAGGCAGAGGCATGAAAATGGAATTCCACTCCATATATCTGATCAACAACTGCAACAACTCATTTCAGGATGTGTTAGCCAGTTGAAGTGCTACATGATTTTCTTGCTTTCAAGTGGTTCATGTGGGTTCTCTTCTGCCACTTTCATCTCATTTCAAATTGACATTCATAGTTCTATGCCACTTTCCTTTATGTAAAATCAAACTGATCAATGTAAAATATCACTTTGTGATATGAAGTTTCAAAAAGCTTCATCTTGTAGGTTTTTTGGTACTAATATCAGGGGTACAAAAGGATCTCTCAAAAAGAAAAAAGACATAATACACACAGAAGAGTACAGTCAGAAAACAGCATATAGCACAGTGATGGTGAACCTTTTAGAGACCAAGTGCCCAAAATGCAACCCAAAACCCACTTTTTAATCACCAAGTGCCAACACAGCAACAGAAGAGGAAGAAAATGCTCCCATTGGGCTGCTGGGCAGAGGGACAGGGCAAATTCTGTGCTGGGGGAGGGAGGGAGCGCTCCCATTGGGCTGCTGGGCAGAGAGGTGGGGCAAATTCTGTGCTGGGTGACTGCATGGGTGCCCACAGAGAGAGCTCTGAGTGCCACCTCTGGCACACGTACCATAGGTTTGCCACCATTGATATAGCCTCTTATATGGACAGTCCTAAGCATGTTCATTTATAAACTACTTTGACTAAGCTTAATAGGACTTGCCCCCTTCAAAGGTTACTTAGGACCTCCACACATAGCTATTCATTTCAAATTATTATTTTTAAAAAATAAATCTCCCACATTTTTGCAAATTGTAGGAAGTTTAAGGGAACATTATCTAATGAATTTCCTCAACAGAGTACTGGGATTTGCCATGCTATTGTAGCATCTATTCATTTGCAAATGTATAGGTATGAATGGAGTGATGGACACAATGACATAGTCAAGGAGTATTAGTGAAATTGGCCATTAAGGACCACTAAGAAAACATGTGTGTGTGTTTCCATACACACTGTGTGTGGAGGAGACCAAAAAAGAAGCACAAACAGGCTGTAATTGTACATCCCAGGTTCTTGCCTGGAATGAAAGGTTTCTCTCTTCATTGGGCACAGCAGAACAGCATATAGAAATTATAGCCACATTTGGTTTATTCTCTCCATTCTACCAGGTCTCCATCATATTCACTGTAGGTTGTCTCCCAGAACATCTTTGTTTGGGGCTTCTGGCATTAGCAGAAAAAAAAACACCTATACAAAATTTTATTTTCAGATGTCTTGGGCATATGTACATTTTCCTTGGCCCTTAGGCCTCTTTGACTAGCTGCTTTACTGCATGTTCATGGTCTATTTCCACCCAATCCCCACTTGGGTAGTTTTTGAGTGAGCAGGCAAGGCAGCTACCTTTATCATGAATGTAGGTGAATACAAAATGATCTTGCCATAAGCACCAGCATCATTGCCTATAAAGTAACTCCTATGTTCTATAGCACAGATTCCACCCACCCCTTTTATTCTACGTAACCTGCAGCTATATCATGTCCAAAAATAAAAACTCTTTGGATAGATGTCATTTAAGACTTCCATGACTACTTAGTATGTTCATTTGAGCAGAACTCTTTGACTTTTTATCTTCAAAACGTAGTATTCCTATAATTTCTTTTTTTAATCCATTATTTTCCCCAAAGAAACAAAGTGAATAATCATCCACTAAATAAAGATGCAACTGACTGATTTTGTTTGTTTGTTTGTGTAAACAAATACAGTATATGGTTTAAAATAATACTTGGAAGACAAATAACCAATCAGGAAAACTTTACTTCAAATACTGCAAAACCAAAACATTTCTAATGTATTGATAAATATTGACTTACAGTCTCTTCTGGTAATACAGTACTGTGAAAACATAGGCAAAGTGTTATTTGGGTGGTATGTAATTGTTCTTTTGCTTATAGAAGGCCTCTGTCAGTAAAACGGAGGGGTGTGTGTGTGATTTTCAGCTATTCCGTCTTCATGAAATGCACACTAAGTGCTCCAAAAAGAGGAGGGACCTTTTGGAACATCATGGAAGACGACACAGGGAACTGAAGGGAGAAGAGAAATTGCTGGAAATTATGCCTCCCCATGTTTCATTGACAGAAACATTCCCTCAGCAGAGAGAGATCAAATTGGATACCACCTGTTGTTTATAGAAAAGGAGGCTCTTACCTCAACTCTGCTATAGATTTCTCTGTGTTATCCATCAGGTTTTGCTTTCCCTTGCTTAAGGCATCCAGTGTAGCAATTTCATTTTGAAATTTTGCAATTTCTTCATTGACGTCAGCAAGCCTGTTCATAATTATTAAATATTTATCCTGAAAAATTAAATATATATAGTCAAACCTCGCATAAAGAGCGTCTCGCTTAATGAGTAATTCGCTTAAAGAGCAGAATTTTCTCTGAATGTTCGCTTCGCTTAACAAATAAAACCAACCAAAAACTTGCTTAACAAATAAATCAGGGTTTGCAATCCCCCCCACAATTGGTCACTTACAATGGTGTTTCGCTTAAAGAGCAAACTCGCTTAAAGAGCAATCCTGTGGAACGCATTATGCTCTTTAAGCGAGGTGCAACTGTATATCCTTGTGAAGTTTAAAAGACAAGATATCCTGATACAGTGTTTTAAGCGTATAATTATGTGCAATGATGCATTAAATTCTATACTCAACAAACAGCACTGTTTTCAGAAGTGAAGTTGAAACATTAAAAACAAGTAAAATAATGTCAATTCTGTAAAGGTACAGACTGATACATCAAAGTTACTATTCCCAAATATGTTTGATGAATAGACAACGAACAATTAAAAATGTTTTTTAAGCATTTGTGTTACTCAACTCTCTTTTTTTTTATTAACGTGTGCACTTTCCAGTCATGTTTTCATGTAGAGAGGACATTATTCTGCGCATTGCTAATCAGGTTTCATAAATAATAGTGACAATAGACACAGTATAAAGGGTCACAATGTGATTTGAAATTGAGTCATAAAAACTTAAAAAATCATGGTAAGGTGTCTTAAGCAAACCATTGACTCTCATCTTCAATTACTTCAACTGCCGCATGGGCATAATATTGTTAATCAGCTTTGTGGGATTGTTTGTGTTATTTAAATACATCTTTGTCTTCATCATTATGCTGCATAAAGTAATCTATGCTTAACACCAAATAATCAGTTTTTTATTCCATCTTCCAGATTTTTATTCCATCACATTTTTATTCCATCTTTGTCCCAGCAAACACCTTTGTGTGAAAGCTGTTTTGATAATAATTATGGGAAACTTCTTGGGTTCATCTAGTTTCTGTGATGCCAAGCAATGGGAAGAAAGGACACACTTGAGACAAATGGTGGCCTTATTTCTGTAGAACTATGAGAAAGGTGGGTTATGCCAAAGAGCACACAATTCACTTGGTCAATGTGCTGAAGCAATGGTAAGTAGCAACACAATTTTATTTGTGAACCGTTTTAGGTTCATAGTTGCCAATGGTTCAAAGGATGATTTTATAAGTTGGTACAAAATCAAGGAGGGTAACCATTGTAGAGGTGGTGCCTGTAAAACATGGAATATGTTACATAGACTTCTAAGGAGCCATTTCATCATTGGGTTCTTAAAGTGCTGGGAAACCTATGAGCCAGGAGGTTGTTTATCCACTATTGCAAAACAATAGACTTTATTGGAAAAGTAGGAAAGGCCATTTTCTTTAATATGTAACAAAAACAAAACAAAAAACAGAGCATCCTATGTAATAAATGTGGCTGGTCATGTTTTTCTATTGATGCAACAAAGGGAGGCCTTTTCCACTTGCAATCATTACTGCATCCAGTAGAAGGCTTTCTGGATTCTTACAGGTTTGTTGTAATCACTACAGAGTTCTCCACATTGTCAGCTTCATCATGGCTATGTGCAGATGCTGAACTGTCTTCCATATGTGAGAGAGTAGTTGAGGAAGTATCAGTAGCCAAAGGTTACCCAGAGCCAACTTTCTCAGTGGAGTGAATCATACTTGACACAGGCAGAATGGGACTGTCAGAATAGCACTGTTTTTCTCCTGTTGTAATCTTACTATCACTTTGTGGAAGAGGGATTTGTGGTGAAAGGATATAGATTAGTCCTTTTGTCCACTGAAACATGAACATGTCCCCTATGGAGTCCTTTCTGCATCCTGCTCTGGAACAATAACTCCTGCATTTTTTATTGCTGAACATCTATAGATATAGAGTTGGTTGACCCCATAATTTGCAAAGTATGGTCCAAATGTTTGTGGATAATTCCCATTCATGACGTGAGGAAGGCTTTCTGCTCATATTGTCCACTAGTTGGTTCTGTTCCATGCTATTGACTATTGGGAATATATGGTACTATAGAAACCACTGATTTGGAATAAGAGTGACGTAAAATCTGTTTCACCCTGTTTGTTTATATAGTAAATCACAACTGTATTGTTGGCAGCAACTTGTACTTTTCTCCTTACGAGGACTTTGAAAACCCTGTAAACTTTCAGTACTGCAAGCAGTTCTAATTCATTAAAGTATGGACTTGATGGTTTTTACATTGAGCACTAAAACTGTTTACTGTGTTTCCCTGAAAATAAGACAAAGTGATAGGCGTGCTTATGCAGCATGCCGGCGTAGAGCAGTAAAGAAGACGGGAAGCCAGTGGCATAATAAAAATAAGACATCCCCTGAAAATAAGCCATAGTGTGTCTTCTTGAGGAACAATATAACACAGTGTCTTATTTTCGGGAAAACACGGTAGACTCCATTGTTACCTGTATTTTTGACCATAGAGATTTGCATAGTCTTCCAATGGTCAAGTTGTGAGTTGCTGTTCACCACTGGAGTTATAAATTTTAACTCTAGCACTGGAGTCAAGAGCTTCAAGTTGTTTTCTGATTGGATGTTATAGGAAGCCAAATACCAGGCTGAAGCAACCTCATTTTGAGTAAGAAATTAGAGATGTTGTGGATGCCAAAGCCTCAATAACTTCGGCATCATGTGTGCTGTGCCTTAGGAGTGAAATTTGAATTCCCTTGAAATATTTTTTTATTGTTTGTCTTTGTTCTGGAGTTAAGTATGCTGTTGTGATTGATGTTAAAACTGCAGCAATGTAATATATTTCCCATTGTGGCTTCTCACACACTCTGCTGTGAGGCATGGCCCAAGTCCCCATGACAAAGAAGACTGTTTTGTCTTCGGCAAGAAAGAGAAAGTGTATGCTTTTTGAAAAAGTTTTTAAAAAAAGATATAGGAGATGTTGCTATTTATTGACCCCAGTATGCCTATGTTACAATTTCTAGCTTTTAATACTAAGTTTTTAAAAGTTTTTAAAGTTTTTTAATTCTTTTAAATGGTTTTATAATTGTTGTAAATCGCCCTGGGTCCCTTTTGGGAGGAGGGTGATAAACAAATTTAAATAAATAAATAAATAAATAAAATTTCTACAACATTATTAGCAAATCTACCTCTATGGCAGTGACAGTGAACCTTTTAGAGACTGGGTGCCCAAACTGTAACCCAAAAACCCTCTTATTTATCACAAAGTGCCAACACAACAACAGAGGAGGGAGGAAATACTCCCATTGGGCTACTAGGCAGAGGGGCGGGGCAAATTCTGTGCTGGGGGAAGGGAGGAAGTGCTCCCTTTGGGCTGCTGGGCAGATGGGTGGGGCAAACTCTGTGCTGGGATGACTACATGGGTGCCCAAAGAGAGGGCTCTGAGTGCCACCACTGGTATGTGTGCCATAGGTTTGCCACCACTGTTCTATGGTGCCAAATATTGGTGCACTGGAGCAAAACCTTAATTGTCTCATTCTTGTTATATCCCTGCCTTGGAGTCTGTTACTATGTAGTTGTGAGGTATGGAAGCTGGGATAAAGTTTTTTTGCACTGATGTTACAGTATTGAGGCAACACTGGAACTAGAGGTATGACTACATTGAAAGAAAGTTTATCATTTCATAAGAATGAAGACATAGCAATAAAGTGATGTGGTGTTATAATACTATTCCCATATATTTAATTTTAGAAAGGAGGCTGGTTGGGCAAAGGATACAATGAAGGGGCATGTTGCTATGGTCCTGAACATCATGTCCAACTGCTTACATCACTGAAACACCACCTATAGTCACACACCCATCTTTACATATATTTGCATGGGGGAAAAACCTTTCATATTGCTCTAATATGAAAAAAGGAAAAAGTTTCCAGAAGCAGAGAAAAAAGTAACATTGGAAATGCAGGTTATTCTTCTCTTGCAGCCTACTCTAGAATTTGCAGGTTAGAATCTTCTGTGAATTTATTTGCAAATGTGTACTTAATTTGTAAGATTTTAAAAAATGCAAATTAGCGCAGAAATGGAGTTGAACAAAGTAACGAATTATCATCCACGAAGAACTGACCTGTCCATTTCCATGCTTGTTTCATTAAAAAAAATCTTGGATCAAACACCACATATCTTTAAAGGCAAATTCAGCTTTTGATCTAGATTGGCAGCCATATGCACACTGCCAAACAGATTGTCAGTACTGTCAGCAGTCACACCACCAGTCATCTGCTTGGAAAGAGTGAGGAAACAAGCCTAGGCTTCTTTTCCAATCATTCCTCAGCAAGGTAATGGATAAAGAGAGCTTGGATTTTTTAGGTTTCCTGTCCTTCCCAAACTGAAGAGTGAGAATCTCAAAGCTGACAGTGCCCTCTGTTGGGTGGCTTGGCCCTCAAGCCGCTGTAAGAGCATATAATATACAGGTAGACTACTGCAGTGTGCACATTATCTCCAATTCAGGAGAAAATATACCAGTTAATCAGTATAGTTAGCCAGGGGCTAAACTTTAACCTGGATAATTAGTAAGGCTGATAATAAACAAGGAAACTAGTGCCTGATTCTTTCAGCATGGACTACAGTGCAAGGACTCAAACACATATATGAGGAAAAGATTGAGCTCCTTTCCACATTTTTTCTTTTGGGGTTCCTCTAATACCCAATCCAAGGGCTGTAAAATCCTCTCAAATCTCTGTGTACGTGCGTACATGCATGCGTGCCCTATTCCTGATGTTCACCAGGAACAGTAAGAATTCAGAATAAGGTAGCAAAATCAGTCTTATGGACAGCTTGGAGTGAAGAATATGACCAGTTGTTCTCCTGTTTCAGCCCTGCCTATAAGTCAAGTCTTAGTTCTTTTACTTATTCAACTTCATTTCAATTGGATCTTCCCTTTCATGTTGTCCAGTGTTTTCCCCTATTCAGAAAAACTTTGTGAGATAGTTTAGGGCAAAAAAGAAAACATTTTAAACAAAATTAAAAATACCAAAAAAAATTGGAAATTTAAAATACAGGTATATGTATTTAAAACAATTATCAACATTGCAACAACCCAACAGACTGAAAACCACCTAATACATCAATTAATGAAGGGAATGAAAGAAATTATTAAAATGCAGAATTAACAATATTCGTACAATACTTGATGTGAGGTGGGGTAAAAGGAAGTGCATGTGCTGGGAGACAGGTTGGGGGCAGCTATTGGATGGCAATTTCTTCTTTCCTTGCACCTTGTTTTCTTCCCTCCCTCACTTGATGCCTGGTCATTTGAGTCCATACAATATCTCTGTGGCTGAGTGGGCAGTATTCTCCCAGTCCCCTGAACCTGACTGTTGGCACTGGGAGTTTGATTTGGTTATAAAAAGCTGGGTGTCCTCTGAAGCATGTGAAGCCAATGTCCAGCCACTCAGGGCACAGCAATACTGCCATTAAAGGGTTAAAACGATAGAGGCAATGTTCTGAGTCCTAAACTATCTTCTGTAAGTGATCTAAAGGGATCTATCACTTTCCCATGGTGTTTCAAATTTATAAAACTTAATTTTCAAAACCATTTTTGTTACTGTTTTGAAAAATGTTTGGCCGGACATCCCGGTACAGTAATGGAATAGACTGTACAGCCAGTGACTCAATGCTGAGTGTTGGATGGTGGTAAATAACCTGACTCTCTAAAGGGGCAATGGCTACGGGCAGATGAGCCCCTTTACGTGGGTTGATGGTCACCTTAGGGGAAGAAATGCCACTGGAAACCATCATATTCAGGCCAACGGCAAAATGAGCAGAGGAGGAACTCTGATTCCCAACAGTCATGAAGACGGAAGAGGCCGTGCAAGATGGACTGGCTGTGAAGGTGCACCTTGATAATATCTTCAAGGCTGCGGCAGTCCATTGCAGTCTTGGTGTTAAATCCTGCATGTTTCATTTTATATGTGCCACAGGAGATAGCTTCATGATCGTAGTGTGTCGGTCACTTCATGGCAAGCTGGGATCCAACTTAAACAAATTAACGTCAATGGCATTTTTCTTGCTTTAGGGAAAAAAATATTCTTGGATACAAGTTGCAGCCAATGACTGTTTTGAAGTATGTTTCACTTTTGAAAGTAGAAGTTAAAGTATATGTGTGGGGAAGAGACAGCAGTCAGAAGGGGTGAGAATAGTAAGGGTCAAGATTGCCATTACAAATCAATCTGTCTTTTGGTTTACAATCCATATTCAATTGCATCTGAGTAAGCCCCATGAAACTCAATGTGTAGAATTTCACACATAGTACAATTCTGCTTGGATATATATAGAATTGCCTGTTGACTTTTTGAAAAGAAACTTTGTTTTGCATGTGTACATGCCCCATTGGTCTAGAGAGGACCATTCTTTTCTTAGAATTTCATTTCTCATTTGACCTGCATTATGGGGAGCCATTTCAAGTAATTCTGTTATTACGAGTATTATGTTTCCATTAATAATAAGGTCTATCCTTCTTCCTAGATTTGTAAAAATATTCCTAATTTGAAACTTATGTTGATCTTGTTCCAAGCTCAATTCAAAGTGTTGGCTTCTAGTGTAAAACCTAAACCACTAGGGTCTTGGTTATCTCAAGACTCACTTCCTCCCATTTGACACCATTTGAGTGAGTAAAAGGAGAACAAAAAATGTCCTCAGAACAATAGCTCTCTATACATACACAATCATAGACCATGATTTTAAGTATGTAAAGCATTTCCCTTCATTAGTTTAGCACCTATTATAGCATTGGGAGCACACATACACCCTCACTGGCTCATTTATTGGAAGATCATGCATGCTTTTAAAAGTTTTTAACTAGATTTTTTAATTGGTGTGGGTGGGAGGTAATTTTTTCAGTGTTTTTAGGAATTTTAAGGGTCTCTATAGGTTTAAATGTTGGGGATTTTTATGTACGCCGCCCAGAGCCGCATGTCAATTGGGGAGGCTATACAAATTGAATGAATAATAATAATAATAATAATAATAATAATAATAATAATAATAATAATAATAATAATAATAATAATAATAATAATAATAATAATAATAATAATAATAATAATAATAAGAATAAGAAGAAGAAGAAGAAGAAGAAGTAGTAGTAGTAGTAGTAGTAGTAGTAGTAGTAGTAGTAGTAGTAGTAGTAGTAGTAGTAAGGAAACAACATAGCTGTTACCTTCACTCACTTTAAAATAGCTTTGTAAATTTTTCTAGATTGATTGCTGGTACACTGTATATGATCGAGGCACACTACAGGTCTCTAGGGTTGAGAACTGTCCTTGTTTGGACAGAAATTGTTTGGAGTGCATCCTAACACTGAATAACAGGAGAGCTGAATAACACTGTGGGCTTTTGCCCTCATGGCAAAATTTGTGACTCCAGCACTGTCTCCATATTAGAACTTCCAGAGGGGTCTCATGAGAAGATCTAATTTGTCAAGAGATTGAAGTGGGAACAAATTATCCCTGAGATAAACAAAACTCTACTCATTTAAACTTTTACAAGCACCCAGAATTCAGCCAGGAAAGGAATCAGCATACAGTTTTAAGATAGCAATTTGTTACAAATCTGGGAAGAGGAGTGAATTCTCTGCTGGAAGAGCCTTTTTTAAAAAAGGATCTCTTCCTCAAAAAAAAAAAAGTGTTACATTGCCACCAGTCATATTAATTTTCTGATCAATCCTAGTCTGTTCAGCAGTTTGGGAAATTTTTCAGCCTTTCTATGAGAGACATAGAACATCCAGACTAAGAACAAAGTCTCACATATACGAAGAAATCTAGCTGTCATTTTGTCCAATGGGGCAATTAGCACTATTTCTAATATCAGCAATGTAACAACCCAATAAGAAAATAATTTAGAGGCTAGGTTCAGATATTTCATGATTTGTTAATTACCTTATAAGATACTTGCCGAGATTCAACTAGGCATAGCTTTGTATGAAGGAATTCAGTTTCTGAACACATTTCTAGAGTAAAAGGCCAGAATAAATACCTGTTTGGCCTTTACAGTGGGGTCTGAATTTCCAGGTGTTCTAGATGTTTAACTATCACAGAATAAAGGAATTTGTCACTGTGATGGGAACATGTAGTCTGGCCAGCAACTCAAAGCCAAGTGTCAGGAGGCAGTTAACTAATCTGATAACCAGAAGGACAAATGCCCTTGGGTGCTGAAGTCCACAAAGAAGGGTGATGTTCCACAAATGGATTAAATCCCACTTGAATCTATCTTGATGGAGGGCAGCAGCTTCATCAATACTGGCTTGGGGCTGATGAGGACTTTGCATGTCAAAAGGCTGAGGACAAGAAAGTGACTTGCAGAACTGGATCAATGGTACGAGTGTCATGCTCCAATGCGGAAGGGAGACAAAAGGCCACTGCATTATAGTATCAGGACAACCCTCATGGCTGATTGCCATGAGAATTGCCAATATTTGGATTCGGATGCAGAAGGAGGAAGAAGAGGAGAAGAAATATTCTGAATTTGTCTTCAAGGACAACCTTACTGACTGCTCATTGGAAGGACAAATACTGAAGTTGAAGCTCAAGTACTGTACTTCGGCCACCAAATGAGAAGAGAGGACTCACTTGAGAAGGCCTTGATGCTGGGAAAGATCAAAGACAAAAGTAGAAGGATGAGGTTACTAGATGGCATCTTTGATGCAATGAGAATAGGTCTGTGTGGGCTGTGGAGAATGGCATAGGACAAAGGAGTCTGTCGTGCAGTGGTCCATGGAGTTGCAAAGGGTCATACCCAACTGTGTGACTAAACAACAAAAACACAAACTGGTTCAAGGTTACCCTACAAGCTTCACAATTGAGTAGAATTTTGAATGAAGACCCAAGTGCAGGATTTTATTCATTCCACATTAATCAGTGTTTGGATGACCAAAACAATGCTGAAATGTGCCTAGAAATAGATGAGTTGAATACAAGACACCTATAGATAATATTCTTGACCTAGGCACATCTCTCTGCCCTCCTACAACCCTATTTTAGAGAAGTATCTTAGCTCTGGTTTTATTTAAGCAGACTCCTTACAATTTTAATGATAGCTTTCAATTTCTTACTCATATTTTCTATAAATACCAATGGCATGTAATAATAATGCATACATTTGCCTATAACAACTTGTAATTATAACACATTTACACAAATATAACGTTCAGTAGTAGAAACCAAAACAATCTGTTTGCTTAAATAGGCAATTTGTTAGCTATTACAGCAAACATACACCATAATTTACAAGAAGATGCCATCTGCTGTGCAAAGGAGCAATCAGCAGGCCAGGGTTTTTTTTTACAGCCCAACCCTTTCTTTTGCTTAGATTTATTTTCATCCAGAGATAATATAGCAAATGAAGAGTTAGCAGGCTTCTCAATGGCCCATATATTAATGTTTCTATGTGCATTACTTGTCTTGTGCCTATGGATCTGGTATGTAAGTTCTAGCAAGAAGCAGAAGACCACATAAGGAAATCGAGCAGCAGAAATATAGAAGCAGAGTAAACTAAGGATTCTAAAATAAACAAAGTTATTAATAATAAATTTAACATATTCACCTTTAGATCATTTAATTGTTTTTTTAAAGAATTCTTCTGGTCATCTAACTTTATTTTTATTTGTTTCTCCTTTTCGTCAAGTTCTTGAATTTTCTGATTCACCTCAGCAATTTCCTAAAACACAGAAACAGAGATATAGAGCTGGTAATAATATCCAACTTGCTACATTAAAATGTATTTTAATGTAGATTTCTGGGGATCAACATCAAAGGTGCTGTCAGGAGGCTGGCTTCAGCAGATGTCTCAATAGAATAACACTGAAATGAAAAAAAAAACCCTTCTAAATCAAGTGTTGATTTATCATGAAATCATTTTATAGTAAAGGTTTCATCATACAGATATTCAGAAAACATATATCATAACTGTCAAGGCAAATAAAATATAGCATAATCCATAGTCCACAATTTGTGTCACAAATACATTGATGAAATTGCAGAGTTCTGTTATATTACAAAAATAGCTCTGTGTTGCCCCAATATTACAGACATTATATCAGTCTATAAATGGGAACTGTTGGGTGTTATAAGTAGAAATATTGACAGGTATTTCCTTTTTACATGCTGATGAATAATAGCTGTAGTTAAAATATGTACATTAAATCAATGTATAGAACTAGAAATTAGTAGGCTTGCATTCCACTTGTGTTCATATGAACTTTTTTAAAGTTTTAGGAGCCAAACAAAAACAGAGTTAAGACAGAGATACATAATTCCTGCCACACCCCCAATAATCTTCCAAAGGACTAATGATGTGATATTTGTCACATTGTTTCTATTAATTTTTTCCTGGAGGCCTAACTGCATTAATCACTGCCATTGACATACTAACTTGAAATACTATCAATCACATTTTCTTTTGTTTTACCAAAGTGATTACCACCATCAATAATTACATTTATTTATATTTAATTGTATATTATCCCGGTAAGTATTTTAACACTTTATAATATTATTAGGAGTAGTTTAGATATCTGGCTGCAGGTTGGGAGTTTGATTCCGCACTCTACCTGCTTGACAGGGGCTGGACTCTATCCATAGGGTTCTTTCCAGCTCTGTAGTTTTAAGGTTGTTGTTGTTGTTGTTGTTGTTGTTGTTGTTGTTGTTGTTGTTGTTGTTGTTGTTGTTGTTGTTGTTGTTGTTGTTGTTGTTGTTGTTGTTGTTGTTGTTGTTGTTGTTCCACATTTGAACTCCTTCAATTTCAGTGAAGCAGGCCAGTATTTGAACATTAGACAGAGGAATTAAGACAGGATAGCATCTCACTGTTTTCTAATTTTAATTTACCTCCATAAGTTTTTTGTGTCTTTCTTTATTTTTTGGTAGTAGTTCAGTTTGTTCAGCCACACACTGTTGAAGTTCTGCTAATCTCTGGAGAATTTTTTTTTGTATCCTTTCGTTTTCCTTTCGCTTTTTAGCTAATTCCGCTTGCAGTGCTTTAAGCCTTTTCTGTTGATAATATAAACAAAAAAATGGGGGAAGCTGAGGTATTTCAAACACAGAAACAAAGGAAGAAATTCAGCTATAGCTAGTTCCACTTCTAACAGAAATATGATACTTTTACTGGATAAAAAGTTACCTATGCAATAGAACCTCAGATAATGTAATTAATGCGTTCTTCATGATGTTTCTTACAGCGAAAATTACTTTAACTGAATTTCCCATAGGAATGCATTGAATGCAGTTTCCCATAGGAATGCATTGAAAACCAAAATACTTTAACCACAATGCAGTTTCCCATAGGAATGCAATGAAAACCAATTAATGTGCTCTGGAAAAAATTCTGTAAACTGAGCCACTATTTTTTATGGATTTCCTTTTGTTATGCAATTGTTATGTTAACCAAGCCATTTGTTAACCGAGGTTCCAGTGTAAGGCAGTTTCCAAAGCTCTGTTTATATTGAAATACTGTAGTTCCATTACAGTCCTTAATTTTCTGTTTTTCTATTGTTTTGCTTAGGAAGCATTGGCTACTAAATCATCCATATTTTAACCAGTTTACATAGTGTACAAATGGAAACCTGCAATGATCTCTGAAGAAGCCTGAAGAGACGACAGAGAATTTGAACTGCATTGCCAGGATCCATGAAGAAAAATGCCTTGGGTTTTTCTCTGTTAGAGTTCATGAATACAGTAAAACCTCATATAACACTAAAACCTGGTTCCACAAGTCTTGGTGTTATATGATTTTTAGTGTTATCTGATGCATGTTAAAATCCTATGGGATCCATAGAGATACATTGTAACCACACAGGCTTTAGCGGTTGTTATCTGAAGCATCCCATAGGATCTTAATGTTATCTGATGCAATTCTTCCCCCCAGATTCCTTAATGTTATGCGATTTTAGTGTTATTCGATACTAATGTTATATGAGGTATTACTGTATTGTAGTTCAATCCTCCACAGAAAGATAACATGTTCAATGTTATCAAAATCTGCTGATAGGTCCAGCAGAACCAATAGGGACACACTTTTCCTTTCTAGTTCTCATCCCATAACTAGGCTTTAAATCAATAATGCCAAAGAAAACCCAGTAAAAATTATTGTCAGGTTACAATGCCATTGTAAAGGGTACAATAGAACTGCAATTTGTACTAAAACAATTCCAAGTAGATTTAAATTGTATACATTTTTAGAAAGGCTTTACTTAATGAAAAGACTTGATTTTATCTTACAAAAGAAATTGAAATGCATATAAATTGACCACACGAATACTAGTTTGAACCAAAGTTAATGTAGGCTTATCAATAACATGCCATTCCCAAGTTTGATATTGACTCAGAGTGTGGAGGTGGTCAGTCCAGACCAGTCATGGCCAACCTTTTAGAGACCGAGTGCCCAAACTGCAACCCAAAACCCACTTATTTATCTCAAAGTGCCAACACAGCAGCAGGGAAGGAAATGCTCCCATTGGGCTACTGGGCAGAGCAAACTCTGTGCTGGGGTTAGGGAGGAAGCGCTCCCATTAAACTGCTGGGCAGAGGGTCAGGATGAACTCAGTGCTGGGGGAGGGAGGAAGCGCTCCCATTGGGCTGCTGGGCAGAGGGGCGGAGCAAACTCTGTCCTGGGGTGACTGCACTGGTGTCCACAGAGAGGCCTCTGAGTGCCACCTCTGGCATGCATGCCATAGGTTCGCCACCACTGGTCCAGACCATTGCTGAGACAATGATTTTATGCTAGAAATCCTCTACTTTGTTTTTTCAGAAATGACTATTGTTTGCATTCCTTTTGTATCAAACAATACAATCAATCAATTAATATAACTTTGTCAGTCCACCATCTATTCTGTGAAGCTATTGTCTGGTACAATCTGTTCTCTCTTATTTATCTTTTTCTTGACTTAATACAAAGTTTGAGGGAAAGTGCAATCTGAACTTTCATTAATCATTCACATTTACTTCAAAAGCTCATTCTTATAAAAATAGGCAACTCTCTGCTCTTGTGTCAACCTGATCATAATGGAAGGCTAAAAATATTGCAAATAGTTAATCAGAGACCATCTATTACTTCACATTAATGTCTGGCCAGACATCCTGCTACAGTAGTGGATTAGACCGTACAGCCAATGACTCAGCACTGAGTGCAAATAACAGACTCTCTAAAGGTGCCAAAGGCTAGGGGTGGCTGAGCCCTTCTAGGTGGGGTGATGGTCCCCCTCAGTGGAAGAAATGCCACTGGAAAACATCATATTTAGCCCAACACCAAAATGAGCAGAGGAGGAACTCTGATTCCCAACAGTCATCGAGTCGGAAGAGGTCATGCGAGATGGGCTGGGTGTGAAGGCGCACCTTGATAATACCCTCAAGGCTTAAGCAGTCCATTGCAGTCCCTGTGTTAAATCCTGCATGTCTCATTTCATATGTGCCACAGGAGATGGCTCCATGATCATAGTGTGTGGGTCACATCATGGCAAGCTGGGATACACCTTAAGCAAATTCACACCAATGACATTTTTCCTGCTTCGGGGGGGGGGGGAATGTATTCTTGGATGTGAGTTGCAGCCTCTGCCGACTTCACATGTCCTTGGACTGAGCCCTGATAGTAAAATTGTTTCAGACAAGGTTCCAAGAAACTGCATATCATATTAAAAGTGGGTAGAAAGAGAAGGCATAGGTTTTTCTAGGATGCAGTTGGGAATATCCACAAAGAAAGAAACTCCTTCAGTGGATACAGATGGAAGGAGTCTCCATCTCCTTCTCTGTGTGTCCAGAACAGGACACTTGCCTTCTCTCCTTCCTCCATCCAGTCATCCCAACCATACAAAAACTATGTTCTGGAGGATTCTTCATGGGGTTACTCACCTCCTCCTAGGCTTGCTGGCAGGTTTCTTGTCAGTACATGGATCGGATTGGATACACAGGTGCCCACCAGCAAAACTTGATCTTTTTTAGTCACAAAGAGTTGCTAGGTTGGGTTTGACACACAAATGCAGTATGATGAGCAAGAACTAGAGGGCCTTACATAAGTGCAACTATGATTTTTTTCCTTGCATATCAGAAAACAAAACAAAATAAACAAAACAAAATAAAAAAACACTGTAGCAATTTAAAGACTAACTGCTATATTTTTATTGTTAGCTTTCGTGGATCAAGTCCACTTCTTCAGATAAGGAGTGAAACTTACAGGCATAGTTTTTATGCACCAAATTCAGGGGTCAAAGGAAGAAGGGTGTGTTCAAGCAAAATGACAGACAAGCAAGCACAACAATACAGTTTCCCACAGCCATCAGCAACAATAGATTATGCAGATTAGCTCTAAATGTCTCCCTTTCAATCTCAAAGGGTCTGAGAAAGCCCATTCTGGTCTCTGATCAACCTCTGACCTGCAAACAAAAACACTGTACCTGATTACTTCCTGTTTTGCTAAGGAGAATTGGCAGGAAGGTTGTAACATAATGTATAAAATATCAAGCAGCATATAGCAATCTCGCTTGCCTGTCATTTTCTTGAACACACCCGTCTCCCCTTGACCCCTGAATTTGGTGCATAAAAACCATGCCTGTAAGTTTCACTCCTTGTCTGAAGAAGTGGACTTGATCTACGAAAGTTAACAATAAAAATATAGCAGTTAGTCTTCAAAGTGCTACAGTGTTCTTTGTTTTGTTTTGTTTGTTTTATTTTGTTTTGTTTTCTGATATGCCTGAACCACAGACTAACACAGCTACTATTTAAAAAAAAAATCATTTTTTTTTCAGAGCCTTCCATTATGGTTCTTTGGGGATATATCAATATTTTTTTAAAAATAAAAAAATCCCTTTGTATTTTCTTTTTTTTTTTAATTTGAATCCTGCAATTTTAGAGCATGTGAATTTTAGGCAATTTCTTTTGAGGTTCTTCTTTTATTTTTTAAACATCATTTTCAGGATCCTGCATTCAGCAGAACGCAAACTACCTTTCCCCGCATAAACTGGTAACATTTATGAAGTTTGCTACAAGCTGGGTTAATGACCTGGGAAACACTTAGCTAGGTTAGTGACCTGTGAAATGAAATCAGAAATTCCCTATATCTTACAAACAATTAGGGCACAAGTGCATGGTGCCCACATATAGAGGGCTCCCCAAGGGCTTAACAATGCCCTGTTTCTACCCTTCCTCTGCTTTAGTGCATGCAAATAGAAATATCTGCATAAATGTTAAGGGCAACGAGAGGCCAAAATGCATCTCTCACAATGCTTCTCACCCTTTTCTTTCTGCACATTGCATGTTCCATGTGCAAGCAAAGATTGTGCCTTCATTATTTTAGTGCCATCTGTGCATTTATGGTTGTTCACAGGATGACACTATGAACTAGTGAGAGACATGAATGTAATCTCAAAACAGTGTGTAAAGAACTATTCTGAATTAGCAAAATATACATTTATACAGCAAATTGAAATCTATTGTTTTTCTTACCTGGGTCAGCTTCCAAGCACTGACTTCTTCTTTGATTTGTTTTTTCACATTTTCTTCCATGTTCTATAAACAAAAGGTGATTGAAAAATGACATAATTGGTAAGAACAACAAAAAAGACTGGAAATTTAACAAATATGTAACATATATTCCATTTTTTTAAAAGTATATTATTTAAATCAGATAGAATAATATTACTAAACTAATAATAAACTGTTGTTTTTAAAATGTGGCAATAAAATGGTACAAACTATGGGAGAAACTTAGATTATTGTTTTTTGGGGTAGTTGAACATTAGTAGAAGAAATGTTGTTTCCCAACATTTGGTTTTTGGATTTCAATTCCCAGAAGCCTAAGTCAATTCCCCAAAGCACTGATCAGCCAGTGTATTGACTCCCCCTGTGGGGTGTGAGCCCCACATTGGGAACCACTGTTATAGAGTAAATTTCAGGATTTAGGCTGCTAGAGAATTCTAGGATATGCCCAGTTTTTAATATTGCCACCCAATCCACCCCATGAAGCAGACGACAACCATTTGCTGCTCAAAACACAGGCCACTTTATTAATAACATAACAATACAATATTAATATGACCTGCAATGGTGCATCCTAGTGGGTAAATGTTATTAATTTATGGGTATATCTACCCATATATGGATTCTTGATTATGACCTTGTATGGAGTGATGATGTCTCATTCCATACCTCTTAGATCACAATTTCCTTCAGGTCAACATGCCTGCTCCCTTGCAATTGAGGGTTCCTTCCTCCACTGTCTCTGTCCTTCTGTTATGGTGAGGAACCCCCATTACATATGGTCAATTAACATAGTTTTGATTACCATTTACCCCACTATTGCCACCAAGGATGTTTGTTTACAGACAGACATCCCCACCTCAAACCACTAATTCACCCTCAATGCCCCATTGCAGGTCATTGAGGAATGTTTGTAAACCTTCCTCCAATAAATGTACTCATTTCAATCTGTAAAGGCCAGGAAATTCGATCTTGATTTCAGGATGTTCAATAACTATGCCGAATCCTTCGGCCATAATCTTAGCAACGGTTTTGTTCACGTTGCAGCACGCCTTGTCAATTCTGTGTGTGTCTCCAATACAGAACCAAGTAAAAAGGGGCAAGATCTCCGACCACACCAAGCTGAGGCTGGGCCACCAACACTTCACAAGGGACAGGTCCTTTTTCACTCCCATGTTCAGTTCAATGTCCTTCTTCAGGCCCAAATCATTGCCACCCAGATGGATGACCATAATATCTGGAGGTGTGTCTCTGCTTGCTGAGTTCATAAATGGCACCAGCTCTCCCCATCATATGCCCTGCTTCCCGTGCCAATCCACATAGGCTCTGCCATGCAGATCCAAGGTCCTTGCCCCATGCAGAGTGGGTCATATGATATTCGGCCCAGAAAATACAGCTGTGTCCAATGATCACAATCTGCCATGGGTGGCGAGGAACACGACCTGGAAGGCAAGGAAGAAAGCAGCAGTCCTTTGTTCAATACTTCATGAGTCTAATATTTGTTCAGTAAGCCCTGGACTTCCACCAGCCCACCCTTTGAATGTCCTCATGGGAAAAACCCACCTCTGCCGCAGTGGATGTGGCCCTGATCAAAAAAAGAGTGTGTGCCAAAAAGCCACACGTCAACTGCTAAATGAGTCAAGACTCTTTTGGTTACTGCCCAGAATTATTATCATGTCAATGGGCTGCTGTCTGAATATCGGAATAAAGGGTCAGCGTTGGTTCCATGCAGTTTGAGATATGTCTCTAAGGTGACACAAGGGCAAACGGGAGCAGGGCCAATGCAAAGCAAAGTCACTTAGGCACCCTTCCACAGTTGATCAGTTTTTGACCAGCGGATCATCAACTCCAGCTCCTGGTCACCAAGTCTCACATCGGCCATCTGCAAAACTTGGCAGGCCTCACCTGTCTTTGATGGGGCCAAAAATTCAGCTGAACAGATGGCTCCAAAAATTGCCACTGTCACCGCAGCATGGAATACGACTGCATCAAATTGGCTCGCACAGGTAGAAACCCAGGCGGCTGACATATCTGTGAACAATTTAGGGGAAATTGGTACATGGTGATTGTGAGACCTATCCTGCTCTCTCGACCACCCCTCCAAGGTCTTAACGATCCTGAAATCAGCAACCGTATTGGCATGTCCCATCGCTTTGGTATAGAATTTTAGGGCAAACAATTTTGCGTGGATGGTCCAGGAGATATCCCCAAGCAATACAAGTGAAATATAAACTGCAAAATATGCTCCGCAGGTGCAGACCAGTTTGGCTGCAACAGCTAGGTGCAACAGAACTCACAGAAGTCTGAAATAGTCATGGCATAGCTGCGGCAGGTTCTAGGTGCTATAGCTGTGCCTATAGCACAGTCTATCTCAAGTCACCAATGTTCCATATCTCTGGCGGCATCACATCCAGGTCTATTGCAGCATCTGGGGTAAGGGTATGAAACTGTTGCATCTGCCACCAGGATAAAGCATCAGCAATTTGATTGTCGATGCTGCGGACGTGTTGGGCTTTGAACACTATATTGTACTCTAGCGATTTTAAAACTAATTTGCGGACCAAACACATGACTCTCAGGGACTGAGACATCATAGTGTTGACTATATGAACTACAGCCAAATTATCCACACAAAATTTTACTGCAGAATTGGCCCAGGTCTCACCCCCATAAGAACACAGCTCGAACCACCAGGAATAATTCTAAAAATGTAAGGTCTTTCACAATGCCTGCTTCTCTCCAATGTGTAAGCCATGTGCCATAGCAACAACGGTCATGGTGGTGTAATCCAAAACTTATCTGCCAGAGGCATTGGTAAACACCGCCATTTGCACCTCCACCTTAGGTTTGGAATGCCAAAAAGAGGCACTGTTGTAAAGGGACAAAAATGCCAGCCATAACTGGATCTTCTCCCTTAAAGCTCAGGTTACCCTGGCCTGGTGAAATGGCTGGGTTAGCCTTTTAATGGCATCACACAGGCAGCGGGCAAAGGCCTTGCCCGGTTAGACCACCTTGCAAGCAAAGTTTAAGTGACCAGGCAAAACCTGCAGCTCCTTCAGCATCACCTTGCGTCTCAGCAACATATTACTCAGTTAGTTGTGTAACTGTGACAACTTGCCATGGGGAAGGCAAGACTGCTGTCTCAAGGTGTCTAGCAAGACCCCCCAAAAAATGAGGGAAGTGGCTGGTCCCTCCATTTTGTCATCTGCCAAGGGGGCTCCTAATTCAATGGCCAGTGCCTGAAACTCATGCGGGAGGTCGGCACATCTAAAAGATTGGGCAGGGCCACAAAAGAGGAAATCATCCAAATAATGGATCATGTGGCTAGATCCAGTGCATTGGCAAAATGCCCAATCCAAAAAAGTGCTAAAATGCTCAAAGGCTGCACAAGAGATAGAGCAGCCAAAAGGCATAGTCTTGTCTACAAGATATTGGTCCTCAAAGGCAAAGCCAAGCAGTTCTAAGTCCTGTGGGTGAAAAGGCAATAGTCAGAAAGCAGATTTAATATCACACTTTGCCATAAGGGCATCCTTGCCAGACGATCGAATCATTTGGATCACCTGATGAAAGGATGAATATTTGATGGTACATAACTCATGTAGTATTGAATGATTTACTGACCCACCCGTTGGGTAAGATAAATGGCGAATGAAATGAAGTTCCCCTGAATCCTTCTTCGGAACCAAACTTAGGAAAGACAGTTTCAAATTATGGAAGGGTGGATGGTCAAATGAGCCAGCCACTCGTCTCGCAGCCAGCTCCTGCTAAATACTCTGCCTGGCCACATGCTCCAATCCGATTACCAAATGGAGTTTTGGAGCCATTTGCGGAAATTGGGCCCCTAAAGCAGGGATCTGAAAACCAAAAGTGAAACCTTCCTGCAAATAGTGCGCCTCCTCTGCTGGGTAACCTGCATGCCAGGAAACGAATGTATCAAGCTTGATTGGGCTGGACACCTTTTGCAGGCTGCGGCAGCTCAGGGTTAACTCTTTTTGCAACCCAGGAATCATATCCCTTATGCCCCTGGGGGCCGCTTTTTGTGCAGGAGGCCGGATGGTTGCCTCCACACATAGTGCACTCATGTTGGTATTTGCACACTTTCTTGGAACAATGCCCCTGGCCCACAAACTCCCAACAAACCAACCAGGGTTGAACAGTCTGGCCCACCAACTGGCAGACGGGAGGCACTGGTGAGGGGCACTGCACCAGGTATCCACAGTCATAACTGTCACAGGACACTGGGCGAAAAGGGCTCATCCCAACGGCCGACATTCTCATAATAAAGAATCCATGCCAGTCCTGGGAGGTCTACATAAGCTCAGTAAATAATATCCAAGTATTGAATTAATGATAATGTGAGCTGTTGCCTGGCAAAGACTAACATCCCTGCATAATCAGATAAGCAGGCAGCCAATTAGCCCAGGTCCGAGGCGGCTTCTTTCTTCTGGCGGACTCCTTATCCTTCTCGTCCATATCTTTTTCTGGCTTGTCTGAATCCCTGTTAAGCAGGGAAAATACAGTAAAACCTCGAGTTACGAATAAAATCAGTTCCATGGCCTTGTTCATAAGTTAAATTTTTTCATAACTTGAGGCATTTTTTCATTTGGATAAAGAAAAAGCCCCACCCCACCCCTCCAAAAATCAAAATGCCCCCCCTCCAAAAATCAATCAAACCACCCAAAAACAACAGCAGCATTGAAAGGAAAGAATGCATAAGCAAAAATGCTGTTCCTTACCTTAAAAAATCTTTGAAAATGGACAGAAAAGTTAGAAAAATTCAGCAAGAAACAGCAACCGGCAGCCATTTTGGCACCAAAACTTCAGACAAAGAAATCACTCCAAACACTCTACTGTCACCTACAGGGCTCAGAAAGGCTGCGTGTGAGCAATGCACTCTGGGGAATCAGATTATGTAACCTGAAGCAAACCCATAGGGGAAATTGCATTTTTTGCTTCACTGGAGGCAAAACAGAGGAAATAGAATTAATTCATAAATCGGGACATGTATGTAACTCGAGGCATGGATTTCAGTGCAGAACCAATTTGTAAGTCGAATTATTCATAAGCAAGGTCATTCGTAAATTGGGTTTTTACTGTATATCAACATATTTGCCTCTCACGATTTTGTCCTCGTGACCAAGAAAAGATGGTTATCCAATGGTAGGGACTGGTTGTCGGAAGGCAACGCAGATGCAGGCACTGTAGCAAGGGTTGACAAAGATGAAAACCCAACCTGCGCATCTGCCGCTGAAATTTGAAGGGTGCCAGGGGAATAAACCCTGGGAGGTGGATAAGGGGCCATCTACGGGACCATAGCAGACGACTGCCTACCTGAGGAGTTTGTAGCCTGCATGGGCTAGACCAAGGCAAAGGCCTTAAAGGAGGCTGTGTAGGTAAATAATGAGGCACCAGAGTCCCAAACACAGTCGCACTCCCAGATCCCATATACTCACCTAATCTCAACCCAGGTATTCCAGGAATAGATGACACTACTGCCACAGTGCTGTCAGGTTCAGTTGGTGCAGAAGCACCAGATGACTGGGCAGTTTCTTGGACTTTCATGTCCTGTGCAGATGCTGTCGAAGGCAACCCCACAGATGCATCCATTTTTTGAGATGCTGCTGCCACCTCCAGAGCATCCACATGCTTCTGGAGGGCCTGAGCAATCTCTTTCCAGATCAGGGCATTGTCCGCCGGGGTCCCTCGACATCTTGTCACTGGAGTTGGTGGAAGTGTTGCCAGACTTAGAGCAGCGGCCCACTTGACGGCCGTTATCCTGATCACCAAATCTGTCAGATCTGGGGTGGCCAAGGCCATGGGTACCAGCGAATTCTGTGCGGGACATGGAGAAGTTCATGCTCGAAGCAGAAGAAGCATGACATTTAGGCACCATTGTTCCAGGCTCTCTCTTCATAGAGATTTATTCCATGTGTGTCATAGAGAAAACTAGAATGCACGTGCGTTTGCCAGATTATGAAGAAGAAGAGAGAAGGTGAGGCGGGAAGGAGACATGCTCTCACATACACATACACATACACATACACATACACATACACATACACATACACATACACATACACATACACATACACATACACATACACATATAAAATCACACGAATGACTCAGGGCGGCGAACAGCAGAGAAGAACACAATCAACAATAAAATCAACAATAAAATACCCATCCACTAAAATTTAAAGGTTAAAAATTACAAAGAGATTAAAAATTAACTTCAATTAAAATTAACTTCACCAATTAAAATTATGAGGGAGAGGGGGGACAATTAGGTTAGCCAGCAGGCTGGGGCAACCGACTGGCCCAAACCCCACACCTGCCCTGCCAGCCAGGTCTTCACACCCTTTCTAAAGGCCAGCAACTCTGTCCGGAGGTACAATTCTGTTGGCAGGAGGTTCCATAGGGCTGGAGTGGACACAGAAAAGGCCCTCCTTCTGGTGCTAGAGAGATGAGCCTCTCTAGCTGATGGCACGACCAGAGAGCCTCTCTGGTCCACTCTGGTGGGATGGACAGATGTATATAACAGATACATTGGTTTATGTGGCAAAATTCTGTTTTAAGCAGTCCATTTACATCTTAAAAGTAAAATATCAAAATAATGGCATGATTTCAAACAACCTTGAAACGCATTTTGTCTTTAGCGATGTTTTGCTCCAAATCTTCCATTTTTATTTTGGCTTCATCACAAGACAGTTCAACTGCATAAAGTTCTTTATTGATTTTTTTAATATGTTCTTCCAATCTACGAATATTTTTCAGTATAACCTGAATTTCTGCTTGATATCCCACTTTCCGTCTGGCACTGTTAAAACAGAATTTAGAAAACGTCTTACAATACACACAAGCACATGCACGCATGCACACACACAACTTCCACAGTTCACTAAAGATTAAACTGCACTGGTGCTTTTGTGAAGACATTTTAAATTTCAGTTCTTTTTCATCTGCCAGAAAAATGCACTGAGGTTTAAAACAGCTATGTTCATATAAAAGAGACCTTTTAGTAAATGCTCAGTATATATAATGATCAAACAAAAATAATTTAAAGACTCCTCATTCATAGTCCTTTGTTCTACATTTATGACTTAGCCAGCATAAACATCATTTGATTCAGAGGGAATTATCGTAATGCATTACTAGAGCTCAAGCAGATCACAAGAGTACAACTTTGTGTATATGGAGACAAGATCACTGTATCCCTAGGCATGCAAAAGCTCCTAAACAATGCTACAAGTAGATACACCATAGATCCTATGAGTTGTGAATGCACATATTTTGAATGTGTAATCTAACAGGTAAAAGGAAAGTTAAAGTTGTAAATAATTATACCACTTCAAAAAGTTCTAAATAATTATAAAACTATGTACTGCTATGTGTACAGGGAATTACACTTTCCCCAGAACAGTCTGCAAATCTTCAGGTTGCTGTCATGCAAGTAACAATTCCCCAGTAGAAAGAGTAGGATTTGCAGCTGTTCAAGTTGCAACTGCATTTTCCAAACCTCTTGAGCAAGTTTTAATGTGCAGAAAGAGGGGGAATACTTGGAGGTTGTGAGGCACTATATCACTGGAGTCTATCCCTATTAATTAAGATGTGTATTTCTATTTCTGGTGCTTCTGGGTTGAAAGGATTAGCCGGTGATAAATCTCCGTTCCCAGGGGACATCAATCACCGAAGTAGCAATCTTCAGGGAGACTCCTTTCATGCACAGTTTCATAATAACTTCTGCTCCCCCAAACAACTAGCCCCCACAGACCACTCTAGCACTTTGGAAGGCAAGCAAGGGGCTACCAGATAACTGGGCAGAATCACATGATTCTCTACCACCTGGTCATGAACAACCATGGCTTGTGTTGAAAGCTTTAAATAGACTGCATGTGGGGGTAGAAAAATCAAGGGCTAATCTGAGAAAGTGGGGTTTCCCTGTAGATGGTAACCTGTGCGAATGTGGAGAAAAGCAAACCATCGTTCATATGATACAATGCACACAATGCCCTTCAGCATGCACTGAGGAGGACCTTATGTTGGCAAGATATTGGGTGGATGACATCTAGTCTTTTAATTCCCTTTTGTTTTAGAAATGTTAATTTTAGCTTTGTATGTTATTATATGCCAATGGTGCCTCTGACACGAATAAAGAAGATGTGTACAGTGTATAGTCTTGTCTGGCCAGGTGATCCTGCTGTAGTACTGTAATTGAGTAGACTATACTGCCAGTGACTCAAGGCTGAATGTCAGGCAGTGGTTAACTAGCCTGACAACCCTGAGGACTAACAGTCTTGGGTGGCAAAGCCCACAAGGAAGGATGATGATCCCCAAGTGGATTAAATCCCATGTGAATCCATCTTGATGGAGGGCAGCAGCTGTCATGAAAAAGCCAATTTCTGAGCTGCACTTTTTCATGAGATTTTGCCCACTAAACTACCTTGTGCTTTAGCTCATCCAAGATGGAGATTTCAATGTGTGGGAGTCTCTTTAGGACACATACCAGAGAGAGATTGGAATGTAAACTACTGTACAGTAATTTCAATTAGATGAGATTCCACACATGGGGAGATTGATATCAAAAGAACAAAACCAGAGTGTGAGGAATTTTACTTCCTCTTTTACCATGGAAGCCCAGGGAGGGAGCCTCTCAGAATGGACTGTGAGTACAAGGTGGGTCAAAACAGCCAAGACAAATTAAGTTTTCTTATTTTTGTATGTATTCTTTAAATGACTGGATTGCAAGTCTGATTTCCTATGCTATATTCATTTCTTTAATTCACTACCTAATCTGAATAATCTGAACCCTGGATACTCACTAGCCTGAGGCTACATGATGTCATAGGGGAGCTCATAAGAGCTCATAAGGGCTCATAAGGGTTAAGCTGCCGCACAAGGTGGTGACAGAGACGGATGGCAGGAAGGAACGAGGGAATCTATAGTTAAAGAGACTTCTATCCATCATTACTGGCCTGGGGCTGAGGAGGATTTTGTGTGCCAAAAGTGCTCAGGACCAGAAAGTGACTTGTGGAACTGGAGCAATGGTACAAGTGTCACACTGCAATGTAGAAGGCAAATGGAAAGCCACTGTATCATATTGTTCCCAGGACATTCTTCCTGAATTTCAGGATGACTGCTGGTTATTGTTTATTCTTTGGAGCCATGATGGTGAACCTTGGCACTCCAGATGTTCTTGGACTTCAATTCCCTGAATCCACACAAATGGGTTTACTGTGATTCATGCAGCCCGTGCTACCCTCTTTGGAAGTAAAACGTGTCCATATTATGATAAGGGTAATGTGAATCCATAACCTGATTTTTCTTACTTGCATAGGTAAAACCTAACTTTTTTAATTTATACTCAGGATTTTTGTTCTTTGGCAATTTTTTTGTGGGTTTCTTTTGTTGGCAAAGCTGAACAAAACTATCCTCAATGTACTTCTCTAAACTATGATTCACAGATAAAGCCAGCCCCCATGTCAGGATCTAAACTGTTACAGGTATGAGAATAAGCCTCACTGAAGTCAGGAAGCTATTTCTAAACTAGGATGGGGGAACTTCCTGCTGGTATCAGCAAGAACAAAATGACAAAAATAAACTAGTCCAGCTTAATTATTATGATCAGATCATAAAACTATCAGTTACTGACCCAGTTATATTTACCTCTCTTTGAATTTTTGCATAAATCCTGCATTTTCATTATTAAGACGTTTGCTTTCGTTCTGTAAGTGGACCATTTTCTTCATATAACTCCTGAGTTTATCTTTCAGATCTTTCAGAGTAGACTTCCCAATGGACTTCTAGACAGCAATATATTATATATGGAATATTATGAAACACTAAAACACGTGCAATTAAAAACTGTTTTTAATTATACACATTTTAAAACTTACTGAACTTTCTATAGTTTTCATTCTTTCCACATAGCTGTCCAGTAAATCTTTGTTTTCATTTTCTTGAGCAGTAATTTTCAAAGCCAAGCGTCTTAACTGAAAGGTAAACATATAACATAATTGCTCAGTCAACATTTATTTGGATTGTCACAACAAATGTGGAATTTGCAAATTTGCATTACAGATTTTCCCATAAGCAATAATTTTATGAAATAAGAAAAGTAGATGAAAATTCTAGCTGGAAAAAGGGTGGTAAAATTGAAAATCAATATGAGACTTTTCAGTTTCCTCAGCAAAATGTATTAACTTATAAATAATGAAAAATAGAATTATTTACAGATTGTAATGACATTGGGAGGATGTTTGACAGAAATTGAAGATTCAAGGAAACAAATACTTTTTTATGGGCAATGGTGGCTCCCCCAAAATGTAAAATCATCACAGTTTCTTCTGAAATCTGAAAACCAGCATGTACCTACAAAGGATCCTAGGCTGGTGCATACAACATTGTAAAAGAAAAATCCAAGAAAGAAAACATAAAATCACACTTTAAAGGGGGGCGGATCTCTTCAACAAGTAAACTAACCAAGGAATAATCAATTAAATATAAGGAGAAAACAGGAAAGAACACAGGACAGGGAGTGAAGTGTATATTTAATGCAATTTAATGTAAAATGCCTGGACAAAAAAACCCTCCAAAAACCAATTTTGTTAGTGTCAAAAGGAAAATACAGTTGACTGTAGTTGTGTCTTTTTTAGTGGGACATTGCAAAATTTGGACAGCAAAGGAGGAGAAGGCCCTCTCCTTTGTAAACTGCATGGTACATTTCTCCCATTGATGGTACCTGAGTACCCCAGGCAGCATACAATTATTAGCTTGAATGACAGTATTCAGCAATCCTCAGTCAAAATAGTAACCTCTCATGACTTGAGTGGGGCACTCAGCACAGAATCACAAAATAGTCTCCTTCCAAGCTACCACAGATTGGGGTCTACATCTCTTCCCCAGTCTTTCCTCATGGTGCTGGTACACTTTGGACCAATAGCTGCAGTTGTTCAACTTCTATTGGTATACAGTAGTTACCATTTTAATTCTTCCACAGTGCACAGCATGGCTAACAGGTCAGACCAAAACTATATTGGGCACTTTGTGTCACTGCATTATGAAAAACTAAAAAGAAAAAAATGGTTAGCAAGCAGCTCTAATAAGAAGCACACCAGTAATATTGTGCAAGATTGTCGGTAAAGAGAAAGCTAATGAGTGATGAGGACAACACCATCGTGCAATGATAGGAAGCCTACTACTGGTGGAGAGGGACAAGAAGGGATGCATCTTTATTTATTTATTTATTTATTTAATTAATTTATTTAGATGTATTATCCCGCCCCAATCAGGTGAACCTGACTCTAGGCAAACCTGACTCTAGCTTTTGCAGGAGCTGGTGGCACATATGGGTCTCAGGAGCTGCTTAGGCATGCTGGATACTGAGTACAAAAACTCCACCAAACATTGAATTTCATCAGGGAACACTTATTTATATGGTTAGAGAATTTCCAACAGGCAAAATGTTTTTCAACAGACAAAATGTTGCAGATTTTATATAATATACAGTGAAACAGGATTTATCTGTTTCAAAACTCACTTTATCTTGCCAGGACGCTATGTCAGCCTTTGTGTCTGTTTCTTGCTTGATTAACTCTTCAATATGTTTTTTAATCTGCAATATAGCCTCCTGCTTTTCTTGTATCTTAGTACAGAAATCATTGTAAGCAATTTCAACTTCTTTTAATTCATTCCTGAAAAAGAAAAGAAAATTCACCCATTTGCCTAAAATTATTTAAAATGAATCATAAATGTATTAACACAATATTATTTGTTTATTTATTTAGATTTATTATCCCGCCCCAATCAGACGAAACTGACTCTAGGCAGTTTACATAAAAAGAAAAAGATTATACTTCACGAGTACAAAACAAACTAAGCAATCCCACTATACCCCTACAAATTCAGAAATTGAAACTCTAAGGTTCAAAATTAATTTTAAAAATTTAAACTATACATTTACAAAAAACTCAAAAATTTAAAAGATATAAAAGGTTAAAAGGTTAAAAAGGTTTAACCCAGTATGAAACCAAGTAGAATAATCTGCTTCTTCTTAAATATATAAAACCTGTTTGCTATAATTGAGCATTACTAAAACTGTTTTTTTTAGGTTTCTGTAGTAAATAAATAATTTGATTCTTATTTAAGATAAGTTACATTAAGTTGATTGGGACTTATTTCTCTAAGAAGTAAATTTAGGATTGCGGTCTCAATTTCTGATTAATAGTTTACTTTCTGTAAGTTAACTGTCAGCTAGTTTAATGAAGAAATATTTTTGCTAGCAATACATGTGTTCTGAGCAAAGGTCCACCACCAAATGGTAGAAACTGAGATTAGGATGGTCTGATACAAAGGGGGTAACATGATAAACAGGAATTATTGTTGGCTTGCTAGCGCTGTAATTAAGTAAAGGAATTTTACCACCTTGGACATATTCCATCTTACTTACTTCCTCACCTGGCCAAGACCTTCCCTCACCAGCTACTTGAATGCTAATAGCCTTAGACAAACAGTATATGGCTTGTTTTCTTAAAAAATAAATATTGAGGATGACAACAGAACTTGTTTTTTCATGTCTCCTCAGAAGTAGTTGTGTGGGTCAGAGGCAAAAGGAGACTTTTGGAAAATAAAAAGATGAAGATGTTTGACCTTCCTCTCTATCCCCTTCACACTACAGTACTACCCATACATACATGCTTTGTCCTCTCACTTAAAACATAAGGGGTTGATAGACCTTATTACCTGAGATAACAAGATCTCAGTGTATACTATTATATAGAAAATGCAAAGGGTTTTTTTATCATGTTAGAAGCACACAAAGGTGCTTTCTGGCTTGAAAAGATTTTTGCTGGAGGAACTCCATTCAGGGGATGCCCGAATGAGGCTCCTTTCATTTTATTTATTTATTTAGATTTATATGCTGCCCCAATCAATAGACTCTGGTTGGTGTACACAGTCCAGTGAACACCTCACTGGCTGCTCAACAAAACTTAAAAACAATATAAAAACAGTTAAAAGCCTTTCAATAATACCAGAAAGGAGAGCTTGTTGGCAATCCCGGCCCCCAGACCCGTTCCACTAACCACGTTTTGAATTCTCTCCTAAATGGTAGCAATTGGGCCAGGAGGTGTAATTCTACTGGGAGGAGGTTCCATAATGTGGGGGCTATGACCGAGAAGGCCTTTTTCCTTGTCCTGGAGAGGCGTGGCTCCCCAACAGATAGTATATGGAGGATGCCCTCTCAGTTTGCTCTCATGGGATGGGTCGATGTCCTAGGGACAATGTGGTCCCTGAGGTATCCTGGTCCACTACCATGCTGCTACCATGAAGGGCTTTAAAGGTGACAACCAGCACCTTGAATTGCACCCAGAGACATATAGGCAGCCAGTGCAACTCCTGCAGCAGTGGCAAGGCATGGACGAAACAACCACACCCTACCACCTCACAGGCCACCACATTCTGAACCAACTGCAATCTCCAGATGGTTAGGGCAGCCCTATACAGAGTGCATTACAATAGTCCAAATGGGTGGACATGGGTGACTGTGAGCAAGGTCTCCTGGTCCAGGAGTGAGCACAATTGGTTAATGACACACACTTGCCCAAAGGCCCTCCTGACCACGGCCGTAACCTGCTCCTGGAGCAGAAGCCACAGGTCCAGGAGGACCCCCAGGTTGCGCACATGATCAGACTGGTGCAACAATGCCCCATCCCAAATCAGCAGCGATAACTCCTTATGAGGACAGGGGACCCTCACCTACAGCCGCTCAGTCTTGCCGGGATTCAGCTGTAGTCCATTGTCCCCCATCTAGACCCTAACCGCCTCCAAACAAATGGTCAGGACTTTGACCGCATCACTGGGTTCACCACAGGCAGAGATATACAATTGAATATCGTCAGCATACTGATGATATCTCACCCTGTGGAATCGGATGATCTCATCCAGTGATTTCATGTAGATGTTAAAGAGTAGAGAAGAGAGGACCGAGCCCTGAGGCACCCCACACGTGAGGTGCCTTGGATTCGACTCCCCACTCCCCACCCACACCGACTGGGTCAGGCCACTCAGGAAGGAGGAGAACTAGGACAGCACAATGCCCTGGATCCCCAACCCCTGGAGCCGGTCCAGCAGGAGATCATGGTCAACGATATCGAAAGCTGCTGAGAGGTCAAGAAGAGCAAGAATGGAGGGGTACCCTCCATCTTGCTTTTGCCATAGCTCATCAAACAGTGCAACCAATCCAACCTTTGTACCATGACCCGGCCTAAGGCTTGACTGGAAAGGGTCCAGATAATCTGCTTCCTCCAGGACCCCCTGGAGCTGCCATGCCACTGCTTTCTCGACAACCTTCCCCAAAAAGGGGAGGTTCAAGCCAAGGTGGAAATTAGAAGGTATATTTGGATCGAGCGATGGGTTTTTTTATGAGGGGGTACACTAGTGCATGTTTGAGTTGCGGGGGGGGGACAACCCCTCCCTCAGCGAGGCAATGACCACTGCTCGGATCCAGCTGCCCATCACGGTCCTGCCTGCTATCATGAGCTAGGCCAGACAAAGGTCTAACTCGCAAGCGGTGGCACATACACTCCCCAGGATCCTGTCTACTTCATCAGGGTCAGTTGGGCCAAACTGATCCCAAATAACCTGGCAAGACTGGCTCCTGCTCAACTCCCGTGATACAATGTTAAACCCGAAGTTAAACCCTGAGCGAATCTGAGTGATTTAACCTCCAGATAATCAGCAAGCTCCTTGGCAGACCCCTGCAATCCAGGGCCAAATCGCCCCCTACCAAGGAGGGACCCAGTCACCCAGAACAAGGCCACCGGGTGATTATCTGCCAACACAATACAAGTGGCGAAATACTGCCATTTTGTCGCCCATATGGCCACAAGGTAGGCTCTAATAGTGGCTCTAGCTCATGTTCGGTCCGAGATGCTCTGGGATCTCCTCCAGCAGTGCTCTAGGCATCTCTTTACACATTTAAGCTCTCTTAGCTCTTTAGAGAACCAAGGGGTGGCCCTAGGCCCATGTGTGTGGAGAGTCCGTAGTGGCGCGATAATGTCCAAGGCTGTAGCAGACCCCTCGTTCCAGAGGGTGACCAAGGCCTCTGTAGTATTATGCAGCCAATCCATAGGAAACTCCCCCAGCTGTTCTGGAATCCTTCTGGCTCCATCAGGTGCCGAGGGAGCCAGATCTCCCCAAGACCTTTTCCCACTGAAGTGATCCTTATTTATCTACAGTAATACCTCAGGTAATGCTAAGACTTGGTTCCACAAGTCTTGACGTTATCCGATTTTCAGGGTTATCTGATGCATGTTAAAATCCTATGGGATGGATCGGATAACGTTAAAGCTCCATAGAGATACATTGTAACTGCACAGGCTTTAGTGGTTGTTATCTGATCCATCCCATAGGTCCTTAACGTTATTCGATCCAATTCTCCTCCCCAGATTACTTAACATTATGCGATTTTAGTGTTATCTGAGGTAAACGTTATCCGAGGTATTACTGTACTTGCAATGTTTTGCTTTTGATCTGCTAGGTTGGCAGGAGTGCAATGGGATGCATTGTGCAATGGGGTGGACAATGAATATGCAGCATGCAATGGCGGACACATTATCCAATAAAGTATCCCTACTATACCCCATAACATTTCTGCTTCTAGGGGAGAGGATTAGCAAAGAGCACTGAACATTGAAAGAGTCCTAAGATATATTCGTCCAATCATACTGCTTTGGGGGAGATATGTTGAACAGCCTACCATCCACTGTGACTTTCACTTACAAATTACAGTTTATTTTCTCCTGCTGGTGTTCTCTTCATGTAAAGAGATGGAGAATAAATGATGACATACTGTCCAGGTTTCTGAGGAGCTTTGTCAGGATTTGGATGAATTCTATTTCTGAGCAGAGTTGCAAAGAATATTTGCTAAATTACTCTCTCTTGTCAGGTTGGCTATTTTGACATGAGGAGGCACCCCCGTGTGGAATTTTAAAGCCTTGTAAGATTCCTGGAAGGGACTGTGGTGGTTCAAGTGGTTAAGATGCTGAACTGCATCTTAACCACTGCAGGTCAGCAGTTTGAGACCTGAGTACTGCACGACGAAATGAGTTTCCGTCTCTGTCCAAGCTTCTGCCAACAAGCAGTTTGAAAGCAAGAAATTGCAAGTAGATAAATAGGTACCACTTTGGTGAGATGGTAAACAGCATTCCATACACTCCAGTGTTTGCAGATGGAGATAGCACCGGCTTTTTGTCTGTAAACAGAGATGAGCACTGAACTCTAGAGTTGGATACAACTGGCTTTCGAGCAAGGGCGACCTTTACCTTTACCTTTACCTAAGATTCCTGGAAAGAGAAAATAAATCTTTAGTTCTCTAGTTTTCTTTGGACACTAACGTATACTGAACAGAAATTGCATGAGAGTAACAATTCAATTCATGCTGTTCGTAGCAGCAGCAGAAACAGACACATCAGTTTCTCACATCATCCAGTTATTCTTCTCAAGGTGTGACTGTCATGACAGTTGTTCTGTTCCTGATCATCTTTTACCCAGAAAATAGAAATGATGAACTTTGGCTAAAAATCTTTATAAGGAGAAATGATTCTACTCTCTGATCAGTTCTTTCTCCACAATTTGGTAATAGGTTTGTCATTTTGTTTACTAGGATCAGGGTATAGTGTCTCAGTCAATAAAGTGAATACTGTGTTCAGTAGCTGCTGAAAATCTGTAACCCCACAAATTATTTTTCTCATAGAACAAATTATAACTGACATCCTATTACAAAAAACAAAGACTTCTACCCTGAAAAACAGATTGTAAAATTGTCAAAGGAGGACAATTGTATTGGCTCTATGACACTATGCTAGTATTGCACAGAAAAGTGAATTTTACATAAACTGCATTTTATGGAAATTGTGGAAACCGAGCAGGGTGGGAGCAGGAATGGATGACTGCATTATATTCTCTACTAGATTCAAACTACCATAAGAAAGCAGTTTTTTAGTACTCTGTGATCATTGTTTTTGTGTCATACATTTGATCTTGCCAGCATGGGGTCAAGCTCTTTCAAGGAGGTTGGGAAATCCTTTAGATCCTAGTTAGGATTGCTAAAACAATTAATCTCACAATCACCTCCTTGTAACTAAGCAACAGTATACTGAGAGGTGATGTGACATCCCTATGCACATATTTTAAGGGTTAACATGTGGGAAAGGGAGCATGCTTTTTGTGTGTGTCTAAAGCTTATGGAACAAGAAAGAAGATTTCAACTAAACATTAGGAAGAACTTCCTGATAGCACTCTCGGTCAATGGAGGTTGTGTGGTCAATTGTCATGGATGCTTGAGCTGGGGTTTCTTGCTTAAATGAAGGGCTGGATTTGGTGACTTTTGGGGTCACTTCCAACTCTACAATTCTATGATTTTATCACATATAATTGAAAATAAACACATATTCTTCCTATGTTTTTCCATACCTTTACTTTCCCCCATCTACATAATTTTATGGGTTTATTTCTAAATGTAAGCCCTTAGGGTAGTAACTTAAGTTTTTTTGAAAGTGCGACATATCTAGATAGAATTGATAAATATGATAAATATGATAAAAAGCACCGCTTCCTAAGGGATCCAAGATCTATCTCTGTGAAGAATTCAGTTTTCATATGTAGTAGAACCCGTATAATGAAAAAAACTCCGTTCTGTGGAGCTCTTCACTATACTTTTTTTCATTATATGAAACGCTATTGGCAGTGCACCATATAATGGAAAAAATATGTTCGCTATACGAAGCACTATTGCCAATACCCCCGTACAATGAATCCCCCCCCCAATAGTCCTTCGTATAATGAACATTTTCCCCATTATACAGTGCATCACCAATAGCACAAAAACCCTTTGTTGTAAGAATTTTTTGCTATATAAAGTGTTCATTATATGGGGTTCCACTGTACATAAATGAACATAATTCATATGAAGAATAATCCAGTAATAACTTTAAAGACATTTACCTTAAATGGTTTAACAACTCCTCAATAGACTCTATTTCCTCAGACATATATTTTCTGCTTTTTTCACACTCTGCTGTGAGTGCCTCATATGATTTCTTCACCTTTAGAAACTTATCATGAACCACTTCATATAATTTTTTTGTCTGTAAAAAATGTATAGAATTAATGTGTCAGTGGAAAGCACACAGCATCAGAAAGATTAACTTGATTTATTTGCCCTGCAATGGTAAGACATGGCACTATGGTTTTTACATACATTTTAATTCCTTTCAAAAAGATAAAAGCAACAACCTCCAATTCTGTATGTTTTCACTAACAATGTAAATTCCTCCTAGGTCTATGGGAGTCAGGTACATAAACATAAAACCGCAGAGTTTTGTTGAGCCAAGATTCCTTTGGAAGCCTGTCCACTCACAGGAGAAGACAGTTGGAACTGCTTCCCATAATCACTGGAAAAGACTAAGAAGTGTGAATAACCACTTAATAAAAGAACCAAAGAAGGGTAACTGTGGTACTTCATAATAGTCAAAGTAACATAATTCTGCTGTAATTTAGGATTAAAAATGTATTATTCTTTAAACTTTTTCAAGAATCTAATTAATGGTGGCCTTCTTTTAACTTCTCCGTTTCGGTCTAGAAATAGGGGACTTCTTTCTCTCTAGAAAACTGGCTTGACAAGGATTAATCTAGAACCAGAGTTCTCAACCTTTTAAAGCCAGGGGCTGGGTCACACTAACCTTAGACAGCTTTGGGGCCCCGATGGTCATTTTGCCCTTCCGCCACCACATAGTACTTCCTGATGTGGTGGAGGTAGTGGGGGACCACATGAAATGATGTGGTGGGCCGCATCCAGCCCATGGGACACAGGTTAAGAATCTCTGATCTAGAACTTTCCAACACTTCCAATTTCTGGGACTCTGATTCTCAGAATTCCACAATCCACATGACCTTATTCCAAGTTCTAAACTAATCAAATATAATTTGAACATGTAGTCTTAAAAACTACATCCCTTTTAAAGGGAGGCTTAATTAAAACCTGTACAAATTACAGACTACATTGCTAATTGATGAAGATGGTCCATGGGGTCACAAAGGGTCGGAATCGACTGTGCAACTGAACAACAACAAAACATTTAAATATATCTGTCCCATAAACATTATGTTGTCTCTTTTCTAATTCCACCATCATGACCTCATTACATTTTCTTTCATATGAACATATACAAGTGTATGGAGAAAATTCTTTTTTTTTCAACAGTCCTACCATTTTTGACTAATACTGTAAAGTATTTTTATAAATGGCCATAACAAAATGTTTATACCACCTGATCTACTTTTTGTATATCTAAAATACCATGTACTTGATATCCACTCATTTGGCATGCTGACAAGCTTGCTAATTTTCCAGCTTGTTCCTGTGTCCCTCCAGCTTTCCATGCAACTAAATTCTATCCAATTTCACTTAGACTTACTGCCATGTACATAGGGTTACAGCACAAATTCTAGCTAATGAGGAGTTTGACTTTCTCTGTAAAATACCTTTTCTGATAAATCTGTCTCTGTATTTTACAGATAAACCCATTTGTTTTTGCATTGTGCTATGCTTGTACATTTTTAAATATTTAAAGAGAGGAAAAAGTTCTGGAACACTTAATTTTTGTGCATGTACAAACCAATGGGAAAAATAAAATATTCAATCAGCTTACCTCTCTATATACTTTTTTAACTTGTTCTTTAGAACCATCTTCATAACTCAACTTTTCTCCCAGTAGAGGGCTGTACATCTTCATGAAGTTTATATGTTCCAGAATCTTTGCATTCGCTGTATCTATTTTTGACAGTTTGTTTACTGCATCATGTAGCTGCTGCCTTTTTTGTTCAAAATGCCACTGTAATTCATCAATATCTTGGGAACACTTTTCCCATTCTATAGACAAAAGAAGGTATAACAGAAGTATGACTTCTGCATTTAAGGTTTAAGCAAATATCTGCCATTTGTTCAGATAGTGTCTTGTGAAACATACTTTCATATACTGTAATTTCACTGCACACATAATAGTCACTATGATTACTACCACAAGGGATACTCAGGTGGAGGATGCATCTGACCCATCAAAGATCAAAATGCCAGGCTTTATTGCTTTCCAAAGAATGGCCAGAATCCTGGTTTTCATATCACATTTGTGTAACATGTTACAGCTAATTGACAAAATGATCAGGCATATGCTCAGTAACATACCAATTCATACACCTAATTGTACAACAGGGATGAGAGCCATCACTTTATCAATTAGCTGCAATTAGCCAAGGCATGATCTATAAATTCTATACAGATGCCCATAGGACTTCAACCAATGCATCAGAGCAAAATGCCCGCAAACTTCCTAAGACCCACCAAACAAAAGATAGGCACTTTCAGGCAAGCCAAATTATAAAGGTGTGGCACAAAACATTTGCCAGGCAATATAAGTTCTCTCCAACAGGAATTGGAGAATGTGCATATCTCAACAAGGTTTTGTACATTCTATAGGCAATATGCATACTCTTCAAAAGGTTTTTAGGAATGTACACATCTCAATAGCATTCAGTACATTCTCCATACATTATACATAATCTCCCATAGGATTATAAAATCTTCATATTAAAAGGCTGCTTTGAACATTCTCTAAGCTTTAAGTATAATCTCATGTGCCTTGGGAAGTGCACATAAACTTAAATAAAACTTGAAGAATGTAAAAAAATCTTGAACAGGGTTTTGAGGAATGTGGCTGTCTCAGCTGAGGTTTGTATATTCTCCAGGGCATATGTATAAACTCTAGGACAAAAGTGAGAATGTTGTACATATTGCAGAATCATGGAAATTGCAAAAATGTACATTTTTCAAGGCCTGTTTGAAGTTTTGCTTACTGTCTTTAAACCATAAAGAATGTATAAGAACATCAAGACATGCACATTTCCCAAGGCCTGTACACTAATTCTGATGTGTGCATTCTTTCCTCATGAACTAATTCATTCCATAAGTCTCTATAAATGTGCATAATGGCCATTTATTCTCCACATTAGCCCTTTAACTCACATTACCCCCTTTTATTTGTTTAAAAATGAATAACAGTATGTATAATAGCCCATGATCATATGTACTTCAAAAATAAATAAAAACTGCACTTAAAATTAAGAATATAGTGCCTGATTCTTTATCACTTGCGAGACCTATTTGCTTAATCAAGATAAAAATCATCACCATTGTTTTAAATGGCCAGGTAGAAATGTTATTACTATGCTTGGGGGGGGGGGGAATAGGCTTCCAAAAGAATAGTTTGTCTAAATAGGGAATCAATTCTTTTTGCAAGAGTTTTTTTTAATTGTTAATTTTCATACCTTTTTGAACAGCTATGGGAAGCTGTTGCAGCCTCCAAAGTGATAGGTAATCAGCATGTCCAAACAGTTTTTTCCTACGGCGTTTTTCAAACTCCAAAGCTTCTTCAGCATCTTTACGCTCTTTTTCTAACCTTGTAACTAACTCTGTGACCTCAGCTAGAACACTTGTTGTTTTTTGCTTTAAAGGCTGGATGTCTTCAGAAATGGTTCAAAAATTTAAAAAGAGGTAATTAAGCTTTCTTTAGTGCGTGATCTGTGTGTCATTTTTAATAAATTGTTAGCATATCACACAAATAGTACTAGATAAGACAAACAACACCACAAGTTATATTCATAAATAAACATCATATGGATGTACAGCAGTGATGGGATGTAACAGGTTTGCACCAGTTTGCCAGAACTGGTAGTAACTTTTCCCAGTTTCCCGAAGAACCAGTAGCAGCTTTTGGGGGGAGCCACTTTCGGGGCTTACCTTTACACTGGTTCCCCCACTGTGCATGCGCGCCAAGCACTTGGTGTGCATGGACGCCTACAGTGCTTGGCACGTATACACGGCCTCCTTGCTGTCCTCCCAAGCGGGGAGAAGGAAGAGAAGCTGCTAGCCTGAAGCTCCCTATAGCCTGCTCCCCAGGGTAAGTGACTCACCTTTGGATGTGTTGTGTCTGTTTGTATTTTAATGTGTATTTAATACCTTTACCTATATTGACATACTACCACAGTTCCTAAAAAGGCCTGGCGGCCGGCAGGTCTGGCGGCCTGGCTTGGGGTTTTTAAGCAGAGTCTTGGAATTACCTCCTCAATAAGCTACAGCTGTGCTGTTCCAATTGCTGTTCCAATTGGAGAACCCTTAAGGAGGTACAGCTGTTTTACATTTACATTGAGGCATAATATCCTAGAGAACCGGTACGATGACCATATCCATCTTGCAACATGGTGCTTCCCAGGCACTTATACTAACAGGTTTATGTTTGGGGTGGGTGGGTGTTTGGGTGGGTGGGTGTATCTTTAAACCCTACTATGGTTTCCATAGATCAAAAGTGATTTGACAACACATAACAAAACAGGTTTTTTAAATCCTGAATCTAATTCATTATGATCTTCAGTATTTTGAGCAAAATCAAGCAAATAGACTAATATGCAAATATAGTACAAATATACAAAATGGATCAAAGTAACCTAATGGTACTAAATATATAGATGCTCATGAATGCTTACACACACTAGTTCTTTTAGTATAAATCAGAGGAGGGAAACCACAACAGGATGCAGGGAACCAACTTGTGACAGTACTGATTCTATTAAGGGCCACAGCCAGACTCTGACATTATTTGGCCCCTGCTCAAAGAGGCACGTGGAATTCTCCTCTCAGTGCACAGGAGGAGAATGTATATGACTATTCCTTTCTTTCTTTTTCATTCATGAGGATATATCTTCCAGTTTCAGGACACTGCCTGCAAGAGATTGCTCTTATTGCCTCTAAGTGGAAAAATGGCTACCCTTCCCTGCTTCTTCTAGGTACAAGAAAAGGGGATATGGGGTTAAGTAGTCTCAGACAGTATTGTAGGAGGCTGATGGGTTTAGTTTTCTTGCTTTTCATTTTTCCTTCTGGATATGCAAAGTAATATGGATTTCCCTGGGCATACAAGAGATTCAACTAGAGGAAAACAGAAAGACTTGCTCTGAAACATGGCCCCACATTGAAATAGGAATGTGCTAGGAAGGAGATATATGATCCCTTAGATAATTCACAGGCCTCTGAAGCACTGAAAGGGAGCAAACAGAATGAATGAAATGCTATGTGACATTTAGCTAATTCTGGTAGCTGAGTCATTTTGGGGAGGAGGGCAATAAAAAAGTGTCAATAATAAATAAATAAATAAATAAATAAAAATAAACATAGGGTCAAAGATGGATAATGACAAAATGGGGGGGGGTCACTTTTGACCAGTGGGTTGGAGTTGAAGGGGTGCTTCTTTCCTACCCATATGCAAGAGAGCAGTAGAGAACAAAGACTGTACTGATCAGAGAGAATTGTAGAGTAATTGATTCGCTGAGCTGTTGATAATTGCTTCAAAATGAAAAGAGTAGAAATGTTTATTGTTGTTAATATCTCTTCAGACACAACTCTTCATTTACTTTCCCAGAACTAAACATCTCCTCTAAACAATATAATGTGTGTTCCTCTGTTTACTGGGCGAGGTATTGTTGTCTTTTGTGTAGCTTCATGTTCAGCTGGAGGTGCACTAAAATGGACCACCTAAGGTTGTGCTTAGGAAAAAGAAGACATACAAGGAGACTGCTACTTTATATAAAAGCAAAACATTCTAATTCACTATAACCTATACCAGGAGTGGACAATATGCAGCCTCTTCCCACAGTGCCATTTTTGTGGTCTTCTACCTGTCTCCAAATCACCAACTTTTTTTTAAAAAAAAATGGACTGTTCCTTTGTGACCTCCTGGGGCTGTGGAAACAATTTTACTATGATCTTAGGGAGTTCCTGGACTTCTTGATGCATCACAATTCCAAATTTCATTTGTTTTCATTTTTAAAAAATAAATTGTTCAATAGAAAGCAAGAGGGAGATTTTTTAGTTATTTTTCTCTCTCGCTAAACTAATTTCACAGTTAACAGCAGCAGCAGCAACAACAACAACAACCACCTGTAGCAACCATTACCAAAAAAAAAAAAAAAAAACCTGGAAGTAATAATCTTCCTCTTCAGCATCCTAGTTTGGACTATAGCTTTGGTGCTGCCAGAAAATACAGTTTATGCAATATTTGAAAACCAAACATTTCAAACAAGAGTCTTTTCCTGTCCTGCACAGGGATGTCAAGGTTTGAACTCATAATCTTCTGCACTAAAAGCATATACAGTTCTCTGTCATTAACCTACCAAGATAGGGCTTCACACCAACAGTAATCAGGTTTAACTCTGTTTTCTCTGAACAAATTACAAAAAACAAGGCTGCCATATATTTATCATTATGAATAATATCATATACTGTACAGTAGTTTCCAGAAAGCAAGAACCACAATCTTGTTCCTTGTGAAAGAAATACAAACTGTTTTGAGTTAAGCTCCTTGTCAATGATTCAAAAGTTGTCACTGTAGTAGAGGACACTACTCTTGTTATTTCCTTAAGATGCAACTACACAGCAAGATAATGCAAATTCACTCACTGTGAAGTCACACTGGGACAGTATGAATTTCTCCAAGTCTATTCAAATTCAATAGGCCACACAGGGAGAGGAGGAAATTGGCTGAACAGTCCAGTTTTCAGTTTATTAACATAGCTCTTTTGTACGCACAACTACAAAAGAGATACCAATAATCTATAAACAAGGGCAAAGTGGAGGAATGCACACAGTATGTATTATAATCAGTGATGTGCAGCAGCTGGTTCACACCAGTTTCCCAGAACCAGTAGTAGCTTTTCCCGGTGTCCCAGTGAACCGGTAGCGGCTTTTGGAGGGAACACCTCGGGACCTTACCTTTTCACCAGTTCCCCCACTGCACATGCACTCCTACAGCACTTGGTGCACATGCATGCCTACAGCGCTTGGCGTGCATGCATGCCTACAGCGTTTGCCATGCATGCATGCCTACAGCACTTTGTGCACATGCCGCCTACAGTGCTCTGCCTGCCGAGCCAAGCAGCCATTTGCTACTTGGAGTGTGGCAGCGCAGAGCTTCAGGCAGCCACACACAGCTAGAGAGGAACCGGTGGCTGCTGCTGAGGCCCTCGGCAGCCTTCTTGCTGTCCTCCCAAGTGGGGAGAAAGAAGAGCAGCTGCTAGCCTGAAGCTCCCTACAGCCTGCTCCCCAGGGTAAGTGACTCGCCTTTGGGTGTGGGGTGGGTGGGTATATTTTAATGTGTATTTTATGTGTATTTATTTTTAATGTGTATTTTATGTGTATTTTTATGTGTTTTATTATTTCTATTTAATGTGTATTTAATGTGTATTTATTTTAATGTATATTTTTATGTCTATTTAATTTGTATTTTTATGTGTACTTATTTTTATGTTTTTTTTTTACTTTGGCTCCACCCCATCATTGGCTCTGCCCATGATGTCATGATGTTGGCTCCGCCCATGATGCCATGACGTTGGCTCTGCCCACAACGTCAGCACCGCCCACAGTGTGGTACTAAATATTTTGGATGCCCATCACTGATTATAATGTGTTATTGTGTGTTCATTTTGTGTATGTTATTATTATTTTTTTTTAAAGAATTAATTAGAGAGTACCTCACTTAAAAATTAAGGCTCATCTCTCAGGCACAAGGAAGAGGGCCTTCTCTGCGTCTGCTCTGGCCCTATGGAACCTCCTGCCAATTGAATTATGCCTCCAGACAGAGCTGCTGCCCTTCAGAAAAGGACTAAAGACATGGCTTGCAAGACAGGTGTGGGGCAAAAGTGGCATAGTGACCTCAGCCTCCTGCTTAATTAAGTAAAATTTTATCTCCTTTTTAATCTTTTAATCTTTGATCTTTTAATTTGTAACCTTTTAAATTTTTGATTCTTGTGAGTTTCAGTTTTAATGGGGTTTTAAAGAGTATTCTATGATGTTGAAGTTTTTATGTGATTATTTTTGTACTTCTGTATGTTGCTTGATTGTCATGTAAGCCCTGAGTCAGGTTTCCTTAGTGGGCAGCATACAAGTACAAAAGTTAAATTAAATTTAAATTAAATTAAGAAGAAATAGCATATTGCCACCTGAGAGGAATACCAAAAAATAAGAGATTATTTTCTGCATTAGTTCAAGTGTCTGAACTGATGCAAATAAATAAAAAATAAAAGCTTCAGCAGCGTCGGTAAATGCTGTGGATTGTAAGTGGAGAAAGTCCCAATTCTAGACCACTTCCTACATTTAATCCCAACCCCTTTATGTGGAAATGATTGAAAGTTCTGAGTTGTAAATGACAAGATGAGCCATATTGCAAATTTTGAAGTATTTAGACCAGGGGTGCCCAAACTATGGCCCATGGGGCAGATCTGGCCACCAAAACCAATTCATCTGGCCAGTGGTGGGATTCAATTTTTTTACTACCTATTCTGTGGGTGTGGTATTTATTTATTTATTCATATTTATCCACCACCCTCCACACCCAGGTGACTCAGGGTGGTTTACACATCTTACCCATTAAAAAAAAGATGAGGGAGAGAGGGGGCTCAAACCAGCCAGGGAGCTGTGGTCATTGTGCAACCCATACCCCATACCTGCCCCACCAGCCATGTTTTTAAATTCTTTCTAAAAGGCAGCAACTCCTTCTGGAGACGCAGCTCTGTTGGCAGGAGGTTCAATAGGACCTATTGTGGGTATGGCTAGAGGGAAAGCCCTGCATTGTACCCAAATTAGGACTACTTTATTTCAAAACTTGGATGGGCAGGGCCAGTCAGAATTTCTGCTACCGGTTCTGGCAAACTGGTGCAAACCTGCTGAATCCCACCACTGCATATGGCCCACGAATCCCTCATTGCTTCCGGAAGTAGAAGTAAAATGTATATTTTACTTCCACTTCTGAAAGCAATGAGGGCTTCATGGGCCGGATGAATTGGCATCAGGGGCCGGATCCAGCCCATGGGCCATAGTGACTGGCTCTCTGAACCACATGTCCGGTGCATGGCCCAAAAAGTTTGGGCACCCATTATTTAGAGTAGACCATTTGATTACATTTCCCTATTATAATAGTTCACAAGAAATAATTCAAATTAAACAGTTTTGCCAACAATATTCAAACAAAGGAAATGTTTACCTTCCCAATATAATGAACATTTATCCTTCAGTTCAGAAGAGATTGGTAACAAGGTAACTTTAGTTTCTTCATCACTTTTAGTATCTGTATTCCTGGACAGATAAGTTTATATTTTAAATAGGCAATGTATAATACCTGTATAGTACTTAAAATTGATCTTCAGTAACTATCTCTTGTATGAACTTACAATTAATCAACTCATTAAATTAATTAACCCATTGATTCTCACTGTCATCTCAAATAAAACAAAAACAATGGACATATTTTATGTATACTTTGCTCACATTAGTTTGTAGTTGATTCTATTCTCTGAAAACTTGGACTATTTCCAAACAAGCAGTTTAGGTTACTTTCATTTACATTACACTGTAAACCAAAATAATAACACCAGTAACAATATAGTGGAGTGCAGTATCTGGGGTAAGCATGTTATTGTGTTAAAGTTGATAGAGAAATGTGAGTGGAATTTAGTTCTCAAGTTGATCATAATATCACTCTCTCACATACCAGTGTTTTTACACTAATCTCAGACTATTATGAATACTATCAAAGGGAAAGCAGCTTCTTGTCTTGCAATTTTCTTGATTTAATGAAGCTCCTAGTTTAGAATTTCTGATCTGAAATGTGCTATATATTATTTTTAAACTGTCAAATTATAGTTCTATTCAACACAGAAGAGAAATATATTAAATATATTTACACATTGTCCTATAAATATCTCATCTGAAGTAACTGTCATTGAGTCCAAAGGGTTTATTCCCAGGTACGTAAATAGGTACAGGAGTTTAAATTTAAAGGGCAATCTTGTACCATATTTCTGGGCACAAGCACTATTGAGCTTTGTGGGAATTACAAGAGAGAGAGAGGATTCATTAGACAGTGTCCTTACTTTTGAAGCTAGAAATGTGATTAGCATAATTACTGAACAAAGACTTATAAGTTTCTTACCATGAAATTTTCTCCAACTTATATAAGTGATCATACTGCAAATAAATTGAGAAGCCTCATTAATATACAATATATTTTACATATGCTCTGAATATATAAAAACATTTTGTAATACATGTATGTCAACCATAAGATGTATTTAGATTAGTTGAATCTTTTAAAAAATAAAAAAGTAATCATCTAGTAACAGTTGGGGCTGTGGTGGCTCAGTGGTTAAGAAGGTGGCTTACCTTGTTAGCTGGAAGTCAGCAGTTCGAGACCCAGGTACTACATGAAGGATGGAGCTCCTGTCTCTGTCCCTGCTCCTGCCAACCTAGCAGTTTGAAAGCAAGAAATTGCAAGACGATAAATAGGTAGCATTTTGATGGGAAGGTAAACAGGATTTCATGTATCAAGGCATGCGTGCCACATGTTCATGGAAACATCTGCAGATGCAGACAGCGCTGGCTCTTTGGCTATAAACAGAGATGAGGACTGAACCTTAGATATGACTGGCTTTGAGCAAGGGCGACCTTTACCTTTGCCTTTACCTTCTCAAATGTGACAAGCCTTTGTAAATAAGATTTTAATTTAGTAGCTCGTGAAAATTATATAACACTGTTGCACAAAGATGACTCCAAATGGCAGACCTTATTTTACATATGGAGAAAAACAGGATATGTTGGACCCCTCCTAATGCCAAATGCCAATGAAGATGCCCTTAAAATACATGGTGAAGAACTTTCATGGCAGATTTAAAGACCATAAAAATGAAATGGGAGGATGCTGAAGTATTTGCCCAAGTCCGAAACCATTAAAGATCCTTTGCTGCCCAATATGCTATATAGCATGGGAGGATCCAAGTAAGTAATGGCAAATTAAGAAACTGAAAACAAGTGTAGATAATAGTCTCTGATAGATGTCTCTGCTTGCTTTATGCCCTTTATGTCAAAGTCTGCATTAGAGGGGGAAACCAAAAGAATGGGTCTAGACTACAGCTTGGAAAAAGTATTTCTTTGCATTACATGTTGGAGATTTTTAGATTTTTAGTCAAAAGTATGCCAAGTTTGTAAAGCAAAGGCAGCCTGAATGTCGACAATACCAATGGCAGCAGTCCGGATGGTTTAAATTCACCCAGAGAATAGTATTATTCACATAGTACCATTCATGTAGATACACCAAGCAAGGGAAAAATCCTCTCTTTTTTCCATCCTTGCCCACAGATGTCAGTTATTTTATTTTATATTAGGATGTACTTATTCAGTTGTTTTATTTTTATTTTGTTGGTGTTTTTCTATTATGTTATTTATTATTTGTATGTGCACTGCCCAGAGTGGGAAATATCCAAATGGGTGGTATAAAAATGCAATCAATCAATCAATTAATTCTCAATCAGACACAAAGCAAGTGTGTCATCATGGCTGTTTTTTTAAAAGTATAAATTGTAGTGAGCATAAAAAGGTACCCTGTAGAACAGTGTTTCCCAACCTTTGGTTTTGGGACTTCAATTCCCAGAAGCCTAAGTCAATTCCCCAAAACACTGATCAGCCAATGTACTGACTTAGGCTTCTGGGAATTGAAGTCCCGGGGGGGGGGTGTCTCATGTTGGGAACCACTGCTGTAGATAATCTTGACTTCTGCCACTGGTGTTATCAACATTCAAGGTGGTCTTTGCTTTGTAAAGCTTGGCATCCTTTTTTTCTGCTGGCAATACAGGCATGATATTTTGCCATTTCCTGACATTTTTAATCATGAATACAGAAGCACATTATCCTACATTTATAACCAGATGGTTTTTTAAAATGCATTTTATAGCAAACTAGAAGACTTCTGTAGCAGAAAGGAACTCATGGCTTCCTGGCAAGGGCTATTTTTCTACAGACCTGAACAGTATGCAGGCACAACACCAGTTGTTGGTTGTGGTGCCTGCCCTATCAGCACAAGGATAAATTGGCACCATTAGTGGTATCAATAGATTCCCAAGAATTGCTTTAACAACTAAAAAAAAAACATTCATCAGCACAGCTCATATTTTTCACAAATAGTTTTTACAGGCAAAAGAACCAGGATATGACCACTTTGCCTTTGTTGCCAAGCCCTAATTACACTTCCAGCTTCTACTACTTTTCATCTTGACAGCTAGAGTGAGTTTGTTTTATCAAGCTGTATGCAGAATTCAAGAAATCAGGTCACCCATTAAGAATGATATATCACATATACTGTTATGTGGCACAATCATCTGTATGTTTACTCAGATATATGCCCCACTTAATAAATAAGTCAATTATTAAAACTGAGACTTGGCAGGGCAGGAATGTTTTCCTGTAAAGAAATATCATTGGATTTATTTAAACATGCTGCCAAATAAGTGCACAAAGGATTGTAAAAGTGTATTCTTTTAAAGAGGTACTGTATTTAGAATACGATTGCTGGACTGTATTTTAGCAAAAAGTTACGCCCCTACTTTTTATAACTCTTTTATTGCCAGTCCAAAGCTCAGATGAGAAAGGAGGAGGGTTGGATGTTGGGTTACTACCCCAGTCTCATAAAACTTTATTCCTGAAGAAACAACAAGGAGCTGTGTTGCCCAATATGCTGTAGTGGTCGAGACAGGCACCATTCAGGACGAGAAGGAACTGCTACTGCTATTACTTTTTACACTACAATAATAACTGCTAGCTAACAGCAGCCATGCTGACAAAATATTTATTTATTTATTTATTAATCACACTTGTTTATCGCCCCCCTCACCGAAGGGATAAAAGAGAATGTGACTACTGTATTTCATTGGTTCTATTTAGCAATGACTTACTCATTGATTTACCCTGTTCACACTGCCTTGACCCTAAACTGGCCATTAAAATCCATTAACACTGCAGTTCTAGACACGCTTTCCAAGAAGTAAGATATACCTAGGATTATACTGTTAGTGACTTTAAGAACAATTGCCTAGATTTCCTTCCCCTCCTTCATCTTTTTATTTTCTGTGTGATATCACAGCCTGCAGCCTGAGAACAGACTGCCTTTTTAAACCTGATTTATAAATTCTTCTGACAGAATAAAAAAAGATATACATTTTTAAAAATTAAAGAAACATATCAAGATGAAAGAGGACAGATTGATTTGAATAAGATAGCTGACAGCCTTGTGGCATCCTAGAGACTAATAACTTCAATGCAGCATAAGCTTTTGTGGATTAGAGCACATATCATTAAGTGTATGCTGACGAAAGCTGACACAGTTATGCCACAATGGCAATTACATATCTATTAAGCTAGTTTATTTTATATCTTTTTTACAAGGATGGTACAGAGAAACTAAACAACATGAGTTCCATTTAGAAGCATTGCTCTATAATAATTCTATGGTATAATTAATGTTAACTACTGATAATGGAACTTTTGAGGATTTGTTGTAGTTTGGAATACTGGTGCATTTCTTTAACGTCCATCCTAGTTTGTTAGCACACTATCTGATGGATTTCCTGTCTCCAAATAACCTAAACTATGCATTATCATCTTTGAAGGCTGTTGCTCCCTAGTGTTATAAATATACTGAGTAATAGGCATGCATCTTCTTAGAGGTAGTATCCTAGTAATGGAATCCTCTTCCCAGGAAGACTCATCTAGCAGCTACAGATCACTGCAGATAGTGACTGCAGCCAAGAAACAAAAACACACTTACTTCTTGGGAGCCAAGCTATGGCAAACCTAGGCAGCAGAATAAAAAGTAGAAACATCACCCTGCCAACAAAAGTCCACATAGTCAAAGCAATGGTATTCCCAGTAGTAATTTATGGATGTGAGAGCTGGTCCATAAGGAAAGCTGAGCACAGAAGAACAGACACCTTTGAACTGTGATGCTGGAGGAGGCTCTTGAGAGTCCCCTGGACTGCAAAGAGATCAAATCAGTCAATCCTGAAGGAAATAAATCCTGACTGCTCCTTGGAAGGACAAATACTGAAGCTGAAGCTCAAGTACTTTGGCCACCAAATGAGAAGAGAGGAATCACTTGAGAAGGCCCTGATGCTAGGAAAGATAGAAGGCAAAAGGAGAAAGGGGCGACAGAAGATGAGATGGTTAGATGGCATCATTGATGTGGTGGGTGTAGATCTGGGGAGACTACAGACTATAGCAGATGACAGAGGAGACTGAGGAGACTGGTGTGCTGTGGTCTATGGGGGTTGCAAAGGGTTCAATTTGACTGTGACTGAACAACAACGATTACTACTGCAATAGATCTTTAAATCTATTTAGTTTTTTAATATTTCCGGCAAGCAGGGTTTATCTGCTGGTCTGCCATCAGTTATCAGATGTAGTTATTATAATAAAAAATATATCTATTTTTATCATAAAAGTGGCTCAAGTCACTAAGATGCTGACTAGGAGGCGGAAGGTCAACAGTTCGATTCCCGAGTACTGCAGGACGGAATGAGCTCCCGTCTCTGTCCCAGCTCCTGCCAACCTAGCCGTTCGAAAGCAAGAGATTGCAAGTAGATAAATAGGGACCACTTTGGTGGGAAGGTAACAGCATTCCATGCGCTCTGGTGTCTAGTCATGCTTGCCACATGACCATGGAAACGTCTGCAGTTGCAGACAGCGCTGGCTCTTCGGCTTAGAAACAGATGAGCACTGACCCCTAGAGTCGGATATGACTGACTTTCGAACAAGGGAAACCTTTACCTTTACCTATCATGGGGAAATGTCTTTGAAAAGTAGAGCACAACAGCCCTAACAATACACATATATTTTTTAAAAATAATACCTGTTGAAAGGATTCCTCCACTTGCTCTTCTAGATCTTGAATGTGATGAATAGCTTTGTTGACACATGCAGATGGAATATTTACAGCAGCACAACTACGTTGTCTGGAGGGAATGCCCAATGAAATATTTTCAGCTGTGCCTAAATAATTTAGGATATATTCTTTAGAAACAGCAAATATACATGATGATGCATATAAAACATACATTTGATCTCTACACATTCAGAAATTGTGATCGTCAACTAGATAGAACACAAAAGCTCTGTGTTCAAACCTTCAAATTCTACCTACTTTCTCAAAAAGCAGGCACAAGGGGGCTAGGATTTGATTAAGATTAAGATTCTAGTGTGTGTGCATGTGTGTGCGCTAACCCGGGAGCTACCATCTTTGGTTTTGGATGGGGGCATGGGGCAGTTTTATCCCAAACAGACCCGGTGTGTAATCTGGGGGTCCTCCTGGACTCAGGACTACTGCTCAAAGAGCAGGTGGCAGTCGTGGCTAGGAGGGCTTTTGCACAACTTTGTGTTGTGCGCCAGTTACACCCGTTCCTGGATTGGGACTCCTTGCTCATGATCACACATGCCTTGGTCACCTCCAGACTCGATTATTGTAATGCGCTCTACATGGGGCTGCCCTTGGTGACCATTCGGAGGCTTCAGCTGGTCCAGAATGCAGCTGCTCGAGTTGTGATGGGGTGCGGATGTTATGCTCATGCCTCATCACTTCTCTGGGAGCTGCACTGGCTCCCAATGTGCCTCCAGGTGCAATTCAAGGTGCTGGTTATTACCTTTAAAGCACTACATGGTAGTGGGCCAGGATACTTAAGAGACTGCATCACCCTGAGAACATCTGTCCATCCCACTAGAGCGGACTGGAGAGGCTCTCTGGTTGTACCTTCAGCTAGAGAGGCTCATCTATCTAGCATGAGAAGGAGGGCCTTTTCTGTGTCCACTCCGGCCCTATGGAACCTCCTACCAACGGAGTTACGTCTCCAGACGGAGTTGCTGCCCTTTAGGAAAGGAGTGAAGACTTGGCTGGTGGGGCATGTGTGGGGAGTGGGCCAGACAGCCAACTCGGTTGCCTGGCTCTTTTAAATATTCTACCTCTCTCCTCGGTGTTTTTAACTTGAATTTTAATTTTTATGTATGTGTTTTAATTATTTTTAGTTGTAAAGCCACCCTGAGTCTTCGGAGGAGGGCAGGGTACAAATGAAATAAAATAAAAATGAATAAATAAATGTGCACACGCATATGTGTCTTTTCCCCATGACAATTTTTGACAAATCATCCCATGTCCTGTGCTACTAGTATAATCCTTTATATATCTACTCAGAAGTATGACTAATTAATTAAATGGGAATTCAATGAAAAAGATTGCTGTCCTGAGTGCTTAAGAGTGTTTTAAAATTGTGTTTCTAATGAGCTGAAGTGCACTTGCCTGAACTAGATCATAAGGTTTTTCAGGCTACAAAACCCAGGATTCTGCCAGATACCAATATGACAATTTGACTGCTAAATTTATGTAGTACATATATGATCTTAGTAACTACATCTAGGAATCCTAGGGAACTAGTTTCTTTGTAAAGCAGGAGAACTTCAGTTGAGGAATGTGCCAAGGCAATGCCATTAGCAAACACAGAGCCTTTGTCAAAGTCTCCTCCTGATAGCACAGACAGGGCTTCTTCTTCCTCTTCCTTGTCTGGGGGGGGGGGGAAATCATAATTCCCTGCCTCCCCCCCCCTCTTTCAAGTCTGTGTGGCATATGATATGATAAAAGTTAGAAATAGTGCACAGACACAGAGAGAGAGATGAAAAAACACAACAATCAAAATCTTTTTGGAATTCTTTAGAAAAGTGTACACATTTCCAAGAAGGATGAGGAGAAGAACATGGATGAGGAGGAAATACCTTCTGGCTGGTTATGTTTATCCTTGGAAAATGGAGGAAATGGCGTCATTTCAGTCATTGTTGCTCACAATTATTCGCAGCCTACTTTATATAAAAAAATTTAAAACTTTAAATTGGATTCAACCTAAGATTATCATGTTTCAGCCACATTTAAATGAAAAAGGTTTAAGATAACATTGTTCAATTCGTTCAATAGAACTAAAATATAACAAATTTAATCTGAATCTTATCCAAAGTATTTAAAACAAAAATATACAGAACATTTTTCAAATAGGTCACATTCACATCCCCCCCTCCCAAGTTGACATTATCAAGGATTCATTATTTACTCATTCCAATTACTATTATGTCCAGACTTATATATATATACATGAGCGCTAAATGAGCATGCTACTAGAGTCTTTCTTTCGCTTCTTCTGCTATCATTCTCGGTGCAAAGTAACTTATGCTCTAAAAGTTGGGTTAGATGATGAAACAAAATCACGTAAAGTTATTATGTTGTTCTAGCTGATATGCTTCTCTGGTGGCTTAGTGGTTAATATGCTGAACTGGAGACTGGAAGATAGGGGTTCGATATCTGAGAGCTGTACTTGAACATGAAATGAGCCTCACTTGGGCATCCCCTAAAAAATCCTTTCAACCCAGAGTAATTTCTGATACGAAATTATTATTATCTATATGTGTGCAAAAGTCACAAAGACAGAGAGGCCAAAATAGCTGCTTTTCTAGACAATTTGATACAAATATAGCAGCATGGTTTAAAGCCACATAAATCAAACCTTAAGTGAGAAGTACAGTTGCAAAATTAGTGCTATGGCAAGTTGTTAAATTACTCATAATTATAGTGATAGAGTACCTAAGCTTTAAAAGATTTTCATGGAATTGTTCCCTTCATTTCAAAGAACTTTGCATTGCCTTTTCTTTTAATGTACACATTATGGCAAACCGATTTTAGAAAAAGGAAGTCTCGAATTTGGAAATCTTGATGAATATATTTATGGCTGAAGTTTTAAACAAACCATTCAATACAGCTTCAAACAGAAGATGCATTGTGAATGCAATAGATGACACTTGGTGAAACACAAAAAAGCTGAGAAGAAAATACAGAACATTATCACACATACTTAGTGTTATCAGGTGTGTTACATGTAAATGTTTAGGCATATCAGAAAGCAAAAAAATAAATAAAAATAAAATAAAAAACACTAGCACTTTAAAGGCTAACTGCTTTATTTTTAGTCTTTAAAGTGCTACAGTGTTTTTTTATTTTATGTTTATTTTATTTTGTTTATTTTATTTTGTTTTCTGATATGCCTGAACCACAGACTAACACAGCTATTATTCCAAAAAATGTAAATGTTTCTACATTCTATTTCATAATTCATTAAATAAAACTAAATAAAGCCAGCAACTCAAATATACATCTTAAATTACTCCAGTACTTCAAGCTACACTAAAATATAGACTTAACAACATTGAATTATAAAACTAACATTTCAGAAATAAAATGAGAATTCAGCACAGACAAAATTCTTCATTAACTGCAAGGCATACATTCACACAACTGTTTGTAAAAACAAAGTTTAGAGCAGGGGTTCCCAACCTTTTCAAGCCAGGGGTCAGATCATGCTTTCTCAGTCAGCTTCGAGGCCTGGATGGCCATTTTGCCCTGCCTGAACGATGGGGGAGGCCATTTTGTTTCTCAAATGCCCTTCAAAGGGTAGGGAGTATATGAAACAGCATCACAGGCCAGATCTGGCCCACAAGCCTTTGGTTGGGAACCCCTGGTTTAGAGAAACAGTTTTGTATCTAAATGATAGAACGAATATGTTACACTGTAAGAAATCCATTTGACAGTCAAATGTCTTAGAAAAAGTAACAGTTATATTGGCTTAACTCCAATTGGTAGTAAAGCAGACCAACCCAACCATTTGCTGAATGGTGAAACCACACTGATACAAATAATTCTAACTATTTTTAATTTTTAAATTAAAATTAAAATAAAATCTCATTAATTTAACAAGTCTATTTTAATTTGGAGTACCAACTGGATTCAGTTTACTATGACTCTGCTCCACAGTTTACATTTTAATTAAAACATTGGAAATAGTATCACATTATGAAGATTGGTTGAATTTATATCCCACCCAAACTGATGTAAGCACTACTTACAACAGTGAGTAAACAATAAAAAAACAGTAACATCAAACAAAACAATCCAAAATAAAATAAAAACACAATAATAAACTGCTATAATATCAAATTATTAAAGAATGTAAAGAGTATCACAGAAAGGAAATAAAATTATCCTTTTTGAATTTTAAAATATTAAATAATATTGTATATATTTCAGTATTTGATTGCATGTTAATCTCCTTTTTAATGTCCGGACAATTCAACTCATTATTTTCAAGCAACACAATGATATGTGATTTGTACAAACATATGGAACAATAATACTTAAACCAAGCTTCAAGTTGTTGTTACTAAGGTAACAGATACATGCAAGAAAAAGTGAAACAGCAAGACATTTTGCTGCCTCCTTTTCATCTACATATCTTTTTTTAAACCTGGTGAAATATTTATATTGGTCCATTTCACACAAATGAAAAGATAAAAAAGAGCAGGATTTCTGCTATTGAAAAATGATTATTACTTATGAATTTCCATGATGTTGAAATTTTTCAGATGAAAACATGTAACTGAAATATGTAATCCAAGGTTTTTATTGCTAGGTGACAGTGAGTATGATCTCGAAAAGGTGGGTACTCTGTGGGTAAACTGGACCACATCTGCCTTATGACTGGCTGTATCTTGTTTCATTTCATCAGAAGTAGGTACAGTATTATCAGCATCTGAATCAACAATCCCTACATGCTGCTCACATAAAACAATACATTTCACTGGATGTTCAATAGCTGAACAAAGTAGAGCTTATACAATGTATGGAAAACAGTATTAAAGAATCAACAAACTTTCTAATCAAGGTAAAGGTAAGTAAAGGTTGTCCTTGCTTGAAAGCCAGTTGTATTGGACTCTAGGGTTCAATGCTCATCTCTGTTTATAGCCAGAGAGTCAGCGCTGTCTGCATTTGCAGACGTTTCTGTGGACATGTGGCAGGCATGCCTCAACACCAGAGTGCATGTTTACCTTCCCACTGAAGTGGTCCCTATTTATCTGCTTGCAATTTCTTGCTTTCGAACTGCTAGGTTGGCAGGAGCTGGGACAGAGACAGGAGCTCACTCCATCATGCAGTAATTGGGAATTGAACTCTGAGCTTCCAGTTGTCGAGTTAAGCATCTTAACCACTTGAACCACTGGAGTCCCTTTCTAATCAAACATATATGAGGATACCTCTGGATATAATATGTTTCTAATCAAACATATACATTATATCCAGAGGTATCCTCAATGAAGAGATGAAATTGACAAGAGACATAAAACTGGGGTCAGTTATGCATCCACTGATAGAATCATAGAATAATGGAGCTGGAAGGTCATCAAGTCCAATGCTGCACTCTTCTTTTCTTTTTCAATGATTCTGGTTGGCTGAACTTCAACCTTCCTTATGTCTGCCAGCAGCATCTCCTGTATGTTTTCTTCTGCATGCTGTCTGTGAGACTACCCTTCAAGAATCTGAAAGCAGTTTTGCAATTCCACTGGTGAAGAGTGTTTTCTTTTTCTGCTCCTAACTCAGACTCTTTTTGATGGTGCTTCATCCATTATATTGTTGTCACCATTCTCCTCTGTCTTATCTTGATACCCTTCTGTCTCCAGTGCCACTTTACCTGCAGCTGCTTAAGAATTCTCTCTATGAATGCTTCATCCTCTCTTATAGCCTTAACCATGGACACTCGCTATTTCAGTTCTCTCACTTTTTCTTCCAGTAGTGCTACCAGTTTGTGTTTTCTGCATGTATACACTGTGTTGTTCTCAGCCTTGAAGACACCTTTGCAGGTCACCAACACTTCATAATTCTTGTTATCTTGGAAAAAAATTATTTACTTCTCTATCAAGCAACCAGTGCAAATTCCAAATAAGAATCCTGAATGAAACCATCAAGCAGGTCAACCCTCTGATTGGGATGAACAACAATCAGCGAGCGGAACTACCCAGAAGAAAATGGGTTGAGCTGCATTCAACTCCATCAAATATAAGTCACTTTTAAAATGATATGTGGAGGGGGAAAGCCAATGAAAGCTTAATGAAATGAAATTATGCAACTAAACTAAAATAACAACAAAGATGCCCTTGCCCATTAACAGAAATAGGGAACCATATATAAATTGGAGCCAGTAGTAAGCTAAGACTCAAACTAGGCATCAAGAAGGTGAACATCCACACACAGCTGACTCAAAGACCAAACAGGGCTATTATGTTTATAGTGCAATCTATCAGGCAAGCAAATGCAGGGAAGACAAAAGACCTCATACATAAACCGAAAAAAGATATGGGAAAGGCAATCAACACACAAGAACCAATGAGCACAATGAGGAGAAATTTGTAGCAACGAGAAATAAAACTGTATTTTTATTCCAGTTCCCTCTTTATGTACAACAAACCATTTCTGTGAAGAATAGATTTTGATTGTGGTACCGAAGGAAAATATTGTTCGAAAGCATGTTCATTTAAAATGGAGGGGGAGACAGACAGAATTTTCAAGGAACTAAACAACACCTCAGACAAGTGTTATGATATTCAAATTTCTGGAATATGTGAATATAGACGGCTGTTTGATGGAAACATCTTGCCACAACGTTCAAATATTCTGTTCTGTAGTCATGGTAATGTATTACAGTGGTACCTCGCTTAAAGAGCATAATACATTCCACGGGATTGCTCTTTAAGCGAGTTTGTTCTTTATATGAAACACCACTGTAAGTGACCAATTGTGACTTCTGGTGTGGGGGGGATTGCAAACCGCAGTTTATTTGTTAAGCGAGTTTCTGGTTGATTTTATTTGCTAATCGAAGCGACCATTCAGAGAAAATTCTGGTCTTTAAGCAAGTTACTCTTAAAGTGAGGTGCTCTTTATGCGAGGTTTGACTGTATATATATATACACACACACATACAGGACAGGCAGATTTCTTTGGGTCCAAAGTATGTGGGGGGGGGGAGGTTAAAACCTTTCGCTCCTCAACCACATTCATGAAAATCCTCTATATTAAGTTGTAGGGTCATAATAAATTGGAAACAGCTTAATGGCATATCACAAAAATATGGAAATTACTGTTGTGAAGGGGAGGTGGGTAGAGAATATCCTTTTGGTTTTGGAGGCTCATTCTTGTCCATCCTACCAAATTTTAGTAGCGACCAGTATCAGAAAAAGACAACTCCTCTCCCCCCACAACTTTTTCTTTGTTTATTTTATGGTGAATCATGGTTCCTGGAGTTTTTTAAGAGCACAAGCTGTCTCTCCTTTTTAAGCCATATGGTCCCTTTGTATTCTGTTTACAGAAAGAAATGAGTGGGCTTTCCCCCTCACTGCTGAAATTCAGTAACACAGCATTAAGAATGGATTTTGTTTCAGAGATGTTCCAGGTGGCTCAGTTTCCATCCTCCCCCAAAGATACTGCCCACCTTTGTGCTAATTGATGGGTATGGGATTATTTTTATTGGTCTAAAAATTGAAATATTATATTATTTTTCTTTCTGGTGTGTAGCTTGCAGCTCCCATGAAACACACACACACACACACACTACCTGGGTCGTGATGTCCAATTATGTGGCCAGGGTCATCTTGTAATTTAGACGTGAGGAGAGACTGCAAAGAGGGCAGCCAGAGGCATAGAGGAGGAGGAGGAGGAGGAGGAGTCAAATTGGAGGAGGGTTTTTAACAGCCATTCTGCCCACTGTGAAGTAATGCCTGATGGTGGTCCCACGGGGTGGCGGGGCGTAATGGGAGGTAGTTTTAGTGGGTAAAAATCCCACACACTGTGAAGCTGAAGCAAGGACTCACAGTGTCTTTTGAAGATTTCAACCTGCCCTTAAACGCACGCACGCACGCACGCACGCACGCACGCACGCACGCACGCACGCACGCACGCACGCACGCACGCACGCACGCACGCACGCACGCACGCACGCACGCACGCACACACACACTTCTTAGTATAATTATTTCTAAACAAACTTAATGTGGCTTTTACCAGCAAAATTAAAGTATGAATTTGTTTGGTGTGAAAAGGCAACAATTTCAGAGGCTGCAAATGTTTAGTGGCCATCAAATAGCAATTGACCCATAACAATTCCATAGAAAGGAACACAAATCCTATAATGCCAACCCTTCTTACCCCATGCTGAACATCACCAGCTGCAATTTGACATCTGGACTCAACTTAACTGCCTCACATTCCTTTGGCTGTTGATGCTCCCGTCTCCAGGGCAACGGTGGCCCTACCATCACTCACTCAAGAGAACTGTTTTGGTCACATCTTGAAATTCACAAAAATGCTTAGCTGTTGAAGGTTTATTTTTTTAAAAAAAAATGGTATAAAATAGCAGTAAGAGTAGCACTTTCACTAGCTTCCTATGTCAGAGTGAAATTCTGGAGAAGAAAACCTTGATCTTGAAGAAGAAGAAAAATGTAGCTATGGAAAGGACTAGAAACCAGACTTCTACAGCAATGGCTTCAGTTGGAAAAGAAGGGAATAGTTACCACCTCCTTCCCTGAAATTAAAGGCTCAAACTATCATTACGGACCAAAAAGGGATACCGCAATGCTACCTAGCATATAAAAATGTCTCGAGTGTTACTACTGGAAAATGTAGCAGTTCCTGTAAGAGAGCAAAGTAAACTTGACACTTTATCTAAAAGCATGTCAGACAGGACTCCTTGAAGCTTGGGAGATGTGTGTGTGTCATTCCTAGGGCTCCAACTTCCTCCCCATGAGTGCTTCTTTTTGAACTGTCACCACAAGGGGGGGGGGAGTTCTATTTTTTTGGGGGGGAGTTGCTTTTAGACCATTCACAGTGAGTTTGATCACTGAGAATGAGCTAAAACTGAGCCCTGCACATGCCAAAGGTTACTTCATGTGTAAACAATGGATATGCTGAAGCTGCATATCAGATGCTGAATGTTTCACCTGGTTGTCCACATTTTACATATCATTGCTAAAGTGAAGCATCAGTTGTTTGAAGTATTTTTTTTCTTGGTGTGGATGTATTACCAATTGAAACTGCATTCAGTTTCATCCTTATCATCCATAGGCAGTAGAGGTCTGATTAAGGATAATAGAACAAGCTTTCAGTAAATAAGAAACTTACAAACATATCATATGCTGAACTGCAGAAACAAATGACTATTTTTCTGTTCTTGATAATATGTGCAATTAAAATTAAATCTTCAGTTGTTGCTATATTTACTTATTCCAGGAACGAGATAAGAAACCGTTATCTCACAAACACACATTTTCTGTATCATAAAACCCCTGTGAAGTGTTTGTGTCTGGGTGTGCTGGAGGATTTAGAGTAAGCAAGTAGTATGTGTAGGATATACTAATAATCTATTCACTTTATACTGCTTCTCCATTCTGAAATGCCACATTCTAACACTGTTTTTCTTTCTTTTAAGCAGCTGTCAAAGTCTAGTTATACAAGTTTGCATGTATAATTTAGTTAAGCCTTCGGCACCTAAAAGGATCCGTGGCTCTTATGCTATTTAGAGCTGAGCACAAGTAAGAAAAGGAATGTTAGCCCTAGAAAGAACTCATGGATCATAGATGTTAAGTAGGAATCACACAAAGTAACTTACACTACAATTTTGTGCCTGTTTACTCAAAAATAAATTTCCAACAGATATTGCAGCTTTAAGTAAATAACTTGCTTAGTAAAGATGAGTAGATTAGCAATTTCATCTGGAAAAACTGTGTTGACTTACTATTGGACACTAATTCCTTTCATCATTGCACTGCTTATGAGATCATAGTGAGACCTACTACATCCAATAAACCTGAAAACCAGTATTTTACTGTCTTGAGCATTTGAAAAGCAATAACAGACTATGCCAAGTGGACACAGAAGAGAGGTAACAATGCCTAAATGTATTACTATGATGGGGCTTTATCACTACTAGAAATACAGGATGCATGTTATTACAATAAATAATAAGCAGGTAAGGGACAAGGGTAGCACTGAATCATGGGTAAAGCTTCAAATAAGTGGCAAACACTGGGTCAGGAGGGAATTGGGGTGTACTTTGCCATTCCAGTTGCTTCTGTTCCACCTTGCAGATGCTTAGCTCAACATTAGACCTGGGTTGGTGGTAAGGTTAGAGTGAAAATGCTCTGGGCAGAAAACATGAAAGAAAAGTTAATAACTCTTTTCTGCTTCATCATTTGTACTACCTTGGGAAATGAATGTTTGCCAATATAATCATTTTCTGTAGTCCATATGTCTCTTTTTAAAAATCCACATATAGGGAAAATACACATCACCATCTGTGAACATTTGTTTTATCTATTTTTGGACAATTACACATGATTCAAACCCACTTTTTCCTGTAGTTTCTAAATAGTTGCATAGACTGTGAAATAGTCTCTTGCATGATTTTTACAAGACAGAGTACAGTTTTTGAACAAAACATGTTAAAGCCCAGATTCAAAAGTAGAGAGTAGATACTGTGCAATGTGCAATGATTCTTCCTGTACTGTGGGCAGTCAAAGTGGCTTGGCAAAGCATTGATTTGCACTTAAAACCTGCCCTCCAAATGGCTACTTCAATTAACAGTCTTTTATTTCTGAATGAGGAGCATTTCTGTGAATAAACATAATTAAAGACCTATAAGTTCACCTGCTCTCTTATTGTACATCTGCCTTTCTCTCAATGGCTATAATAATAATTTCATGTCATAAATTATTCTGGGTTGAAAGGATTTTTGCCAGAGAAACTTTGCTCAGGGGACACCCAAATGAGGCTCCTTTCATGTCCCCAAGATCTTTTCCTACCAAAGTGGTCCCTGTTTATCAACTTGCAATTTCTTGCTTTTGAACTGCTAGGTTAGCAGGAGCTGGGACAGAGATGGGTGCTCAAACTGTTATGCAGTACCCAGGTCTCGAACTGCCAACTTGCTGGCCTTCTAGCTAACCAGGCAAGCTTCTTAACCACTGAACCACCACAGCCCTTCTCTCAATGGCTGATCTGCCATGATGTTACAATGACCTTGAGCAATGTGATTTGTCAAAAATGTTTAGTTTCTATTGGTTTACCTCCTCTGATGTTATGAAGCACTTTACCAGCCTTAGTATGAAGCATACTGGTGTTTCCAGAAGCTTTGGGGATTTTCGAATATGAATTGCAAAGTCCGTGAGCAGCCTATGTGAAATTGAAGCTCCTCATCTATATCAGTACTGTATTCCACACATTTTTGAATATTATCTTGTTGGTGCCGATCAGCTCAATGGTCCTGGAGTTTTTAGATGAAAACAGATAGACAACATTCTGTGTTTATGTATGTGGCAAGTTCAAGTCATGCACTGGTATTTCAGGTATATAATCTTGAAATCCATAAATGAATGTGGGAAGCAAACAAGTACTGTAGTTGTAAATGTTATATCAGAGCAACACTAATGAGCACTAACTTGAACTTAATCTCAGTTCCTAATAATTATTTCCATATTATGGGTACCTATTGTTTTTTACCCCAATGTGTTTTTCAAAGTTCCAAATGTGTGTGTGTGTATAGCATTGTATGTACAGTAGAACCCCGCATAACAAAAAAGCTCCGTTCCACAGTTTTTTTGTTTTGCGGATCTAATGGGTGATACCCCACATAATGAAAAAAATGTTTGTTATATGGGGTATACGTTAAGCAGGGTATACCCCAGTTAATGAAAACCCCATATTAAAAAAAATCATTGTGTGGGGTATCATGCAGAGCACACGAACGCTTCGTTGTACAGATTTTTCGTTATATGAAGCATTCATTATGCAGGGTTCCACTGTATGTATATATTTGAGTTGCTATATATCTACAGTCCATAAAATAAATTAAAGGTTGTTTCTTAATAAACAAATACTATTAATTAATATTAGACTTTCAAAAACAATTTTAAACCCAATATTGAAAAGTATACAGTCATATGAATATAAAACATTATTTTCAATCAATTGAATGTGTGTCTTGGCAACCCAAATCTGACTTCCTAACATTCATATAAGCTATTTTATCAAGTTTTCTTAGAGCCAAAACAAATCTCAACAGAGAAATTAATATCTGGATTTCCAAAGATATGCAGTATGATGAAAGTAAAGTCCTCTCACTAATTTTAGTAAAATATTGAAACTGAAAAAAATAATTGGGAATACATTCTGCTAATTGAAACAACTGAGACAATCTGAAATGTCTTTTCTTTTGAACTTATCCTTAAAACTGCTGTATTTTTATACTGTTCTAAGCAAGGGTGACCTTTACCTTTAATCTTTAAAGCTAAAATGAGATCTTGCCTTAATTGCCTTGCAGTAAAAAGATATTTGTCAGCTTCCCATCATATCATTTTGAACCAATATATTGCCATGATAATATCAATTGTATTCCAGCTGTTAATAGGCATGGCATTAATACTCAAAAGAAAGCCTTAATGTATGTATGTAGTACATATACTAGGTATAGGTTTTAGTGTTTTAGAGATGCTCATTGTGTTGCAGTGGACTAAGACTCAAGAGGCCAGTCTATCCTACAGAGATGTTCCATATATACTTGCAGAGAAATGCACTTATGAACCATTCCCATTCCTCCTACCAATTGAGCTGTGTCTCCAGATGGAGTGGTTGTCCTTTAGGAAAGAACTGAAAACCTGGCTGGCAGGGCAGGTGTGGGGCACCGATGGAGGTGTGAGTCGTGACCCCCACCTGCTGGCTTATATAATTGAGATTTCTCTCTCTTTTAATGGGTGGGGTGTGTGGGGTAAATTATTTTGACTTTTTAATGGGGTTTTTAAGGGTTTTTAGTTAGTTTTGATATTGTTTTTAATTGTTGTTAGCTGTCCAGAGTCATTGCTGAGTTGGGCGGCAATAGAAATTTGATTAAGTAAATAAGTAAGTAAATAAATAAATAAATATGCATTTGACCTGTCATGAAATCATACAAGGGGTCAATTCATATTTTAGTTTTCTTTACAGTCACACTTTCATAGTGATTAAGTGTTAGGATTTAAGTACCATTTTCTCTGCAAGCTTGATAGCTGTACTAAAAATGGAGACTCTTGTGCTGGTCACATGGTCACATTCCATTCTGCCTAGAGTCATCACATACCAATGAAGGTCATGTGAAAGTCATTAAGACATCTGGAGTTATATAACCCTTAGATAAGAAGGGGGAGTTTCCCAATGTTACATCACCTATTTTCACATGGGAAAGGGATCACATGATCTCATGCACCTGCTAGTCACCTGCAAGGTCAGCATGACAATGACATCACCAGTCATTCCTGAGATGTGACATAACCAACATTCCTATAGATAAGGAGCAAATTACATCATTCAGACTTCTGGGAAGCTAACCACTTCAAACAGACACCTGTTAGATCAAAGACATTTTAGTAATACCAATTAGTTCATCCTCTCATGCCAAGCATTCAGAGAGGAGGAAGAAGGAGGCTGAAAATCATATTAAAAAAGGGCCAGTTTTGACCCATCTTCAGCCTTCCTTTGCATAGGCTACTATCATGTCTTTTGACCAATGACATGACTCTCTGAACCATCCAAGATCCATGGGGGCATGCTGCCCTACGCCTTATAGACATCAGGACTAGAGATGCTGTTAGATGAGAAATGCTATTCTCTCGATTTATTGTTTATTAGTTTGTTATGTAGTGTAGAGTAGATTAGTTTATTTCTTCAATATGTATCCTGCATATAAATGGATTTATATTGTCTTTCAATAAATAAGAAAAAGACAATCCAAGGTTTGGTTATTGTGTTGCTATACCAAGCTACAGAGCAGAAATCTCTACAGAGCAGGGAGACCTTTAAATTGCCAAGTGTCAACCCAGAAAGAGGGGAGGCCCTGCAGGTCTGCTCTGTGTGTGCAGGAAACTGTATTAGTGTGGGAGGTAGCAGAACCATAAACAAACTGTTATCCAGGCTACCAACTTTCCCTGCCTTAAAGCAGAAGGCTACCTCTGCCCACACTGAAGCTTGAAGGGACCAGGCCAAGGCTGGAGGTTCCGGGAATTCCCATTTCCAGACAGTGAAGTGAGGGACTCTGAAACTCATCGTCCCCAGCGGGCCCCAGACAGGGTGACCCGGTGGGATCATTGAACCCATCGTCCTGGGTCCCTGACATGCCCTATAGAAGAGTATTAGTTTAAAGTAGCACGTATTCAACAACTGTAGTGGCTTAGGGGTTAAGATGCTGAACTCCGATCCAGGGCGGATCGGAGAGGCTCTCTTATCATACCATCGGCTAGAGAGGCACATCTCTCTAGCACTAGGAGGAGGGCCTTCTCTGTGTCCGCCCCGGCCCTTTGGAACCTCTTGCCAACGGAACTACACTTACAGACAGAGCTCCTGCCCTTCCGGAAGGGCCTAAAAACCTGGCTGGCAGGGCAAGTTTGGGGATCCAGGAATGTTGGATCCCATGTTGGGTGGCTGATCTGATCAGACAGCCACCCTTCTTCCTTCTCGCTGTTTTAATCTTTTTAACTTTTAAAGTCTTAAAGTTTTAAATTCTTTTTAGTATCCTGTAGATTACAGTTGGAATTTTTAAGTTAATTTTAAACTAAATTTTAATATGCCTAGGTATGAGGGGATTACTCAGTTTGTTTTACACTTATAGGATTCAGTATGTCGATTTGTGTTTTTTAACACCGATGTTTGTAAGCCGCCCAGAGTCGGGTTAGCCTGATTAGGGCGGGATATTAAATTTAACTAACTAACTAAATAAATAAACTTGATAACTGGAAAGTTGGCAGGTCAACAGTTCGAGACCTGAGTGTTGCATGATGGAGTGAGCTCCTGTTTCTCTCCCAGCTCCTGCCAATCTAGCAGTTTGAAAGCAAGAAACTGCAAGTAGCTAAATAGGTACCACTTCAGTGGGAAGGTAAACAGTGTTCTGTGCACTCCGGTGTCTAGTCATGCCTGCGACATGTCCACAGAAATGTCTGTAGACAAAGGCAGCACTGGCTCTTTGGCTATAAATGGAGATGAGCACCAAATGCTAGAGTTGGATATGACTGGCTTTCAATCAAGGGTGTTTTCATGGTAGAGTTTACCATGGGCTCACAAGTTACACCAAATGTAGTTAAATGTCCATGTGTTAGTTAAGCTTTGCTATCTCTCTATATGTATGTAACAGAGAGGGAAGGTACTGGATTCTAAAACCCTGTTGCTAAGCAGAGGACAGTGAAGATACAGAGATGTATCTGATTGACTCATGTAAATGAGATAAGGCAGGAGGGGGGTGGCGAGGTATAAAAAGGAAAGAGGGTTTGCTGAGGAGAACTTGAGAGAGAAAAGGCTTTCTGAAGAGACGCACTGACTGAAGCAAACTTTTGGAGGAAAACTTTCTGAGGAGAATCTGAAGAGATTCTAGAGAACTTTCTGAAGATATTCTGAGGAGAATCTGAAGAGAACTTCCAGCGAAGTATGAGAGAAAAGTAATCCTGCTCTCTTCTAAACTATCAGAATAAGTGAGTTAGATTAATTTATATTCATGAGAGAAACCAAGGTGTTGATTTTCCCGAATCTTTTTGAACACTGTTGTATAGTTATCTGTATAGTGAGAACTACAGATGAACAATGTATCTTTAATACTCCTTATGAACAATAAACCACAATTCCTTCAATAACTTATGTTTATTGAACGGAGGGGGTAGAGTAAAGCCATATTAAGCCAGGAGAGGCCATGTTCCTACTATTCTCTCCTTTTCACATTTTCTGGGGATCACTTTTAGAGTGGATCTTCCAGGTTGCAGCAAAAAGGTAATATTTTGCTGGATCAGCACTCCATGGAAAACGGCTCTGAGTCTCAGTAGTTGCAAACTGGAGCTGCCTGTGTATGGGAGACGCAGGAGGAGACAAGGAGAGGACTGAGGCGGAGGGAGTAACCTTGGCACCTGTCCAGGAATTGCTGACAGGTGTCCTTTACCTTTCCTATACAACAGCCACCAGGCATTTTCATTTATTGTGACTTTTGCCAATTGCAAAATGGCATTACCTCCAACTGTGCAAAATGGTGCAAGCAACTTATAGGCCTCCCTCTGTGGCTGGACTGGAAATCCCATCATCCTTCATCATCGGTGATGCTGAATAGGGTTGATGGCAGTTGAAGTCCAACAACATTTAAAGGGTCATAAGTATGTAATGACTGGTTTGTTATACTCCCTCCTGCAAATGATGAATGATTTTTGCCAAAGTCTAGGGATTTAAAGGAATAATGCATGCAGTGCTTATGAAAAGAGGATATCACACAAGTGGGGAGCAACTTGAAAAGCGATCTGCAGTTTAACTGGGGCAGATCTCTGAAGAGTAAATGCCTAGGCAAGCTACAGAAGTGAAACCGCATGAAATAGCATATTGTTTATAATAGAGTAGTATTGGAAAAAGATTTGAGACTTGGGATTTTTTCCAAGTGAAGAGTTACCTGGTTTTAATATTGTAAAGTATGCCATTTTTCTTTAGAAGCAAAACAACAACAGCACAGTTCATGTAACTTATGATCCTGTTAGGAAGAAAAAAGATCAAAATCTGAAATGCCAAAGCAGATATATTTCAGGTATAATTAATACATAAATTACTCAATGACACTGTCACTTTTTATTTTTTCAGCTGAATCACCACCATGTATTAGTAACTTCAGAAGAATAGGATGTCAATTTCATTTTCCTTTTCAGGAAACTGGCTTTGAAATGTAAATACAAAAAGAAAATACACCCTTCTGTAAAATAGATCTTTCCACAGCTGTAGTCAACAAGTTTTGGAACACACTGAAGCAATTAAAAATGGAATATAGATACCATAAGGATAAGATTATGAAGATCTATTCAAAACTATTCTTTGATTTTTTAAAAAAAAGTTTAAAAGGTCAAAGTATACACACATATGGAAACTCTCTAACAAATTGGCTTTTGTCTGCTTTGTCAAAGGTAACTGTTTGCTAAACAATTTACTGTCTATCAAAGGTAAACTGAATTTTAAATGTTAACTAATACTTTTTTGTTCGTATTACTATACGTTATGTTTTTTTAAAAATGGTTTAATACAACTTGCAAAATAACAAAAGATAATTGTAGACTGAATTGTTCCATTGCTTTCACACCAGTGACGGGCTGCAACAGGTTTACACGCACACACACCCAGAGGGGGTTAGCAAAATTGGGCGGCCTCTGGGCAGAGGGGTGGCAAAATTGGGTGGCCACACCCAATTCCCTGCCTTGCCTCATCAGGTTTTGTCCCTGCAAGTGGTTCAAGGTCTCCCTTGGTCAAAAGCCAGTCATATCCAACCCTAGGGTGCAGTGCTCATCTCCATTTACAGCCAAAGAGCCAGTGCTGCCTGTGTTTGCAGATGTATACATGTCCATATGGCAGGCATGACTAGATTGCCCACAACATAGGCTCTGCACATATTACTGCAACTTACCCCACATGTAGTACTGTATATTGGCATAAGCAGCTTTCCGCTGTTGTGGTAATTGTGGCTTGAGTTGGCTGGATGTTGATACTATCATCCTTAATATCTGCCAATGTGACTTAGATCTCATTATACGTTCCTAACTTTTGGGCATGCTAAATAGCCATGCTTTCCCCCATCTAATATTTAGGAAATGAGGTTTTACTAGATCATAAAGACACTTGAGTTGATTTTCCTTGTAATACAACAATGACTATAACAATTTATAGCTGCTCTGTTAAGATAAAAAAGTTTAAAAGAACCATTTTTAATTCATTTTCCCTGGAAATGCTCAATTTTTCACTCCATCTCCTCTGATTCTTAACGAATTCATCACATATATGATCCATGAAACAGTTTTTTCTTAAATAATTATTACCTATACTGTACATGTTTTCTTCATAGAACTACCAAAGGCAGAAATGCTGAAAAATGAGAAAATATGTTTTGCAGTTCTGACATACCAATGAGTAGACATACCCAAGAGGTTATAAAATCAATATTATCTTTTAAAATTATGCATTAAAATCTGTTCACTCTCAAACAGCCCAGCAGATATTTATTCTAATTAGGAGGTGTAACCTAATGGCCAATTGTTTAAACGATTAACCTACAAAGTCTACAGCCCACAAACCTTTATTACTGCTAATATACTCTCTTACAGTATATCTTACAGACTTCTCTTTCATTGCTACAACCTCAGGACCGTAGAAATCATATTTTGCAACCACTGGTGTTTAGATTAACCCTCTATTTTTAAAAAGATTTGAATTATTATTGGATACAAATCTACCATTTGATTAACAGCTGAGGACTGGTATACAGTTAACAGTTAAAGCCCTAACCAATGACCTAAGAACTGTGAATTTAACATTTCTAAGTACGTATATATGAAGTTCCTAGTAGAGGTTTTGTTTTTATATTTAGGATGTTCAATAAGTCAAAAATTTCCAAATATCTTGTCTTTTAGGTATTGCTCCAAGGGTATTAATCAACAGGGGACTCCGTTTCATTGTAGATAATCATACTTAAGCTGGTACACAAAAATATATTAACTAGTTTTAACTAATTAATTTTTAGAAGTCTGAATAAAATACATGCTAGTCTCATCAGACACTTCCACAAATTTATTAGCACATCCTTTTAAAACTGTACTAACCATACGTATTTCTGTGGCTATCTGTAATCGAAAAGCTCCATTGCTGTGCTCCATTGCTAAGTCTGCTCATCTGTTCTCTCCTTTTAGCCTTGGTTCCCAAACTTTTGGACACCTAGCCCCTTTTTTATTTTTGGGAAACCCACTGTTTTCACTACCTCTCTCTCAACCTGATCCAACCACATTTGAACCAAGAAATTCATTATGCTACTTTAAAATTAAAAATAAACATGACGGCTGAATTAAAATTATTTTTAATAATAAAAAAGAAACACCAAAAAACTTTTATTTTATTCTGACAGAGCATAATTTACATTTTTGTTGTTCAGTCGCACAGTCGATTCCGACCCTCTGCGACTCCATGGACCATTGCCCGCCAGGCACTCCTGTTCTCCACCATCCCCCTCAACTCGCTGAGCTCTGTGCCCATTGTCTCCACAATACCATCTAGCCATCTCATTCTTGGCCACCCCCTTTTTCTTTTGCCCTCCACCTTTCCCAGCATCAAGGCCTTCTCAAGCGAATCCTCTCTTCTCATTTGATGTCCAAAGTACCTTAGCTTCATCTTTACAATTTGACTTTCTAAGGAGCATTCTGGGTTGATAGAATACAGTAATAGCTATTAAATAATAATGTGTCACCAAATCCATTGTGACTTATGGGAACTCTTTCCAGGGTTTTCCAAGTAGAGACTATGCAGAAGTGGGTTGCCATTCCCTTCTTCTCAGGAAGACCTGGGACTGTGCAGTTTGCCCAAGGCCACATGGGTTGGTTCTTCTTCCTGGAGGCACAGTAGGGACTTGAACTCCCAACCTCTTCAACCACTGAGCTGTCCAGCCACATGTTTTTCCCTCATATGACTGATGAAAATACTCTCTAGGGAAATCTCAGTCATGGCACCCCTCCGCCCAGAATTTCTGATGCCTCCCTGAGCAGGGAGCCTTCCCTCTCCCTTGTGGCGCTGTGGTTAAACTGCTATACTGCAGCCGGAACGTTGTGAGTTCGATTCTGACGGGTGCTGAAGGTTGACTCAGCCTCCCGTCCTTCCGAAGTCAGTAAAATGAGGACCCAGCATGTTGGGGGGAGCAGAATGCTAATTAACTTGTGAACCGCCCAGAGCGTGCATTAAGCGCTATGGAGCGGTATATAGAAGAGGAATTGCTATTGCTCCAAGTTTGGGCTCCAGGGCTCCAGCCGGCCTGAGGACGAGCCTTCCAAGAGACGGAGCAGAAGGTGCAAAGCAAGAGAGATGCCCCTCGCAGGGTGCCACCGGCGAAAGACACACCGACAGAGCCGTCTACTGTCGCGCCACCAGCGCAGGTGAGTCTGCCGGGCGAGCGCTCTGCCGCCCGACACCGATACCAGGACGCAGCCGCGGGGCAGAGAGGGGACATATGGGCGCAGCAGGGTCACCCCCCACTCGGCATCCCGCCCAGCCCAGGGGCCGCCTCTCCCCAGTTGCTCCTGCAGACTCCAAGTCCCGGGATGCAAGAGGCTGCCTTTTAAAGGCGTGGGGGTACATTGCACATTGGGACTTGTAGTCTTCCCTGGATCCTTCCCATCCGGAGGGGAGCGAGGAGAAAGGGATTGGAGTGCGGGTCGGAGAGAGGGGGTCTCCGGCAGCAGTTCTCGCGAGATCTACATTGACGAGCGCTCCCCCCCTTTTTTTTTCTCCTGGTGTCTCGTCCGGGTTGGCCGCATTGGCTGGAGTGCTCCGTGCGGTCGCCATTCCCTGGCGTGACGTCATAGTGCATTGTTGTGACTTGCGTAGAGCGGAGCATCCCTCAAGCTGTCAGCTGGGTCGCCGCCGCTGCAGGGAACGCGAGCCGTGCCCAGCCCCCTCCTCCTTGCCGTCCCTCCCTCGGGGGGGTGGGGGCTCCACCAGAACTCCGCGTCACCCTATCATTGTGTGTGTGTGTGTGTGTGTGGTGGGACCCTCCTCGGGCTCCCCCTCCCTCCTCCTCCTCCCCTCCCCTTACGTCCCACCCCGCCCCCGCCCCTCCCCACCAGCTCAATGAGATGCAAACATGAAAGACAAGAGGAAGAAGAAGGACCGCACCTGGGCCGAGGCTGCCCGCCTGGTAGGTGCGACCACCAGGGCTTTGTGCCGTTTTGCGGGGGCCGCCCGACCCGGCTGGGCTGCCTCGGAGCAGCTGGCCACCACTCCCCGAGCGGAGGCGCCGCCGCGCAGGGTCTGCAGCCGAGGGGGGTGGGGGGATGTGCTGGAGTGGCGGCTGAGCTGAGGCAGCGCTGGTTCCGGACCTCCGTCTCCGGAGAGTTGCGAGCGGGCATGCATGCATGCATGTATGCTGGGACTGAAGCGAGGGCGGCTGAGCTCCCGGGGATGGGAACGATGCAGAAGTCTGGGGGTCGAGGAGGGGGTCCCCGGGGAAGCACTTGGTCCGCGGCCAGGCTGCCTGCCTGCCCTCCTGCCGCGTCCTGGAGGGAAATCGCTCCCTAGGCAAGACCCTCCGGTGTCTGAAGGGCCTGCGAGGTGGGGGGGGGGGAGAGGGAGAAGTTGCCCTCTTGAGTGATCGCCCCGTGCTGAGATTCCTCGGAGTTTCCTCTGCTCTGCCTTCCCCTCTCGCCCCGTAGCTGAGGGCCACCACGCCCCCTGTGTTTGGGGTGGGGCAGGTGAAGGAGATCTCCCTCCTCACCTGGGCAGCGGCTAAGGCCAGGTGAGGTGGCTGCGGCTCGGACTTGGCTTGGGATCAGGGAGCGAGAGGCGGCAGTCCCGTCCCGCTCTGAACTCCCGCGTCGTCTTTTCATTCATCCTTTTCGGGACTCGCGTGTGTCTGGGTCAGTCGGTCAGTCGGTCAATGACAGCCTAAAGTAGGAACATCACGTCCATCTTGATGGAGAAGGGAGGGGGCTGGCGGAAACTTAGGGTGTGTAATGTGTTCATTTCATTCATATTTTAGCTCGAGTCAAGCAGAAAACCTTTTTGTAGAAACACGTGTGTGTGTGTGTATGTGTGAGAATTTATTCATGTGAGAATTGTGTGTGAGAATTCATTCATGTGAGAATTGCCTTTTCTACTACGTGCATGATGTTCAGGTTAATGCCTGTTGTATACCCGTCTTCATTAAATACTCTTTATTCCTTTTTCCTAATAAGGAGTGCCTGAAGAGTTTTCTTTATAACAGATTGATGTAAGTGTGAGATAACTATTCAGGGATCTCAACAGAAGGATATAGCACCTTACTGGCCAAAACAATCAAGAATCTGGCTCTCCATTGCATTCCCATAATATCCAAATAATGATGGAATTAATACCTCATAATTGTATCCACATTTTGACATGTTTACATTAGATGTAGAGAATTGCACACTGCAGAGTTTTGTCCATTTTTTAAAACCATCCCCATCAAACTATATTCAATGATACTATTCCTAAAAAGCATTTTCTGAAGAAGCCAGTGTTCACTGCAGGATAAATATGTCTCCCACCTGATTCTAGGTGTATTGTTACACGGTTTGACACATGATTAAAAAAATTAAGTTTAGTCTTGGAAACGTGACTTATATTTAGTTTTAGAACGTTGCAAATCCGGACTCCAGTCCAGACACACTTGAATGGGAGCAAGTTCAAATAGACTTGATGATACCTGCTCAGATGTGGTTTGCTCTGAAAACTGGTCCTGCAGTATTGCTGCATTCAACACAGTGTGTGTTGCAGTATGTAATGTGTATGTGTTTTCTGAACTTTTCGTCTCAGTCCTGTGAAAATGCTTATAGGTGGGAGGAACACCTGAAAGATAAGAGCCTTGTATAATTTGATTCCCCAAAATGATTTGTTTTCCTTTCCTCCTTTTTAATACTTGGCAAATATGATAGAATTCATTTCTTTTGTTGCTGTGTCATCTCTGCTGTATTAATTTGCAAAACTAATTTTATATTGTGTTTTATGCAACTGTAAGATGCTGTCAAGATATAATATGTGGGGATTTAAGTAATAAAAAATATTATAGTATAAACACTAATGTATAGACATGTTGATGTAAATATGAATTGTTCTATGTTTTCTCTTACTATATAATCTCTAATAATAAGACACTTTACTGTGGCGTGTTACAGTTCTACTACATGCCTACTATGGCTGCAAAATTCTAGTATATAATGTACATCATCAGGTATATCCATGGTATCAGATTTTTGCAGCCATAGTAGGCAAGTAGTAGAACTGATCATTTTGAAACGAATGACAATACAGTATATGTATTGATTAATAGGAACTAGCACTAGTGCCTGTGGGTAAATATGGTTGACACTGGTTGCATTTAAAATTCTTAATTTGTTTAGTTATATGGGGCTGGTGGTAGTAAAATGCATTTAAATCAGTAGTTTAACATCACCTTGTTTTTCATGCACAGAAGTTCACTTGGGAATTTTACATAAGGGTAGGCTTTACACATGTAATGTCTTACCATTCGCCATGCTGTAATGCAGGGGCTGCCAACCTTTTTATGTTGGGGGCCAGGTCATGCTCCCTCAGGCAGTTGAGGGGGCCAGACTGGTAGTTCCACCGTTGTTTATGGTTGTCATAAATGCATTTACTACAGCCATAAATGAGTCTGCCGCTGATTCCAGCTGAAGGGGCTGGAGCGGGGGCAGGGGCTGGATTATTTGCTGCTGAGGGCCATAGTTTACAGCAGGGGCTCAAGGATGTTGAAGTCCAAAAATTAGAGAGTTGCAGGTTCCCCACTATAGCTTAGTATATGTTTTTATGTGTCCTCAATAATTGTGGCTGACATTGAGAAATATATGCAATTGATAGAAATGTATGCATACCTGGAGAAGAAGAGCAATTTATTTGTTCATGAAAGAGAACATTTATAAGTTAGATTTCCTATGGAGATCTGATTTTTCTAAACAGGTAAAGCATTAGACATAAACATAGGAGCCTTTTTGATGCTACACATTATTTCCCAATGTACAGATTCAACTTCATTTTGGATGACAAAAATGGCATTTGCTTAAAATGGCAATATGGTACTGTACATTGTATGCATACTACATGGATCCAACTTAATGAGTTGGCTCAAGGGTAGGTTATCTCTTTTTGTTCCTGTAGATATTAGTGTGAAATTCTAGCTACAATTAAATGGAGAAATTCATAAGGTTGAAACAAAGTACAGTATACAGCAAGGTTTCAGGTGGTGCTGAGACTTGGTAGTTTCCATCTCAGTTCACCTTTTGTTAACAACCATTCGAAGCTGACATGGACTAATGGAAAACCAAGGTAAAAAACATGAAATTTGACCAATCCAAATTCTGTTTAAATGGCTGCCGTCCTTCATACTCCTGTTCAGTCATCTTGGCCATACATTAGAACAGGCATGTCCAAACTATGACCTGTGGGCTTGATACAGCCCCCAAAGCCATTCCTTCAGGCCCACAACACCATCGCCAAAACAGGAAGTGAATACGGATGATTCTGCACATGTGGAGACATGTGCATATTCACTTCCTGGTTCGGTGTGCATGTGCTCGTGCATGTGCAGAAGCATTTGTATTCAGCTCCTGGTTTGGCGCCAACATGCTCGAGCATGCGCAGAAACATCTGCACTGAACCAGGAAGTGAATATGAATGCTTCCACACATGTGCAGAAGTGTCCATGCTGAACCAGGAAGTGAATATGGATGCTTTCATGTATGCGCAGAAGTGTCTACCCTGAACCAGGAAGTCAATATGGACATGCATGCACCAACACGCCCTGTTCCCTTTCCTTCTCAGCTCTTCCAGGGGTGTGATCAGTTTAGGTACCCCTGCATTAGAAGGACAGATAAGGCACATAGAATTGCATCTATTGGCTCTGGTTTTGTAATTATGTTAGGATTTACTCAGCAATATAGTAAGGAAGGATTACAGTATAAAGTGTTTACTAGTGGTTTCTTATTCTATCCTTGTGGGGTTTCTCAATCATTTATTATGGCTTTTTGAATCAACTTCTGTTACAGTAGCAAGTAAACTGTTCTGAGACTTTCTTAAGTAATGACTCCTGTGATAGTTTGCTCAGTGCTTGCATAATCAAATCATATAAATACTGAATTACTGCATATTTACTTATCTACTGGAGATTGGGCAATGATTTGCACTGCCTTTTAGCGTCTATCTTTCTTTGTAATTCAAAGCCATCATAGATTTATTTAGATATTAAAGCATGTAAACAAGAGCAATGTATTGGCTGAAATTCTGTTGCTTAACTTAGTAAGTTGCATAACAGTAGCCGTGTTAAATCAGTGGGGATTTGGCAAGTCAACTCCACTGTAATTTTCATCTATTCATTGGGTTTACTTGATTTGCAACTTGTGCTAAAATAAATTGCAGCTAGAGCAGTGGTTCTCAACGTGGGGGCCACACCCCACAGGGGGATTCCAAATTTAAGAAGCCTGAGTCAGTGCATTGACTGATCAGTGCTTTGGGGAATTGACTTCTGGGACTAGAAGTCCAAAAACCAAAGTTTGGGAAACACTGAGCCACAGTAAGCCAATTCGACTCTGTGAAACTTACAGTGAAATTGACTCACAAAATTCCCCACAGATTCAATGACCTACTTTAGTGTGACTTACTACATTAAGCAACAGGATTTCACTCAATATAATGTAATGGCTAGATGGTATTGTAGAGACAATGGGCGCAGAGCTGAGCGAGTTGAGGGGGATGGTGGAGGACAGGCAGTGGTCTATGGGGTCTCAGAGGGTCGGAATCGACTGTGCGACTGAACAACAACAAAATAATAATAATGTAATGCAGAGTACTCAACAAGTGTATTTACAATTGTCAGTGTATACGTAGCTGTTGTTTTTAGATGCATGTGTACACATTTCATCACATCTTTAAATGTCATAAAGTATGCAAGATCTGTGCCACAGTTGGATAGGTATTGAACATTTATCTGATTTTTCTGCTTGTAGTCCAATATCCCATTGATTAATAAATCTTTTCTTTTTATTCCCTTTCCCATAGTTCTCATTGGTATAATAGGTTGTGCACTACAGATACAAACAGGTTGAATTAAGAATGAATCACATTTTATGTATATTAGAAGTGAAGGAGAAATTAATACATTTGTATGTCAAAGCAGATCCTATTAAATTAGCTCATTTTTAGATAACCCTAAATTGGCTTGCCTGGACAGGCACATATTTTTCATTCCGAAAGTTTCTGGTTCAGTATCCATAATCTCTAGTTAGATCTAGGAAGAATTTATGTCCTTAGCTCATGACAAACTGTTCCAATCACTGTATAAAAGCTGAGCTAAGCTGTTCAATTGTCTGATTAGATATGAAGCAAATTTTAAATGTTCTGTTACCTGTGTTACCAAGATGAGCTTGTTTGCAGCTTAGAATTGTGCATAATCTTCATGTTTATGCTTGTACATCTTTAGCTGTTAATCCTTATTTTCATAGCATGCATATACCAAAGCTCAGTATGATGGTGAGAAACTAATGGGAGAATCCAAAACATTTATCCAAACCAATGTTGATTAAAAGATTCTGATCCCTTGGGAAAGAAGTAGGTATGTAATTGTCGACATAAAACAGCACCCTTTATTTTTGAGAGGGCTGAGATAGATTTGTTCTTTAGTTTGTAAATTCCACAAGGTGAGCCATTGAATTTTTTAAACAATATGCTGAATTTTCATTTTTGTGCCACATATTTTGAACAGTTAGAGTAGCTCATTTAGTTCTGTTTGAAAGAGCTGAGTCTTAAAAACTTCAGGCTCTTTTAGTAATTCTTGGTTTGTGCCATTCTGAATAGTTTAGATTTTGTTAGAGTCAGTCTCTGTTACGTTACCATTCTGTATTGTTCACTTACGAATGTTCTTCCTCCGTGATAACACATAAAATATTAAAAATTGTGGTTTAAAACCCTTTGATAACATTTCAGAATGGATTTTTCAAAGAAATGTACAGTATAGCTGTTTTCTGCTAATTGCTCTTGATAGTATGTGTCCAATACTATTCCAGGAAAAGTAAATAAAATATAATGTTGCATCTACAGTATAGGTTATGATGATGTAAATATTTGTAATCACAATCCTACTTTTTCTGTAGTGATCAGCATGGAATGTTAAAAGCAATGCAGCAGTGAAGTCAAGCAGACATCCCAGAACATCTTAAACATTTAAACTTTGACTCTTAAATGGCTTTGATGTAACCTGTGTAGTGTTTAGGTTCCCCTTTCTTAATTTGTTGTCTGCTTTGTAGTCTTCCTTAAGTTTTCTAGCTGTTGGATTCAAATAGTTCTTACCTTTCGTGTCTTCATGGAAATAATGACTTATGACACTGTGTGAGGCAATGTGTAGCACAGGACACTAGTTTGCCAGCTAAACTAAAGGGGTTGTTTTCCAAATTCCATGCAAAAATGGGACATTGTCTGTTTGATTGCAGTTAAAACCATACAGAGTCAGCCTTATCATTAGTCTCTGAGGCACACAGTATTTTAGTGGGGTAAGTTTCATTTTGCTGCTGCTGGTGGTGGTTGGTGGGGGCTGGGGGCATTTGTAGCCTCCCCCAGGCAATTTCTCTTAAACTATTCCCATCTTTCTGACCAGATGCTCTGTTTGATTATTGTTGAGTCTGGCTCTGTGTCTCATTATGTTCATCTAATCTTTTAACTAGACTGGCCAGGTTATCCTGCTATGGTAATAGAGTAGACCATATTGCCAATGACTCAACCCTGAGGACTAACCGCTTTGGGTGGCAATGTCCACAGGAAAGGGTGATGGTCCTCAAGTGGATTCAATCACACTTGAATCTATCTTGATGGAGGGCAGTAGTTTCATCAATACTGGCCTGGAGCGGATGAGGACTCTGTGTGCCAAAAGGGCTCAGGACCAGAAAGTGACTCATGGAGCTGGATCAGTGGTATGGGTGTCACGCTGCGATGCAGAAGGCAAATGAAAGGCCACTGCATTATAGTGTTCCCAGGACAATCTTCATGGCTGATCATCATGATGATAGCAAAGGTTTGGAATTGAATAAGGCACAAGAAGAACCAGTCTTTTAAAGGGTGGCTGGGAGAGGAAGCACACAGGAACTTCCCAGTGCATAAGATTAAGAGGTGTCATACACTATGTAGCGGGGAAAGAGAAGTGGTAATAGCAATTACTCTTGTGATTGTTTAAGGATCAGTAAATTTAAAATAAGTAGAACAAATTAGGCAATGGCCTAATAAGCATAGAATAGAGGAGGTTATGGGTGTTAAAAATATAGTAGTTGAGGGAAAATGAAATCAAGGAAGAAGTAGCACTAGGGCATAATTGAAAATGAAGTGTAGAGCTGTGGACTCTTTCTAGGAAGGATGTGGGCATGCAAGGGATATTGTTGGGAGAGATAGAGATGTAATCTAGCTGTATCACTCTTGTTGTTACTAGTCATATATTTTGGATTTTAGCTCACATCAACTTCAGCGAACATAGCTAGTGACAAAATGCTGGCAGTTGTAGCCTGAAACAACAGGAAGGGACCAGGTTGCTAAAGCCTGGTCTAGATCCCACAATTCTGAGAGCTATGGGGTTTTGGTAGGCACAATAGCTGTATCTCAAAGGATGACATGAATGCTACATTATAAATAGACAAGTAAGTTTATGTTGGAATGTAGAGTAAGTCCTGGAGACTCAGAATCTTGGCAGCCCAGGATTTATAGGTCAAAGTTATACAGTTAATATTCTCCTATAAGCAAGAAGAACTTTGTAAATATCAAACTTCCGTTTGACCTTCTCTGATCAAAGTATATCCAATATATTTGAAATATTTTGTTTATTTTTTGAGACTACAATTAGTGTAATGAAGTTACTATATGCAGTATCTTTTTTATGCTTGATCTTTAAGTACAGTTGTTTCAAGGCTTTTATTATTCATTTGTGTATGGATTTTTATTCTATACTTCAACAAGTATTTCCTGGGTACCTAACAATCCAAATTATAATAAACTGAGTAAAACATTCAATAAAACATTCAATTTATTGAATAGCAATTGATGGGTTTACAGTAGGTATGTTTAGCTTAGGGAAGAGTGAAGAGTGACATGATAGATGTCTTCAGATATTTGAAGGGCTGGACAAGCTTATTTTGTCCAACTCTAGAGGGTAGAATAGAATCTGAAGAACTTCCTGGCAGTAAGAGCTTTTCAGTAGTGGAACAGATTGCCTTGAAGGTTTTTAAGTGGAGGTTGAATGGTTCCTTGTCAGGGTTGACTTAATGGTGGACTTCTTCCTTGTATAGGGAACTGGGCTTGAAAGAACCTTGGGATATTTTCTGTCTCTTCAGTTCTATGAAAACATGGATGCTGATAAGTCAAAAAGTAAACAACCAATGTTGTAGGCATCATTTCTCAACAACCTGATTAACTGTATGCTATTTGTACCAATTAGCAGCTCTACAACATCTTTCTTCAAATACGGTTTAGGATCATCAAGAGTCTAGATTAGAAGCCTCAGTAAAAGAACAACTTCTTGTGTCTTCCCTAGTCTTTGTAAACATTAAGTTAGCTGAGAGCTTGTGCTAACATATCAAGTGGATTCCATAATGTCATGAGTAATACTTGTGAAAATATTGCCTCCAGTGATAGAAACTGCCTAATACTTGGATAAAGATTTTTGTTTGATGAGCGCTCTAAGCTTCATAGATCTTCAACTGTAGAGATGCAAATCTGCCTGTGAATGGTTCCCATTTAGTTCTGTGGGACATGCCTGCTTCATCCCGGTTTAATGAGGAATGGTGATTATCACCTCTTCTGCTGATATGTGACAAAATTAGAGTCTTCTTACCATCAAGGACAAGAACTATATAAAGCTCTTCAAATTATTTAATTTTTTTAGAAGGCATGACATTAAAAGAAAGATATTACACAAATCATATATGTCAAATGGGGGTAAGGAACTAGGGCAGAGTGAGGAACCAAAGTATATCTAATCTTTCCTTAGACAAAGCAATGCCTGCATAAAGTAGACGTGGATATTGTGTGCATTTAACAATTTCCAGATGTTGCTGGACTCATCAACTATAGCCAACATAATCAGTGGTAAGAGATGGATGGTTCAAGAAGGTGATGCATCTGTCTGCAGAGCCAGGGTCATGAATTTGATTCCTTGTTGTGCCTTTCATTTGTGCCTTTGTGTTCTAGAGCTAGCTGCACAGTGCTGGTGTACCTCTGGAAGAAGGGGATGGTAAATCATTTCTGAATACTGTACCTTGAAAATGCTAGAAGTTAGAATCAATTTAGCAACATGTAATGCATTATAAGAGGTGATGAGAGGGGAAGTCCAACAACATTTGGAAGGCAAAATCTTCACTAATGGTCTGAAGAATAGTAAAGTTAGTACTTTAGCACCAGGAGACTGTAAACTGGTGTTTTCCAATGTGGGGCACATGCCCCACAGGGTGACAGTTCAAGAATGGTTAGACCAAGTTAATGGGCTTTTAAACTTCCTCTATGTGAATAGGAGCTCACAATTTGAATAATAACAATCATACAGTATATCACATGGGGGGCCATCAGGATTTCAGAGATGCTTAGGTGGGACATGGCCAAAAAAAAGGTTGGGAACTACTGCTGTAAACCAGCGATTCTCGCGATGCCATTTCATATGGCCCCCACCACCTCCACCACATCTGGAAGTGTCATGTGGTGGAGGAAGAGCAAAATGGTCGTCCAGCCCCCAAAGCTGTCTGAGGGAGAGTGACCCGGCCACCAGCGTAAAACTCCTGCTCTAAACATTGAATGCCTTCCTGGTGGTTGTGTTCTTTTCCAAGCATATTTCCTGCAAGCTGATATATCCCCTTGTACCGTCCCCAATTTCCTGTAGGCCACTCTTTTATGTGTGTGCTAACAGTTATATTTTCTTAAGTCATAGGTGGCATTCTTTATAGTGTAGTAAACAACATGTTATTGTAACCTAGAAACCTACATGGCACCTAATGAAATCTATTCCATTTAAGTCTTGACCTGTATTTCATCCTAAGGCTCTTCATGACTTGAATATCAGGTCAAAATTTTACCCTATTTCCTCTTTATTCCCACAAGCTGGTTTTATAACATCTTACTTGATATTTGGGAGCCTGGAGAGCTCAGCCACAATTTTGTGCACCTTTTTGTTTGCTTGTAACAAGGGCTTCGCCTAATTCTAACATTTTAAGGGGCCCATCTGTCTTGACGACTGGTTAAAAATGATGTTAATTTCATAGCGATGGTATGTGTTACTGGACTGTGCATTTATCAGTATCTGACTGATCAAACTCTGAAGCAATTTCACCCTTTCTCTGTATTGCTGAGATAGGATAGTTGAAATAAATCATATCGTAGTAAAGGAATATTTCATGCTGCGTCTTCATATTTGAAGGCTGCAAAGGACACCAAATATCAGAATCATAATTCATATATAGCCAGGGCTTTTACCTTAATCCTATCTATTTTTATCTCAAGTGTTCCCCCTTGCTATTATAAATAGAATTTAAACTGTTGTGAAAGGAGTTTCATGCTGTTATAAAATCAGGATTTGGTTTGACTTTGTTTAACTACAGTAGGGACTTATTTATTTCTGGCTTAACACAGACCTATTATTTCTGTACAGTATTTGTTCTAAGTTAATTCTCTTTTGAACATGTAAAATGCTGTTGCTTTAGGAGGCCTTTAGCTTTGATCCATAATCAAAGAAGCTTTGAAGATCTGTATTTTATTATATTACTTAATTTGCTGCCTTAGGGTTTCCTTAGATTTGTTTTATAAAGCTATCTTTGTATTTGTCTTGTATGATTAATGTACTGGATTTTTAAAAAACAATTTATGGCTAAAAAGATACAGTACAACCATTCCTGTTGTATACTTTATAATTATTGCTGTTCAGCAGTGTGAGATTCCTTTCTAGATATTTAATCTGAACAATATGTATAGGTAATCTGTATTGTCAATTTTATAAATTAAGTGGTCCCTCTAACTCGGGGTGCCCAAACTATGCCCCGTGGGCTATAGTTTGGGCACCTCTGATTTAAGGAGAGAAAATGGCAGCTTAAAATGTTTCTCATCCTGTTGCAAAACAAATTGCAAGGCACGTTTTACTTCCAAAGCTGACTGAGATAGCATGACCTGGCCCCCAGCATGAAAAGGTTGGGAACCCTTGGACTAGAGTCTCAAGTGCCAGTTGTAAAGCACAGTGCAGTCCTATGTGCATAGGTGTTCCCTCAGATAATCTGGTGTAAAATCATTAGAGAGGAGCTAGGCAACCTTTTTTGGCACAGTGGTTAAAACTGCTGTATTGCAACCAAAAGGTTATGAGTTTGATCCTGACTAGAACTTAAGGTCAAATCAGCCTTCCATCCTTCTGAGGTCAATAAAATGAGTACACAGCGTGTGGCTGCAAAATGCTAATTAACTTGTGAACCAGCTAGAGAGTGAACTAAGCACTGTGAACTAAGCTTTGTTACTCTGCTCTGCTCCATGGGCTATATGTGTGTATAGTTGGCCAATAGCAGTAGGTGTGGCCCAGTGATGGGATGACAAAAAATCTACTACCACGCCATGACATCACTGACGTCATGGGCGTGGCCAATGTCATGATGTCATGATGTCATGACGTCATGGGCAGAGCTGACGTCATGACGTCATGACGTTGTGGGTGGGGCTAAAAATAAAAATAATAATAATAATAAAAAATAACACACACACACACAACCTCAACTCAACCACCCAACCATCACAAACCCGTAAATAACTTGAATAAATAAAATAAAAATTAAACAAAAATACAACCACCCGCCCAAAACACAAATAACTCGCCCACCCACCCCAAATACAAAACCCTCACTTACCTCCTCTCCGAACGCGGCAGGCGCCACCACCTACAGCCGCCGCCATAGCCACAGCCGGGCTGAAAAGGCTCCTGCCCAGCCAGTCCTTCCATGCTGTCCTTCCTCCCGACGGGCGCCCGGTCCAGCCAGCCCAGTCCGGCTAATGGGATCTCCAAGCTGCTCAAGGAGGAGGCGTCCCAGGCCGGGGCTGGAGCGCTACCGCGGTGAGCAATGCTGCCGCCGCGCCCGGGCAGGGCCGCCCAAGGGGGGCAGGCAGGCTGGGGAGGGGTCTTTGGAAGGCACGCTGGCTGAGGAACTGAGGGCTGGTGCCGCCGGCGCTGCTGCCGCCGCCGCCGCCGGAGCTGCCCTGAGAAAGTGCAGCTCCGATGCCGAAAGAAAAAAAATTAAAATTGGAGCCAAAATGGCTCCAATTGACTGCACATGCGCAGAAACTCAATCTGACGCATGCGCAATACATCAGATTGAGCTTCTGCGCATGCGCAGTCAATTGGAGCCATTTTTGCTCCGATTTTTTTTTAAAAAAATTCTTTCAGTGAGGCGTCCGGAATCGGACGCCTCAAAAGTTGACTAACCTCCCGGAGAACCCTCCGGGATTGTTCCTAACGGTTCCAGGGAACCGTATGGAACCAGGGACATCCCATCACTGGTGTGGCCTGAATTAACTGTGAGTTGAACCTGAGTGGTCACATGATAAATGCTCTCTTTCCTCACATGTGCATACATATTATATGAATGTGATCAGTACTCTGTGTGATGTTTTGGTCATCACATTTAGAGCCTATCTTTCGGCTAATTATAAGCAGTTGGGGCATGATGAACTCTTCCCCCTTCTAAGCTTAGATTATTTTCACTGTCATTTATCTTTTATGTAGTTTTATTTGCCCACATAAATTCTTGGTGTCTGATCATAAGTGGATACTTCTTCCCAAAACTTGCAGTCTTTGTGCATGTTCCATGTGCTACCCCACATTATGTATTAAAAATTTTATTTTATTATGTGCATTTCCATATCAGCGAGGGAAGAAATTCCCACTTTTGGCAGTTTACACTGTAAAAGCCACAAAACACCAACAAAATAAACAACAATAACCCCCTCCAATGATGGCAGCATGTAACTAAAGTAAAACTTTTACTTAAAAAATGGCCTCAAAACAATCATAATCAAAAATCTGTACAACGGAGAAATTTCCAGACCTGAATGTTTTTCAGGCTCCAGTGCCAGATATATTGTGTGATTTGTCTTGTTTTCCTTCATTCCTCTTAACAGTGACCAGTTTGGTATTTGTTCAAGGAACAAACTAGTATGAGGGACGCACTAGCTATAGAAGCTGGTGTGACAATCTGAATTGGTTCCAATCTTGTTCAGTCCCATACCTGAGTGTGTGATTTATGGAATTATACAGTATACTGTACAGTAAAACCTCATAAAGAGCACCTCACTAAGAGACCAACTTGCTTAAAGAGCAGAATTTTCTCTGAATGGTAGCCTCGCTTAACAACTAAAAACAACAAAAAACTTGCTTAACAACTATCAGGGTTCGCAACCCCCTCTCCCCCAGGCCAAAAGTCACAATTGGTCACTCACAATGGTGTTTCGCTTAAAGAGGCTTAAAGAGCAATCCTGTGGAACACATTACTCTCTTTAAGCGAGGTACTGTATCACTATACTTGACTGTGAAATCAGGCACACGAGTAGGATCTTGTCAGGCTGCCACAGCAATGTATGAAGTTGGAGCTCTGCATGTGGAAATATTAAACAAGATATTAGCCAAACAGTTTAAAAATAGGAAGAAGTGCGAAAAGGTAAAGAGGTGAAATGTGCTGTTGATACAAAGTCTGTACATTTGTAACAAAAAAAATAGGAATGTAGTTTCTGCTTAATAATGTATGTGAATAGCTTACAGGGGTGCATTTGTGGATAAAATTATTCTTTGCAACCCATAGTTGCTTAAAGAGTATCCTCATTCTTTGGAGGGGGAGTTTATCTTATTTCTCATACTTTGGTTACTGATTTATTGCCTGTGACATTAATCATCTCATAGCAAGCGATGGAATAACTTGCAGATGCTTTTCCTTCCCTCATTTATGAAGATAAATGTCATAACATGATGGCTGATCTTTGTTCTGACACTACCCATTATACATTAAAGAAACGAAGCAAAAATACCACTGACAGCTAGCAAAATGTGTGCATGTGTGTGAGAGAGAAAGAAAACTCTTATGGCTCATACTTCTAGTTCAGAGCCCTGAGTTGTCATTTTTTTCATTTCGGAACACTTTTAAATAAAAGATTAGGTTGTGTCGGGAAACAAAAATAATTGCTCAGTGATACAAGGCCACAGTTCTGTGACTTTATGATCAACAGTTCAACAGTCTTGAGCAGGGGTGCCCAAACCTTTTTGGGCCGTGGGCCGGTCATGTGGTTCCTCCCACTGGAAGTGGAAGTAAAACGCACCTTGCAATCTGTTTTGCAACAGGATGAGATATTTATTTATTTATTTAGATTTGTATGCTACTCTAAACGCTGAAGTGACTCCAGCCAGCTGCCCCTGGCTGGCGGGGCAGCTAACATACCATAGGGCAACATGTATCACAGTGTTACAATATCATACCATAAAGGTAAAGGTTTCCCTTGCTTGAAAGCCAGTCGTATCTGACTCTAGAGGTCAATGGTCATCTATGTTTCAAAGCCAAAGAGCCAGGTGTTTCCATGGTCATGTGACAGCACATGGAATGCTGTTACCTTCCCACCAAAGTGGTCCCTATTTATCTACTTGCAATTTCTTGCTTTCGAACTGCTAGATTGGCATAGAGCAACATATATCACAGTATTACAACATCAAATATAAGTACAACAGCATAATATAAATTATAATATAAATATAGCAACTTAATGCAATAGAGTCAATACAATCAATAAATCTAACAATACAATACAGTCAGGTGGCTATGCCACACAGCTGTATTCCATTCTCTTGAGGCCAAGGCCGGTCAAGAGCAGAGTCTGGCAGCGGTGGCGGTGGGAGCGCTGTTCTTATGCCAGCCAGCAGGCCCTCACAGCTGGCAACTGGCTGCCTCACAGCCAGCAACCCCTCACAGATAGATTTTAAGCTGCCATTTTCTCTGCTTAAACCAGAGTGCCCAAACTACAACCCGTGGGCCAGATCCAGCCTCTGATGCTAGTTCTTCCTGCCTGCGCAACTCTCATCACTCCCAGAAGCGGAAGTAAGATGTGCCCATACAGACGTGTTTTACTTCTGCTCCTGGGAGCAATGAGGGTGGTGTGGGTCGGATGAATTGGCATCAGGGACTGGATCTGGCCCATGGGCTGTAGTTTGGGCACCCCTGGTCTTGAAGTTCGAGGAAGGAGTGAAAGGACTCTAGGATACAATGAGGAAGAAAGAACAGCAAGACTGCTGCTGAGACATCAGAGGCTGAGGAGTCCGTACTGAATGGAAGTCATGGAAGTGTCTCAGCTCAATACATCTGGTTGGGGATGAAACCCAGATGTCAGTTTCAAAAATAGGAGATCTGCAAAGGTATCACAAAGTATATACGCTACTTGTAAAACTCTCAGTTATATAAGGCCAAGCTAGTCCTTGGGTTTGTCTACACATGGAGTAGAATAAGACTGTGGTCTTCTTACGTGGTTGTTGGGTGTTCTGGATGTTCCCTATGTTAAAGAAGAACAAAAGGGAAGCATTGTGCAAAAAGAATTACTGCATCAGAGACAAAGGCAAAAAGACAATTACCACATGAGAGGCCTAATCCTCTCCTGCCTGCTCTGGTTTTCCAGTTGGGTGCAGTTTATTTAAGCAGTGGAACAGTTCTTGGTTTAGGAAACAGGACTCTTGTGAGAGGAAGGATTCTCTTTGGTGCTGGAGAGTAAGCTGTCTGAAGTGTGGCTTGTGATGCTGACAAATATGGTGATAGTATTTCTTTTGAGAGCACAGTAGAGGTTCTGTATGTGGGGAGAAGTCTCCTCCCAGCCAATACCAGAGTTTTTCATTTGATATTTGGTTGAGTCTTCCTACAGAGAAATAAAAGGCGAGTTTGATTAGATACAGTGACTAATTCCATTTTATTACTTTTATCTCTTCCAAGTTTTTGCTGCCAGTTTTATTTGGATTAGATATTTCATATGAATTGCCAAGTCAATTCCTTAATGTGGGTGTCATGGTGATATATAGATAGCGAATATTGCTAACTTATACATTGATATGGATTATACTTTTTTAAATTTACAGTATAATTTACCTGAACTGTCAGTCATACATGTTGTAGGGTAGCACATTATGATGCATTACAGCATTAGTGCTGTTATTATATACAGATAGTTTATTGAAAGAAGAGAGTGCAAAAGCTGGCTTGAGACTCAACATCAAGAAAACAAAGATAATGGCAAGAGGCCCTATCAGTCCATGAAAAATAGATGGGGAAGAAGTACAAGCATATTTTACTTTCTTAGGATCAAAGATTACTCCAGATAGTGATTGCAGCCATGAAATAAAAAGGTAACTGATTCTTGGTAGACAAGCAATGAGAAACCTGGGAAACATAGTTAAAACTAGAGACATTACCTTGCAAACAAAAATTTGCATAGTCAAGGATACTTAAGAGACTGCAGGATACTTAGGAGACTGCATCACCCCAAGGATATCTACCATTCCCACTAGAGCAGACAGGAGGGGCTCTTTAAAAATACCAACTGCTAGAGAGGCTCACCTCTCTAACACTAGAATAAGAACCTTTTCAGTATCCGCTCCGGCCCTATGGAACCTCCTGCCAACTGAACTGTGTCTCCAGACAGAGTTGCTGCCCTTCAGGAAAGAGCTGAAAACCTGGCTGGTGGGGCAGGTGTGGGGAGGTGGAGAGGGAGCAACCACCACTCCCCGCTGGCTCATTTAGTGGAGGATCATGCATGCTTTTATAAGTGTTTAACTAGGTTTTTTAATTGGTGCGGGTGGGAGGTAATTCCCCCCCCCCCGTGTTTTTAGGAATTTTAAGGGCCTCTATAGTTTTAAATGTTGGAGATTTTTATGTATGCCACCCAGAGTCGCATGTTGATTGTGGTGGCTATACAAATTGGGAAAAAATTGTATTCCTGGTGGTAATGTATGGTTGTGAAAGCTGGACCATTAGGAGAACTGAGCACAGAAGAATAGATGCCTTTTTAAGAAGTGGTGTTGAAGGAGAGTTTTGAGGGTACTCTGGACAGCGAGGAGAACAAATAGGTCGATCTTAGAAGAAATCAAACCTTACTGCTCCTTAGAAGGTCAAATAGTAAAGATGATGCTAAAGTACTTAGGACATCAAATGAGAAGAGAGGATTTACTTGAGAAAGCCTTGATGCTGGGAAAGGTGGAGGGCAAAATGAGATAGCTAGATGGTATTCTAGATGCAATGGGCACAGAACTGGGCACAGGAGGATGGTGGAGGACTGAGGTGCCTGGCGGGCAACGGTCCATGGGGTCACAAAGGGTCAGAATCGACTGTGCGACTGAAGAACAACAACAAGAAGTCTATTTTCTGTGAGTGGCTATGAATTTTGTGAAAAATAAGGCCACCAGCATTCTAAAATGTTATTTTCCATGTTTCAGGATTCTTTTTTCTTCTCCACTCTGCTTTCTGCACACAGCCACTTCACAAAGCATGGGTTTTTGTGAAGGAGTGTAAAGTGGGTCATTACTACATGTGGCCAGCCACCCAAGGATAGTATAGTTTTTGCTGCTTAAGGAATTGTTAGGGTAGGCAGATGGCACTAGACCTGAGGTTCCCAACCTTAGGTCTTAGATATTGTTGGACTATAACTTCCAGAAATGTTGGCCAACACAAGCTTCTCGGAGTTTTAGTCCAATAATATCTAGGGACCCAAAGTTTGAAACCACTGGACTAGACTAATGCAGATAGAAACAACAACAAAAATGGATTTGGACTAGTAACAGGAAGCCATCCTCTCTTTTCTTATTTCAATTTTCCTCTCCTTTACTCCTTTTCTCTATGTAAAGGTAAATGTTTCCCTTACTTGAAGGACAGTCATGTCCAACTGTAGGGGGTTGTGCTCTTCTCTGTTTACAGCCAAACAGCCAGTTCTGTCTGAATTTGCAGACATTTCCATTGTCATATGGCAGGCGTAACTAGACACCAGAGTGCATGGAACACTTTTTACCTTTCTACTGAAGTGGTACCTATTTATCTACTTGTAATTTTTGCTTTCAAACAGCTAGGTTGGCAGGAACTGGGACAGAGATGGGAGTTCACTCTGTCGTTCAGAACTCAGGTCTTGAATTGTTGACCTTCCAGTTGTCAAGTTCAGCATCTTAACCACTAAGCCACCAGGGCCTTTTCTTTAAAACAAGAGCTAATTAGTGTCTTTTTACTTCTCATTTGAACAATAAGCAATGACTTGGATTTTCACAGCTTTCTTCACAGTTCAGTAGCAGTACTTGGCTAGTATTGTTCATAACACAGAACATCTTGTATTTTGTTCATTAAATGTGTAACACTCTTCCAGAGAAGCTGTTCTATCAGAAAAACTTGCCATAAAAACCCAATTTGGTGTTACTTATACAGAGAAATGTTTCAAAATCTTTCATCGTGATTGCACATTTCAATACTTGTAGTACTAGGACTGCCTTCCTAAGAACTGTTACATGAAAGTAAATTTTGTTTTAAGTAAGTTGTCTGGTGCTAAAGACTACTTGTGGAATGCCCACATTCTAATCGCCATTCAGTTTGTAAAGTTAGTTGCATAGCTTTTTAGTCCCTATAAGGAGTTTGGATTACAGGGCTGAATTTTAACATGTGTAGCTCATGGACCCTGAAATGGAAGACAGTGGGGACTAAGGTTTGTTTCCCTTTAGATTGAATTGAGGGCTGAATCTCTCCCAAATGGTCTGGCAGTCTTGTGTCTAATTGAGCCTCTGTTAACCCTTTGCAGTTGTACTTTTAGGTGAGTTCAACTGATTATATCAAAGTACAGTAATACCTCGGATAACGCTAAGACTTGGTTCCACAAGTCTTGGTGTTATCTGATTTTTAGTGTTATCCAATGCATGTTAAAATCCTATGGGATGGATCGGATAACGTTAAAGCTCCATAGAGATACATTGTAACCACACAGGCTTTAGCGGTTGTTATCCGATCCATCCCATAGGACCGTAATGTTATTCGATCCAATTCTCCTCCCCAGATTACTTAACGTTATGTGATTTTAGCTTTATCCGACGTAAACGTTATCCGAGGTATTACTGTAGTATGAACTGGTATAATAAGATGAACACACAAATCTGTAGCTCATTAGAAATATCCTTTAATGTTAATGATGAGACTTATTTTCTGTTCCCCGAATAAAAAAGTACAAGTATGTGGAGATTGGCTTCATCCATTGAATCAAAAATAGAGCAATTCTGGATAGGGTCTTCTTTGTATATGCATTGGAACTTGGCTGCCTGGAACACATCAACAGACTGAGCAAATATCTATGGGAATTGGCAAGAAACATATGGAGAAAAAACAATTTTGTTTTCCAATAATGGCCTCTCTTTTTCCTTATGGAAAAGATTGTTCCAGCTGGAAGCATTTTGTTTATAAAAGCTCAGATTACTGAAAAACAGTCCCAAACTTAGAATCTGCATTGACTTCATATTTTATGTTTGGAACTATGTTTGCTTCACTTTTTGCGACAGCATCATAGCAGTAATTGGTGTTGTATAGCTAAGCAGCTGGTGTGATACACAAAATGGTATTCCACCTCTAAGATATTGAATGCCTATGAGTAGTATATTATTATGCACAGAAGAAACTATCATGACAATAAATGTTGAACATAGTGGTGTACACAGTGCTGTTGCGCTCTAGTGGATCAAAATGAAAAAATAAGAATTTAAGAAGAGTCCAGCTGGCAGGACCGTAGCCAGAGGGTGGTCAGGGTGGATTTGGCCCACCCTGAGTTAGCAGTTTGCCCACCATGGCAAAGTGTGGTTTCCCATAGGAATGCACTGGAAAGAGGCTTTGTTGCCCATCCTGAAAAAATATTCGCCCGCCCACATCTAGAATACTGGCTATGGCTCTGCCAGCTGGATTAGACCAACATCCAGCAGATAGTTAATGTATTGGCCAACTAATTGCCTGTGGGCATCATACAAACAAGACATGAATACAACCATCTCAGCTTTGCAGAGTTCTGCTTGCAATAATTAGAACTGATCTTTATTAAATTGTAAAGTTGCACTTGCATAAATTCCATTGACACAGACACAGTAGATCTATAATTGGGACAATCACCTGGTTTCACACAGCAGAAGACCACGGAATTTGCATATTCTAATACACATGCAAACTGAGAAATAATTATTATAATTTACTTGGAAATACAGTACAGCTCATTATAGTGGGGAAGAGTGTGACAATGTAACTTACATGCCTCACTTGTCTATGAGCAACCTCAACATCCCTGTTCTCTCTTCTTACAGTTTTTTTTATGTTTTAAAGATTCTTAGGGAGGAAGCCCAAGAAGAAGAAGAAATAGAAGTCTTTAAGAAAAGTATTATGCTTTGGATGTTAGCATATATGTCCACTCTATGGTACCTGACACAAGAAGTGTAGACAAGAATGCTGTTCTTGACTTTTAATCAGGTTAAGAATAAAGATTATTTGTAGATTTCATGATTTATACTCAACATGTTTAGTAGTCACTGACTAATCAGCTTCCCTATATGCCACTTAGTTGAATTTCTGGATTTACCAGCCAGAAACCTCAAGTAATGGTTACCTCTGGGAGGAAATTCCAGGGTTCTTTCTACTTAGAGCAGGGGTTCCCAACCTTTTCAAGCCGGGAGCGGGGTCACGTTCTCTCAGTCACCTTCGAGGGCCAGATAGCCATTTTGTCCTGCCTGCATGATGGGGGTGGTCATTTTCTCCCAGCAGCTTCAAATGGGTGTTCATTTTGTTTCTCAAATGCCCTTAGAATGGTGGGGGCCCGTATGAAATGGTACCACTGGCCAGATCTGGCCCACAGGCCTTGGTTTGGGAAACCCTGACTTAGAGCTTGCATTCCTTTCTCTCTGTTTTGTATCCAGCAAACATCATTTGTGCATTCGATGCCTTGTGATTTGGCCACTGTAATCCTCTCTGTGTTGGGACTGTCTATGAATACTGTGGTCAATTTCAAATTATACCCAACACAGGTATCCTAATCAGATGTTTAATCCACAATTTTAAATCCTGGTTTGACGTTTTAAGTAGCATAGACCAAACGAACTTTAGAGACAATCTTTTTCAATATTTCTTTTCATTCTGGGTTGGTAAGTGGAATAAGGTCTTACTTTTGGAAGTCTTTTCTTTCCCTCTCTCAGTCATCATAGTTATTGTAAACACTTTCAAGATTAAATGCAAGATCATTTTTGTGCAAGCATTTTTGTATGGGGAAAAATTGTCTTCAATCTTTAGTGTGGGTTGCTTCAATCATGTTTGGATTTAAATGAACATATTGCCAATTGCATCTTGCCATGTAAGGGTTGGAAGAGAGAATGGAATATAAATTTAAATATAAGGTAAATTAGGAATGTAAGAACTTGGACTAGATCAGTAAATCCTCATGTCCTTGCAAGGAACTACTAAATTCTTCCTGCTGATCAAGATGACAAGGAATTTGCAGATGTTCTCAATACTGTTCTGTTACATCAGATAAACTTTTGAACCCAATTTATTTGGGCAAAATACTGCAATGTATGAAATTTGCTCTTCATTTGAGTTGCACAATTTTCATAAAACTAAGACAACTGCTGCTTTGTTTCATGGATAATAATTTATAAGTTGCTTGCATCTTTTCTAACATTTAGTTTTTCTGTGCTTGCTCTGTACTTGTGTGTGTGTTTGCTTTTTCAGGACACTAGTTTTGCCCAGAAGCTCCTTGTCTTAGCTGAAAGTGAGGAATCAAAGTTTTCAAATTCCTTCCTGAGATGTTTGCCAAGCAGAGATGAGCTAAATTAGTGCAGATAGTTATTTAACCAGTATTCAATTCCCTACCTTTTGTCACAAGACTCAAGCTATTAAAGTCTAAAAACAATGCCATACACATGTGTGGGGCCATATATATTGTCAGTATCAGAAGTTTGATAAACATTTTGAAGTCCACTTGAGCAGCTTCAGAAACGTTATGAGGTCTAATTAGAAATCATGCTTGCAGCACAATTTCCTTGATGAGTCAACATTGCCAAAGATGGTTTACAAAATAGTAACAATTGTTATTTCATTTGCATCTTTAATTGATTATGAAGTCTTCAGAGTACTGTACAATAAAACCCTGCTTTATGGATTTAATTCATTCCATAGGGTTTTCTTTATTGCAAAAATCCCTTATCGCAAAGTGCCCATAGGAATGCATTGCATGGTTGCTCATAGGAATGCATTGGAAAAAATTCCATAAAGCGTAGTGCAGTTTTCCATAGGAATGCATTAAAAACAAGTTAATCCATAAAAAAAATATCTGTGAGCCGGGACATCATTTTCAATGGATTGCTTTCCGTGTGGCAAGTTTTCCGTTTGGTGAGGCGTCTGTAAAGCAGGGTTTCACTGTATGTACAGTACTGTTAATTTGTGGGTGGAGTAGGAATGGAGTTTTTGTTTATTTGTCTTTTTTATTTGTTTTACTAAATTGAAAGTTTTTTTGTCTCACAGATTTTGCTACTAGAATGTACAGATAATGTACTGCATATTGGTTTAGAAAAAGTGAGCCAGTAGACTTCTGATAGATATAATTGATATGATAGGCATTATTAACTTGGGCTTTCCAAAGTCCCTCAGACGTGGCTCCTATTTTTTTTTTAGGAAATAGGAGAAATCTTGTTATGGATTGAAACCTGGCTGAAGAACAGAAAGCAGAGAACAGATTGTCATTTAATGCAATTGATGTGTGTGAGCAGTGGAATCTCTGAGGGATCTAAATTGAGACCAGTGCTTTTAAAATAATTGAAAACTGGCTTAGTGTTATCAATGAGTATTGGAGCAGTACATTTGCTAATAAAAACAATTTTTTAAGAAGGAAAATAGCTGTTTCGGTCTGTTGCAGCTAAAACAATAGAGTCTTGTGGCACCTTAAAGAATAACAGGAATTTGGTTGCATAACCTTTATTACATCTGGTGAAATGGGCTGCAGTTCATGAAACCTACACCAAATAAACGTTAGCCTTTATGGTTTCAGAACAAAAAATGGATTGTGAAGAATGCTAAAATGATCTCTGAACCTTGGGGAAAGTACATTAAAATGGCATAAAAGATTTGATGTAAACATATATAAAGAAATGCACAGTAGGCTTTTAAAAAAATGACAGCTTCAGAAATACTCTGAGGTGATCTGAACCAAGATCTCAGGGTTGCAGTTGTTGGTTCAGTAAAAGTGCCCACCTACTATGCATCTGCTGTAAAAAAAGGAAGGACAAGTTCCATGTTAAGCATAATTAGAAGATAAACAGAAAAAAAATCCTATCATAATGCATTTTCTCAAATTGGTGGCATGATCACATATGGCAAATTAAGTGTTATTCTGGTCTGTCCTGCACTGGAAATAAAATGTGGTGGTGCTGGGAAAAGTGCTAGAAGTGCATCCAAAAAGGCTCAGCACATTGAAACAACTCTATTATAAGGAAAATTTCTATGATTGCAGCCATTTAGGTCAGGAAAAAATGTAGGTAAGGAAGAACATGACAGATATATGTGACATTATGCATCATGAGGTGAAATTGAATCGCTTGAATGTTTTCTCCCTTTGAATCTTTTCTCCCTTTGCACAGTGAGATATATAGGACAAAGTGAAATGCTCCTTTCCACAGTGCATAGCTTAACTGTTTGCTACCAGAAGAAGGAGTGATGACTGCCAGTTTGTGTATACTGTATAAAAAGAAATTAGACTCAGAGGAAGGGGTTGTCAGTAGTTCCTGATATGAATGTGTATTTTAATTGAAGTCTGGCCATATTATCCTGCTATGGTAAGAGAGCAGACCATACTGCCAGTAACTCAATGCTGATCATCAGGCACCAGTTAACTAACCTGACAACCAATTGGATTAAATCCCACTTGAATCCATCTTGATGGAGGGCAGGAGCTTCATCAATACTGGCCTGGGCTGATGAAGACTTTATATCCCAAAAGGGCTCAGGGCCAAAAAGTGACTTGTGGAACTGGATCAGTGGAATTTAATTTAATTTATTTTAATTTTCATACTTATATGCAGCCCAATCAGGAAATGCGACTCAGGACAGCTTACAAATAATTAGACAATATGAGTGTCATGCTGTGATGTGAAAGGCCACTGGATTTTGTGGTCCCAGTACAATCTTCATGGTTGATCACCATGACGATAGTCAATATTCAGAATTGGATACAGCACTTGAGGAAGAAGACTCTACACCTCGGGAGCTGGAAGGGAAATATGCTGTGCATATATCCATTTTATAGTCACAAAAAGATCACTATCTGGACAGAATGCCAGTCTACATAGGAATTTTTTTCTCATCCATCCCAGCTGTTCTTCTTAGGTTCTTAAAGTTCCTCATCTTCAAATTGAAGGGAAAGGGTAGTGGAAAAGACAAAATACTGTATGTGTTTTGGAATATTGTATCTCCCAGTAGAACAGTTGTCAGGTGCTATAACCAATAATTCATGGGTTATAAAAACCATGTAGCCTCAGTTTAAACATCACTGTATTTATCTTCTGTTTTTTGTTTTTGTCATCATGAATGCATTAAACTGCAAATATGTTCTCCATCCATGAAAAATTGCCTCCTTTAGTATAGTCTGCAAAAAAAGTCTATGTTCTTTCCAAATAATATACTTCTTTTCTGAGTTTGAAAATGTTCACAATTGGGAAATACTTGTCTTCTGCTGTAGGAAGGCAGTTTCCTTTCCTTTCCATTTTCTTTTTGGATATAAGTTATTCTTAAAGGTTGGATGAATAAAATTAAGATGATAGAAATTTCAGCCCACACGAATATATGACAAAACCAAGATAATTGTCACAGTGCGCTACTTTATTTGCTTCTTCTTGCTCAGATTTTTGATCTTCTGGAATAGTAGCTGGCCCTACCCTGTTTATTTCCTACTGTAGTAGTTTCAGTTCTGCTTTGACTAAAATCTTTGTATTTGGTATATTGCTTTGTCAACTTTATTTTGTTTGTGCTGTGTCTTCTCTGTCCATACTTACATTTACCCACTGTTTTTCCCCACCAGTTGAGAGTAGCTCACTATCTTCTCCCTTTTATTCCAAGGTCAAGGTGGATATGCAATTGTCTTTTCCTTTCCTTTCCATCCAGCTTGTGCTGTAACATCTGACATTACCACATCCTATACAGAATAGGCTCTGATGTCATAGAGGAGGGGAGAGGGCTCCCTGAATACTTTTAATTTCAGGGAAGAGCAGTTCAGGTATGCTGAGGGCTTTTACATGGGAAGAGAAACAGGGAGTCTTTTGCAGCGAGTAGCCCCACCCAATATCCTTCATAGCATGGTCTGGTACATATACTGTAGTTTCCTCCCCCCCCCCCCCTTATGAAATGTCTTTGATTAATACTGAGGAATATTTCCAGTTCAGTTGAGTATATTTCTTCTTGCCTTATCCTTCATTTTATCTTCTTCCTCATTTTTTTAAAATAAAGTGTTATTTGTTTAATTCTACATATGTCTTATAATGGATAGAACACAGCCAGCAGATGGTTTGGGAGTATACCTAGCATTCCACATCACTGGCCATACTGGCTGGGGCTAAGGAAAGGTGCCATCTAACAATATCTGGAGGGCTACGTTTTGCCTATTCCCATCCCAAATCCACTTTGTATGTGCACTGCTCTTTGGTCACCTAACATTTGAGGGTAGATTGTAGCTGAACTTTGCTTCCCTGGAGATTGAGTTTGGCACCCAGAACTTTCGTTTGTACAATTCACTTCCCTATAGTAAGGATCTGATCTCTAATGAAGTACAGTGAGATGGGCAGTGGACTGGAACATTGTTTTTTGAGATGAAAGGCAGAGGACAGGAGGGACAGGGAGAAAATAGTAGACATGCATAGATGAATGGGGGAAAGGTCATTTATACCACTTTTCATATTACTGCAGTCAGTAATACATTGGATGTATTGTCTGTGACTTCAGTGGAAATATGTTCTGGAATTCTTATCACATATTCATTCTTATTTTCACATTTTGGAGCCCAAATGCTTTGGAGCCTTGCCAGTTAAGTGTATTGTAATTTAAAATTCTTGCTAAGATTGCACATGGTATGCTATAGGGCAACAGACTTGATATTTGGAAAACGGTGGTTCTGAATCAGTGGTACTTTCTTGAAAAGCTGGGAAGTCAGTGTCAGCACTGACTGAAGAAATGCTTGATCTGTCTTCCAATTGTTTGTGCTCAATAACTGTTGACTGACTAAGACTTGGTTCCTCTTATGCTATATAGCAGGGGTTCTCAACGTTTTTCATCTGCGTGCTGGGCTACGCCCCCTCAGACAGCTGAGCGGACTGGAGCTGATGATGTAAAACATGTCTGCAGCTGTCATAAACACGTTTACGATGGCTGTGGACTCATTTATAGCTGTAGTAAGCGTGTTTATGACGGCAGCGGACTCATTTATGGTTGTAGTAAATGCATTTATGTGGCTGTAAATGAATCTGTGGCTGATTCTGGCAGCTGGAGCAAGGTCAAGGGCTCGATTATTTTGGCCCCGCGCCCAGGCCATAGGTTGCAAACCCCTGCTATATAGCATATTGGGCAATGAGGTTTCTCCAGCGAATCCAGTTCACTGCCAGATTTCCAGCTTCATTTCAGTGGACAGCCATTTGTAAAAGATTGTTTATGAATGTTCAGAGCCAGGTGTTACATGGTCTCCCTCTACTTCTGTGTCCACCTTGATGCATCCTCACCAATAGTGTTTTGGGAATTTTTTAATCACCCACCCATAAAACATAGCCTGCAAATCATAGTTTCTTTTCAGCAACAATTGTATATAAGGTAAAAAGGTCTCTTATTTGCAAAAAACTCACCATTTTTGATGTAATCATTGTAGCATATTTTTAAGATCTTTCTCAGGCATTGTTGGTGAAAAATATTAAGCTTTTGTGACGATTTTGCTGACATTTTCCAAATTTCACATGCGTATATAATCATCAGTATAATAGTAGACACATAAAGCCATAACTTTATTGGTGAAGCAAACTGATGACCATATGCAGTACATTCATCAGAAAACTGCTGACACTCCCCCAATTCTACCATTAATATCAGTATTTGAGATAATGTTACATGATATGTAAATCGGTCAACATTCTCCAACTCACACTGTTGCAGTACAATCAGATCAATTTTATTTCCACCATTTATGCGCAGTGTCTCACTTCCTTACCTATATTTATAACCCCACAAAATCAGTCATCCTATCTAATTCATTAGTCATCTGTTGTAGATCTGCTGTTGTTTCTGCCAAAAGAACTATATCATCTGCAATGTCCAGGTTTTTAAGGTGGGATCGCCCATTCCATTGGATGCCCATAGCATGGTTGCTCATTGCCTTTCTCATGATGTAATTCATACTGAGTAGAAATAGAAACGGTGACAGAATGTACCCTTGTCTAACAACTTTCTGTATATTAAAAAAAGTGGTGGTGCCTGTATCTGCTTTTATATAACAGCTAGAGACTAGATATACATTTCAAAAAACAGTACTAAAGCTATCAGGAATTCTATACAGGTGCAAGATATTCCATAATGATTCATGATGTATGCTGTCAAATGCCCTTTTAAAGTCAATGAAATTAAGACACAATTGATGTTTAATCTCTATGCATTGTTCAATTACATTCCTTAAGATGAAAATTTGCTCTATTCGCTTTCTCCCAGGGCAAAAGCCAGCCTGTTTCTCTCTATGGCCAATGATCTAATACATCTTGTATTCACTTTAAGAGAACCAAGCAAAAAACTTTCCCTGGCACTGAGAGCAGTGTGATACCTCTCTAATTTGTATGATCTGTTAGATTCCTTTTCTTTTATAACTTAACAATAACACCTCATCTTCAATCCTCTGGGACTTGACCCACTTGCCAACATTTATTGCAGAATCTGGTAAAAAATTGTCAAATCTGGACTTCCATATTTTGAATGTTTGGCTGATATATCATCCAGACAAACTGCTTTATTTCATTTGAGAATTATAATAGCCTTATTCACCTCTGTGTCTGTAATTATCAGAATTTACTATCGGTTCTAGTGTATGTGTGTCACAAAATTAAATACATTAAGCGGGTTTGGCTGATTTAACATTTCTCTGAAATACTGAACCCATTCAGCATCTTGTTCATATATTGTAAGCAACAATCTGTCACTTTTATCTTTTACCGGATTTTTTGAACAGCTATGAGCTCCAGTAAGTTCCTGAACAATATGATACAACATATTGTATTATTTTGGATTGCAGTTTGTTGAGCTTCATTAGCCTTGTGTTCAAACCAATCCTTTTTATCAGCTTGGCAAATTCTTTTAACTTGACAATCCAGTTCAATATATTTTTCCACAGCTATTTGTAGCTGTTTATAATCTTTAAGTTGATTTCTTTCTTGTTTGACCATTCTTCTTTCATCTATCAGTTGCCATGTTCAATCCTGGATCAATCACTCTTTGCATTCCTTTACAGGTCCAATAGTTTCTTGTGCACATGTTTTCACTACATTTTTAAATTCATACCATTGTGTTTCAGTGTCTTCATTTAAAATTTTAAATCATGTAGTGCTTGGAATCAGTTTTGGGGTCGAAGTTTGAATGTATTTGCAACTTTCAGGTTTTTAAAAAAAAATATTTCCACAACAAATAGTCACACATATATTTGGCATGGTTGCAATTTAAGTTTTAGGTTTAGATTTGCTTTAATCAAGAAGTACTGTAGCTTGTTAAGATAATCTCCATTGTTTGTTTATACAAACATTGTTAATCTTATTTAAGATGTTTCCATCGGGCACACATTCCAGGGTTTTTAATGTATCATTTTATGCTGGAAATAATTGTTACCAATACAGAGACGATGTAGGCTACAGAATGCTCTAAAACGGTCACTGTTATCATTAGTACATTGCCAAATATTTAATCAAACACATGTAGTTGTTCATAAAAAGCATTCTTTACCATGTCATCTTATTTTTACACATAGGCCTGTACCATAGTTTCTTCTAGTGTGAGCAGAATGGAAGTAGTAATAATTTGGTTGTTGACTGGTTTTCATTCAATAACATATTTAGTCGTGCTTTGACTGAATACAAGTCCAACACAACACACATGATGGCTGTTATGCCCTGAATAAATAATTGTCTTGCCATCACTCACTATCTGATTGTTACTTGTCCAACGAACCTCACAACGCCCCAACACATCCAATGTGTATAGATCAAATTTACATAGCAATTGCCTTAAACAGCTAGTTTGATATAAGGTTCTATCATTCCAAGCTCCAATCTGGGTAATGCATTTTGCAGTAAGCACCAAATGTTTACTATTTTTAAGTTCAGGTTCAGGATTTTGCTGGTTTTCCACATTGTTTCCATAGCAATAAAGATTTACGGGATCTGGGCGCCCAACCATCCTCCTGTCTCATCCAGGCTTGAGACTGGCAATGGTGGAGTTCAATAACAGTTGATGAAACATTATTTGTTCCTAACACATAGTGGTTGTTGTCACACTAAATACAGAAAAGTAGCCTGATTGACGAACTAATCACTTTTCATGTTGATGTGCAGTTTTTAAAAATAGTATGCTTGTAATATGCTTAGGAACAATATACAGTACAGTATACGGTAACCATTGACTGTGCTTTTCCGTGTTTTTAGCCCTTGTAGTGTCTTTAAGTGGGAGGAAAACCATGGAGAACTGACTAAAAAGAATAGCTAAGGGGGTAGTTGCCTATATATTAGTGTTTTAGAGGTGCAGTGTGTCATTTAGGACTTCTTCATACAAGGCAAAAGAGTGAAAACTGAGCTGAACTGGATCAAGTACAGCAATATCTCAGATAACGATTACATCAGGTAACTCTAAAATTGGATAATGATACAATATTTTGACAAAAATATTGCATCAGATAATGATGTTTTAGCATTATCTGAGGTAATCATAGCAGCAGCATGGCTGGGAAGCTGACCAGGGACTCCCCGTTCGGCTTCCCAACCATGCCATTGCTGGGGCTGCAGGGGCGGCACGGCTGGGAAGCTGACCAGGGACTCCCTGTTTGGCTTCTCAGCCATGCTGCTGCTGCGCTGCAATCGGTGCTTGGGTTGGGGGCAGGAATGGGCATGTGCACTGGTTCCCCCCAACCCAAGTGCCCACACAATCGGCGCTTGGGTTGGGAGCAGGAACAGGTGCACGTGCTGGTTCCTCCCAACCCAAACCCTGATCAATCGCAGTGCACAGTCGGCACTTGGGTAGGGGGGGACTGGTGAACTTACCCGTTCCTCCCCACAACCCAAGCGCCAATCGATCGCAGCATGTGATCAGTGCTTGGATTGGGGACTGGCGCGTGTTCCCATTCCTCCCCACAACCCAAGTGTCGATCATTCGCATCACGTGATGGGCACTTGGGTTGGTGGGGGGACACGCTCATTCCTCCCCACAACCCAAGCACTGATTGATCTCAGCGCGCGATCGGTGTTTGGGTTGGGAGGACCGGCGCGCACGTCCATTCCTCCCCACAACCCAAGCGCTGATCGATCGCAGTGCGTGATCGGTGCTTGGGTTGGGGGGAACCAGCGCATGTGCCCGTTCCTCCCCACAACTAAAGCTCCAATTGCAGCATGTAATCGCCGGCTGGGTTGGGGGCGGAAACTTTCCCCAACCCAGCTGGTGCTTGGCTCGATCTTTTCCAAAGAGGCAAGCGGATGCCCCCCCCCCGTTCCCTTTCCTCTTCGGAAAGGGAACCAGGGTGGTTTTTTTAACATTGTGCAATGTATGCATCGCACAATGTTAAAAACCGGATAACAATGAGACTTGTGGAACCAAGTCTTATTGTTATCCGAGGTACTAGTGTATTTCAAAAACAGATTATGCTCATTTTTGGCATTTTGATCTTTGTCATGTTAAAGATTTTCCACATTTTGAAATTTTGAAACCTGTCATGTTGTTTTTGCAATCAGTCTGCTTACTGTAACTGGAAGTGGTTCCTGAATGTGTAGTATAGTATTAATAACACATATTGCTTGAACAATTACAAAAGTTATTTCACTTTTTGGCCCTCCCAAAAGCAATTGCTTCTTCTATTTGTTAACATAAAAAGGATCAGTACTTCTCTGTTCTGTGAGAATCTTCCTGTGTCTTTCACTATTCATTTAGTATATTTATGTATTGTATTTGTATATAACCCACCTATTGAATTGCTACTCTGGGTGGTGTACAACTCTAGATTGATGCCCAGGATTATCTGCTCAGTTCTGTTGTCACCTACACTTGCTTGTTTTGAAGTTGATAGAAGACTGTCCTTAACTTACAGGTTCCCACTTTTACAAAGTGTTATGTAGAAAACCTGACAATGTAATAATTGAAATGTATGCAGTAATTACTTTTTCCTTTCTTACACATGTATTTCTTTTTAGGCACTGGAAAAACATCCAAATTCACCAATGACTGCAAAGCAGATATTGGAAGTAATACAGAAAGAAGGGCTGAAAGAAACAAGGTCAGTAATGTATTAAAAGATTTTGTATTTGGGGGAGAAGATTTCACTTATAGTTGATATGCTATTCACAAGTTGATAGGTAGTATATTGTGGGTGTAAAGGTTGCCCTTGCTCAAAAGCCAGTTGTATCCGACTCTAGGGTTCAGTGCTTATCTCTGTTTATAGCCAAAGAGCCAGCACTGTCTGAGTCTGCAGACATTTCCATGGACATGGGAAGGCATGCGTCAACACTGGAGCGCTCAGAACACTGTTTACCTTCCCACTGAAGTGGTACCTATTTATCTACTTGCAACATCTTGCTTTTGAACTGCTAGGTTGGCAGGAGCTGGGACAGAGATGGGAGCTCACTCCATCATGCAGTACCCGGGAATAGCACTCCAACCTTCCAGTCAGCGAGTTCAGCGTCTTAACCGGTTGAGTCACCAAATTGTGGATGTACAGAGGCCTAAATACTTGACTAATGTTGCAAATAAAAGAACCACATACATAGAAATTAAATTTTATTTAGTAAGTAATAGATGATGTCTAGAAAGACAGCATGATTGCTGTCCTGTACTTTTACATTTGGGTGTAAATTTGATTGAACTCAATGGGACTTACAACTGAAAAGATATGTATGGGGACAGCTTATGCATCTCAATTTTACTGAAGCTACTAGTGTTCATTTTTCTTTTAACAGAAAGCAATTTTTTAATAAAACCAGTTTGTGATCCTTTTGTTTTTGGAAATTGCTGAGAAAAAAGCAGAACCTGGACAAACAGGAAGCCAGTAAGTAGTCTTTAGTGCCAGCTTCACGCAAAACATACTATAGTGTAAACGACTTACAAAATAATTAATACTGGCTGTCAGTTTTGAATGGAAAGAAAGGATCACAGGTTTCTTACTTAGTGAATTTGGTAGAAGGATCTCATCTCTATCTGTTCGAACCTGGATTCACAAACAAAACACTAGATTAAGAAAAATCTAGAGGCTCTGTGCTCATCTGGAGATTCTGAAATCTATCCATTGTGGATGGTTACTCCAGTGAGTAGCAACCATTGTGGGCTAATAATTTTTGGTTGAAGACTATTGCCCTCATCTGCCAAAAAAGCATCACTCAACCCACAGGCAGGAAAACAGTATAAGATACTGCTCTATATATTGAGTGAGACCAAGATGTCTGTAATTTGGTGATGATTATATTGAAAGGGAACAGCTCTCCGGGATTTCACATAGGATTCTTTTCCAATGCTTCATGAAGATGTGTAGAAATGAACCTGTGATGATCTGCATGAAGAGTGTATGTCATTGAGCTTCAGTATTTGGCTACACTATAGCTCCTTTTTCTCCTCTTGGTATGTTCTTGTTTGGGAACTGAGCAAAGGATGTGAAGTATAAGAACCTGTAGTGTAGATCAATGTAGTAATAGAGTGAAGCCAATGGCTGTAGAATCTGAGTAGGGTAGTAAAAAGAGGGAAAAGTTTGATGCTGCTCAAACACTGGTGATACTTTACTCTGTTTATATGGATGGTTACATAGGTACTTTGAATAGAAGGATAGAAGGATAGAATGCTATGGCAAAATCTATTCTTCTTTTGTGTCTAGGTCAGACTTGAAACTGTCAAAACAAAGCCACCTTTGGGTGAATTGATTCCACAGTTCCTGTTGCCTGACCTAGTGTGAGAAAGATTAGTCAGCACAACAAGGTATCCAAAAGTATCACTCTTTCAGGAAGCTCTTTCTGTGTACCCTAGCAAAGTCTACCTTCTTCCTTGTCTAGGCCAGACGTGAAAATGCCAAAATGAAGGCACCTTTTGGGTGAGTTCATTCTGGAGTGCCTTTTGCCTGACCTAGTGTGAGAAAGATTAGCCAGCAACACAAAGGTAGCCATTACCAGGATACGCCCAATTGTGATTTTAAAAATACCACAATCTTCATGGAGGCTCTTTCTGTGTACCCCAGCAAAGTCTATGGAAAGTACATTAAGAGAGCAGATTCTGCTTACCAGGAGGCAGGTTATTTGACAGCCATTTAAGATCTGTAAGAAGGCAAAGTTACAGGCCTTCTGAAGCTTGAATTCAGCCTTTCCACCCTGCTTGGAGCAAGCTGACAGAGTGGCCATATTGCTTCTATTTGTCATATAGTAGCATTTTCATTTAAAAACATATAAAGAAATGCAGAATATTTCACAATTCATAAATGTGCCGTTGAGCTGTATACTAGGCAGTGTGTGTAATAAACTATAAGAAGTGAGTGCCAGGGTGGTGGGATGGAATTTAGCACTACAGGAAATAATTTTATGTAGCAACAAAGATAGAATTGTGCTCTTGAAGTCATACAAATATGATTAGAATTGACTGGTCTTTGGTGCATATGACAAAGTTGTGATATAAAGAAAGTTCCAACAAGTAAACATAAAAATGTAGGTGCTAGAGTACATAAATTTACCAGCAGAAAAAGAAAAAGATGTACAACAGTCATTCTAATTGTTTTATACTCTTCTCTGCAGTCAGAAATGTTACTGTTCTAATTTTATTGTTATGTCAGGTGGAATCACTGGTGTCTGCTTCTGTTATTATTACAATTACAGTACTCATATTATTAAAGCAGTACATCTAGATTGTGTGATTATCTTTATCTTGTTTATTGCCACAGATGATTGTATTGTAGAGTGTACTGTGAAACGATTGAGTAGAAGGGAAACAGCTAAAACCCAAATAATAAGATTTGTAGAAGAAAAGGCTAACATTGAGGGGCAGCCTCAAGGCGGGGGAACACTGCAGCTACTATAAATGAACCATTCAGGGCTGTGAAAAATGAAAGATAAAAATCAATGTGGCAGAAAAGCATAAACTGCCAGTGACAAGTTGGAAAATGAAAAACTATTACTTTTTTCCCATGAATTGTACAATGGTGCAGTGTATATTATGATGTAAACTTGTATACCAATGTATCTCTAAAGTTCAACATGTAGTATAAAACTGTAGAAAATAAATTGTCTTACTATATCATTCTAAAATCAAGACAGAACAAAAAAATTCATTCTTCTAACTTCCTGCTACAAATCCTTAGCTTCCACACAAAAGTCTCTTAGTAGGGAATCTGGTGTTCCATATTAAGCACAGTGATGGGATTAATGAAAAAGAGACTTTTAGTTGCTTTCTACTTAGATAATATAGATAGCACATTGGTTGAAGCTGAGCTCCCTTAAGAGGGAAATGGTGTCTGTTTATCCAAGCACAAGCTTGCCATTCCTCTGCATGTTACAAATTAGCTTACAGTGGAACCTAGGTTAATGTAATTAATGTGTTCTCTTGGACGTTTCTTATAGCGAAAATTACTTTAACTGAAGTTCCCATAGGAATGCATTGAAAACCAAAATACATTAACCAAAACACAATTTCCCATAGGAATGCATTGAAAACCAATTAATCCGTTCTGGCAAAAAAACCAAAAACGAAGCCACTATTTTCTATGGCTTTCCTTTTGTTATGCGATTTTTATGTTAACAGAGCCGTTTGTATAATCCATTGTATTTTTATACCCAAGTTTGATTATTCAGACATAAAGATTTTAAAAAAGCAGTATATTTGGGACTGGCGTCTCACTTACTTTGTTCCTCAGTTTGTATTCTGTAGTAGAAGAAGCTTTGTGCATTGTCATCCTCACATTCTTTTCCCTTGATTTTATTTAACAAAAAGTGCTCTTTTGCTATGGAAAATGAAACATATTAGAAAAGGCACTACAGCTGAAATCAATCCTCAGTGGAATAAAAGCACTGCAAGGAAGATTAAGAGAGTTAATGCATGGGGTAATTGATGAGCAATTGGTCAGTAATCCCACAACCCTCAACAAGATACAGTAATACCCCGTATAACGCGAGTACCGTATATCGTTAAAACCGCATAACGTTACAAGATTTTCGGAAACATCTTGTATCGAGTAACGCGATTTTAACGTTACACGATACAGTCGTTCTTAGCAGCAGGGTGGGTGGAAAGCTGAACGGGGTTCTCCAGCTTCCCAGCCACCCTGCAGCTACGGAGGCAGGGGTGGGGAGGCTGGAAAGCTGACGGGGGGCTCCCCCATCGGCTTACCCAGCCACCCCACAGCTGCGGAGGCATGGGCGGGTGGCTAGGGAAGCCGACAGGGAGTCCCCGTCAGCTTCCCCAGCCACCCTGCAGCTGTAGATCGGGTCCTCTGATCTCTCTGGAGGTGTTTCTGGGCTTCCCCGACGTCCAGAGCCGGTGCAGCTAGCCAGAATTGCAGAGTTCGAATCCCGACGTTCTGGCTTCCTGCACTGGCTCAGGACGTCGGGGAAGCCCAGAAACACCTTGGATCGAGTCCCCACACCTCCCTGGACCCGGCGGGGGGGGTCAGACCCCCCAAAATTGGTTAAAAAAAGGACGTTTTTTTTTTACCAATTTGGGGGTTTCTGACCCCCCCGCCGGGTCCAGGGAGGTGGGCAGACACGATCCAAGCTTTTTCTGAGCTTCCCCGACGTCCTGAGCCAGTGTAGCAAGCCAGGATGTCAGAGTTCTTTTATACATATATATATATATATATATATTTATATAGATGTACTTATACTTTCATGTCTGTTTTCATGTCTGTTTTCATATTATTATTATTTTTGATTTTTGTGTATTGAAAAGTATAAATAAAAATTAAAAAAAAAAATTAGCGCGCATCGGGTCTCCCGACCTCCCTAGAGCTGATGTGCGCTAATTTTGAACTTCCCCCACCCTCTTTTATGCTGCAGGAAGCGAGAACGTCGGGATTCGAATCCTGACATTCTGGCTTGCTGCACTGGCTCAGGACGTCGGGGAAGCCCAGAAACACCTTGGATCGGGTCCCCACACCTCCCTGGACCCGGCGGGGGGGTCAGAGCCCCCAAAATTGGTAAAAGAAATGTCGGGTCCAGGGAGGTGGGGAAACCCACTCCAAGCTGTTTCCAAAGTTCTCCCACCTCCCTGGAGGCAGCAGCAAGCCAAAATGTCAGGATTCAAATCCCGATGTTCTCGCTTCCTGCAGCCTCCAGGGAAACAGGGCTTTTTTTAACATTGTGTGTTCAATGTATCGCACAACGTTAAAAACCGAATAACGACGGGACTTGTGGAACCAAGTCATAACGTTATTCGGGGTACTAGTGTACAATAAAATAGATAGAACCAACAAGTTAGAAACATTTAATTAAAAATACTGCAGACCTGGAAATCTTTGATAGCCCTTTGTCTAGGCTGTTACTGTAAATGGTTTTTTAAAACTCATCACAAATTAAATTTGAAAACAAGAACAGCCAAAAATAACTAGAATGCAACTGTTTGTTTAGATTTTCCCTAAAATGTGAGTGGGAAATGGATAGCAAATTGAGAGGGAGAGATGGGCATGGAGACAATCTGAGCTATATAGAAGAGATATGATTGTTATGTTTCATGAACCAAGTGTTTTTAATGAAAGTAGGACAACATAAACGTAGTGGAAGGAAGAATATCCGCTTACAGAATAAAAATACCAGAGTATACTGAAAGCTAAGGATGGGGAAAAATATTTACTTAATTTCTTGTTCTCATATATTAAGGCTGTTTAACCACCACAACAACTAGACAAATAATTTCAAAGTCATACAAGAATCCCCTGCCTCCAGTGCAAGAATGAGACAATGAAAGGTTTGTTTAAGCACAATGCCTCTGGGGCAGTCTAATAAAAATTAGTGTCCTTTCTCTCTATGAAATAAAGGACAGACAGACACAAATGCTCAGCAACCACAACCACCACAACCTGATTAAAAAGATGCAAGGATCCCATCTGATGCATCAGACTTTTAAAAGTCTTCTTCTTTAATTGCCACACTATATCTGCTTCCGAATATTTACCCATGAAAATTGTCCTGGGAGCAATATAATGCAGTGGCCTTCAATTTGCCTTGTGCATCTCAGCATGACACCCATACCACTAGTCCAGTCCTGCAAGTCACTTTCCAGTTCTGAGCCCCTTTGACACAATAAGTCCTCATTGGCTTGAGAGCAGTGTTGTTGAAGCTGCTGCCCTCCATCAAGATGGATTCAAGTGGGATTTACCCTTCCCTGTGGACTTTGCCACCCAAGGTCACTAGTCCTCAGGGTTGTTAGGTTAGTTAACTGCTAACTGATGATCGTTATTGAGTTGCTGGCAGTATGGTCTACTTTATTACCATAGCAGGATTACCTGGTTTAAAAGTCTACAAATTGAACTCCCAGTTATTAAAGTTGTGTGCAGTTTTCCCAAAGTAAAGCTTTTAGATGACAACATGAATACTTCAAGGTGATAGCATCAGAAAATATATTCTCCTTTTTCAGAGCAAAGAGAAGAAAATTTGCTGTTCCTCATTCTTGTTTGTGAGGATAAGACAAAGAGGGGCTTACCTCTCTACTCACAGATAAATCCAGATAGTGCTTCAGCCATGCTGGTAATGAGGGGACATAACTCCTGCCCCTCCACATGCATCCCATATGGAGAGAGACAGATATATGTTAAGATGGTGGTGCCTGTATTTTCTGCTTAAATGTGCTTATGGGGTTTCTGTGATAGGAACTTATGAATTTTCAGAGTTCTGATCATGGCAACACTATGCATGTTCTGCAGAACATCTTTACAAGCCTTGTTGCAGATCTTGCTGTGAACACATGGTCTGCCTTTCTTCAAGGTAGCATGGGATGTGGGGAAGCATGACTTACCTGCATCCCTACCACACTTAGACTTGCCTGGATTCAGATTGTAACACCTGAATAGAACTCGAACCTCGTCTACCTCCTTTGTAATCCAGCGTCATTCACAGAACACTCTGAATGGATGAGATTTGCCCCATTGTCATGCATTGAATTTGATGTTTCAAGTGGGAGCAGGTACCATGTTGGTAGCAGAACATCAATCTGTCCTGGAGTATCAAGTTAAGGGAGCTGATTGGAACCCAATGTATTTGCAAAGCAGGGACAGGCATTGTTTGAGTTCAGATCAGTGACTGAGTCCATGTGGAATAACTGTCTGAAAACGTCATTTTTGTATAGGGTTATTAATTCAATCATACGCCTCAGGAGAAAGACAGGGAAGTGCGAGAAATAAGGGAAGGCAGAAGTAGCTGCAAAATCAGTGATGTTTAGAAGCAAAGTATTTTCTGCAGAGGTAGCAGCAAGATTTGGGTATCTACATATTGCAGGGATGGAAGTAGAAAAGAGATCTGGGGCTTAGAGACTGGCTTATGTGACTCCAATATGCTTACATCTATAGTGAATCCTACAGGATGAATTTGTAGCATAGTCTATTATTTCCATCTTCTGTGTTGAAATTTTTGGTCTGTTTTAAAAAAATGTAGGTGTGTAGGGATTGTAAATAACTTACTGCGTCAGTGTAAATAAGAATAAGATCATTAGTGTTTCAGACATGGGAGGAAAATAGAGGGACTCATATGGGTGAGTGAGCAGGTGGGTAGATAAAACAAGCATTTTGACTACAAAAATGTGTCCAAACTAACGTGTCCGTAATTCCTTCCCCCATATCACTGCTATATTCAACTTGACAGCCTCCCACTGGATTTCATGAGAAATCAAACTAAAAAAGTACCGGTAATGTGTAATCAGAACACCTGGGCTTAAAGTACTGAAGTAGACATTACTGCCGCCACCTCACTCACCATGGTTATTTTGTGCTGTTCTTTACCCTTGTAACATTGCTGGCGTGCCTCCTACAACGTCATGTGGGTGCATGCACAGGCGCCCCACTTAATGCATGCTGGCAATGTCATATGGGAAACACCCCTGAGGTTCCCTTGTGTCCTGCGGGTGCACACATGCCCCCTGCAGGTTCCTCCATCACCGCCGCATGTGTGCATGCCCTCAGTACATGTACTGCCTCGACCTCCTGTGTGTGCGTCTGCACGTGCGTGTGGTCACCTCACCTCTTCCCTGCTGCTGCCTCCCAAGCAGAATTTCAGCCTCCCCTCTCGTTTTCCCATTGGCAGAGTGTGGGGAAGCAGCGCTGCCATTGACACCGGCCAGCTGGGTCCCAGGACAGCATGTGTGCCCACAGAAAGGCTTCTTCATGCCACCTCTAGCACATGTGCTATAGGTTCACCACTACTTCCTTAGACTTTCCCTCTTTCAACCCCAGATCATTTACTTTGTGAATACTTTCTGCTTCATTAATTGGTGAACAAATATGTAAATTTTAAAAATATTTAGAAAGTACATTATCTTCTCCCAGAGTGGAACTTGCATGATGTCAAAGAGAAAACAAGAGCAATAGCAATTGGTGTGCCTTCTGGATCTTGAGAACAATTGAAAATTAAGCCTCACCCATAATTTTTCAGTGCACTATATGTTTAAGTTGATTACAAAAAAAGGCGAAATAAAATTTAGCTTCCAATCTTGCTCACTCACTCTTCTGAATTACTTTTTCTAGGGGGCCAATAGAACATGACATTTAATTTGAACTACAGTACTGTGAAAAAATGAGAATGTCTGCAGGTTAGCCAAAAATTCAGCCATGAAGAAATAAAGTAATCAAGCCATGTGAAAAGTCTATCTGTGTGAACAGAGCAGTGATTCTTAGCCTCCAGCCCCAATCCTAACTCCCAGAACTGCTCTCAACTGGCCATGCTGGCTGCAGCTTCTAAGGTAGTGATGACCAACCTTGGCACTCCAGGTGTTCTTGAACTTCAGTTCCCAGAAGTCCTGATCAGCAGGAGTGCTGACTTTGGCTTCTAGAAATCGAAGTCCAAGAACACCTGGCTTGCCAAGGTTGGCCATCATTGTTCTAAGAAATGACATCCAAAACATCTGGAGGGTCAGAGTTTGAAAACCCCTGCTGCAGAATAATAAGGAATCAGATTTATGTTATGACTTCAAGAAATAACTGTAATGTGGGCTTGGTGGGATGAGGACAAGAATTAGTTTTATCTCTTCTGCCCTGTGAGGTGGTAGAAAGGGAATGGCTTCTGTGATGCCCCCTTTTTTTGCTACAGCATGGAAGTGAGTGCGCATTATTATTGTTTTACAATTAATTTAGAGTGAGGAATTATGTGCCCTAATTATGTACAAATATTTTGTAACAGTGAAACAGGGTTTTCAAGAGAGGCTTTGCTTGTGGCCTTTGCTATGGAACACAATTTTTTTTAAATAATGTTTTTATTGATTTTTAAAACAAACGTACAAAAAAACCCCAAACTTGCAATACAATACAATATAAAATAAAACAATAACAAGAAAAAAGAAAAAGAAAAAATACAAACGCATTACAGTAAAACCTCAGATAACACTAAAACCTGGTTCCACAAGTCTTGGTGTTATATGATTTTTAGTGTTATCTGATGCATGTTAAAATCCTATGGGATCCATAGAGATACATTGTAACCACACAGCCTTTAGCGGTTGTTATTCGAAGCATCCCATAGGATCTTAATGTTATCCGATGCAATTCTTCCCCTCAGATTCCTTAATGTTATGCGATTTTAGTGTTATTCGATACTAATGTTATATGAGGTATTACTTGTATTATAATTCCCCGTTACATCTTCTTACCCATGTCCTCAAATCAATGAACAACACCCTGTGATATATACAAAGTCCTGGTAGCCACAATCTTTCCACAACTTCTCTGTTGTTTCCAAAAACCCTTATAATCTGATATTGGTTTAAAACCTTTAAATTATACCAAGGTATACTCTACAAAGGGTCTCCATGTCTCCCAAAATTTGTTTTCCGCAATTACACCTTTTTTTTAATTTCCCATGTAAGTTTATCATTTAAAGCAATTTCCCACATTTCTTTATACCATTCCTCCAACCTTAATACCGAATCACATTTCCAATTCCTTGCAATACATTGTTTTGCCATAGTCAGCATTATAGACAATAAATCTTTTTATTCATATCCAAGTTCATATTATCTATTTCTGTTAACAAGGTAGCACCTGACCCCAGTTTTAAGTTCAACTTTAAAATTTCTGATATTTCTCCTTCTATTCCCCCCCCCCGAAAACCTTAACCACTTTACAGCTCCACCACCTGTGTTCATATCTCCCCATGTTATCATTACATCACCAGCATTTTTAGTTTTAGTGTTATCCATTTGGTGTAACCGAACTGGGGTCAGGTACTACCTCCACAACTCTAACTGACAATCCTGGAACACAATTTCTGGATTGTGTGCAAGAGCTGATTGCTGCTGGCTTGCATGCCATGATACAGTTTAGGAAAGAGGAATGACTAATGCAGGGGTGCCCAAACTTTTTTCTCCGGGGTGGGGCAAGCTGAGTGGGCCTGACCATGCCCCAGAATTGGGCACATTTGCACATGCGCATCAGGATCCACTCCCAGAAGTGGTTCTAGACATCTCTGCACATGCACAAATGCATCCCCGTCACTCCCAGAAGTGGTTCTGTCACTCCCAGGAGTGGTTCTGGATGGCTCTGTGCATGCACAAAGTGGTTCTGGACAGATATGTGAATTGGTGGACACATCCCCAATCTACTTCTAGAACCAGGGAGGGCGGGGAGGCTGGGTGAATAGGCATCAGGGGCCTGATACGGCCACAGGGCATAGTTTGGGCATTCCTGGACTAACGCAACATGGAGTAAAGGGACAACTATTAAGCTTCCTGGAAAGCTGCTTGCTGACTTGATTGGGAAAAGAGAAATAAGTTATGCTCAGGAATAAGACACACTGTGGTTGAGCAATTGTTGTTGTTATAACAAAGCCTTAAAACACTTGGCCTATAGCAAAGTGGATAGAATGAGACCTCAAAGTGATTTTTATTGCTCTAGTACTGGAGTGGGGAACATTTTTCTGTTGGAAGACCACATTAGATTAGCTGTAATCAAATAAGGCCACATTCACGAAACCTTAATTAGATATATTAAGAAATGTACATTATGTTGTAAAAATCTAACTACTGTGTACTTAATTATTTTTTTTAAAATCAAAAACATGGCTGCACTTAAGGACTTAGAAGGCAGTAGGTTTCCCACCCCTGCTGTAGGACAACATTTCCCAAACCATGTTCTGCGGAACACTGGTGGACTTCAATTCCCACAAGCGGAAGTCAGTACATTGGCTGATCAGTGCTTTGGGGAATTGACTTAGGCTTTTGGGAATTGAAATCCAAAAACCAAAGATTGGGAAACTCTGCTCTAGAACATTAGACTCCCACATGCTCCACCACCTCTCCATGTTCTTTACCCAGCTAAAAAGATAATTGGCTACTTCCAGAAGCTTCCACCACAAAGGAGTCACCTTTCTAGAAGGAAACAAGTCCTTCCACCTCACCACAAAAGATACTGGATTTTCAAGATGATTGTGTATTTCTATCCATTTCTGTTTTCATTTCTTTTCACAGTTTTTTGCTGGTTCATCCAGAGGATTTTGAAGGCCAATAATTGACTGCAGACATGCCATGGATAACAAATGCATTTTTTTTGCACTGTGTAGCTATTGAGTCGCGATGAATACATATGAGTGCATGGTGGAGTTATTGATTTAGAATTCTGGCTTTCTAAAATAATATATTTGCAGAAAAAAGCTTTCCACTTATTTATGCATGTATTTAAAATAGTGTTGTATTGGCAGTGCCCTAAGATGAAACATTTTGTCTGAAGCAGCTGTTTTACTTATTTCCATTCCATATCTAATTTATAAAAGCATAAATAAAAATTGTCCCATATTGTCAGATAACGTTCTCAATGCCTAGACACCAAAAATGATTCCTAACTTGTCGTAGATTTCTGAAGAGTGTTTGGTATGCTTTGCCTTTGAAGGTTTCCTCAGTTAATTGCTTTTACTGTCTTGTTCATAAGAGTGTGATAATTCTAGGTGGACTTTTAACAGATAATTCAGCCTAATCAATTTGTCTGCCAAGGCTTGGGTGTACTCATTGTAGTCATTTTTAAGTGGAAATATGCCCATCCTATTGCATTATTAATTTAGATTTTACTGTGCCTATATGTTGTGTTATTGTTGTTCAAAATCCCATTATAGTAAGAACCTGCCAGATTTTATGGTTCAAAAACTTATTTCCACTGCATATTAAACAACCGAGTCGCTCAGTTGATTGATTCTTTCTTCGTGTCCCAAATGAAGTGCAGCAGGGAGAAAATTAGAGAAACAAAGATATGGCTATAAGACAAAATGTCACCTTGAAAATAAGATCCTTATGCAACATGAACACAATGTTTGTAGGAAAATGCACACACATAATAGATTGATATGTCTGAGACACACGTTTCAGGTCTTGTTTTGTTTTGTTTTTTAATATATTTCCTGCTGCGACAATCAGTTGTAAAAAGATCCTCTCCCGGGCAATCCTCTTCTCTGTACCTGGAAGGAAAAACAACTTTCAAGGTAAATAGTTTTGGGGGCTGTAAATGATTGGTGTTCTTTTTAAAATTTTAAAAATGTGCTTGGGGTTTGAAAGGAGAATAAAACATCACTCTCTGTCTTTAGAATGGACATATAAAATCTAGTCAGCTGCAATTTTGTGACATAAAACAAAATACTGGTACTTTGCCCAGCAGAAAAGAGAAATTGACCCAAACTAGTTATTTTAGCTGTGAAATATACTTACCAGTGGTCCATAGCTGGGGCAATGTTTCATCTTGCCATGCCAGGGAGAAGTGTTTCTCTACCTGGTTTGCTCCTTGATAAATTTCATTTCAGATTTTTTAAAATTTTATAAATAATTTTTAAAAATAACAACAACTATACATTACAATAAACGATAAAACAACAGAAACACAACTACTACAATATACAATAATACTGTGTGTTTCCTTCACCCAACTGGAGAGTATATATGCTTCATTACTTTGTTTAATATATAGATTTAAATTTTTAATTTATCCTACTTTTCAAATGATATACAGTTGTACCTCGCTTAAAGAGCATAATGTGTTCCACAGGATTGCTCTTTAAGCGAGTTTGCTCTTTAAGTGAAACACAATTGTAAGTGACCAATTGTGACTTCTGGTGGGGGGTATTGTGAACCCCAATTTATTTGTTAAGTGAGTTTTTGGTTGGTTTTATTTGTTAAGTGAAGCGAACATTCAGAGAAAATTCTGCTCTTTAAGCGAGTTGCTCTTTAAGTGAGGAACTCTTTATGTGAGGTTTGGCTATATATTCTTGACCTGGTTTCATTCCTTTCCCTTTGACCAGTGCGTAATCCAAAAATTATCCCAATGTTTCTTTAAAATCTGCTTTATAATTCCTTTTTTGACTCTTATTTCTGATGTTAATTTCCATCTCTTAGCTATGACTAATCTCATTGCAGTTATTATTTCAGAATTTAGATGTAGTGGGATTCTGAGTAAACTTCCACAGGACCGTGCTGTGAGTCCGATGTCCCACTGGAATTAACTGAACAAATCAGTTGTGGTTAACAAAGCTTGCTGCAGTCAGTATGACTTTTCCAGATGGCTGTTTGTCCTGCTGTTTGATGCACTGTGATGATGGATTGGTTTGCTCATTTTTCTGGTTGCTACATGATGTAACTGCTGAAATAGACCAATTCATTCCCTTCTGCACCTTTTTGAGCACCTGTCACTGGCTTCTACTTTTTCGGTATGGATAGTAAAGGTAAAGGTTTGCCTTGCTTGAAAGCCAGTCATATCAGACTCTAGGGTTCAGTGCTCATCTCTGTTTCAAAGCCAAAGAGCCAGTGCTAGAAGCAGACACTTCCGTGGTCATGTGGCAGGCATGCTTAGACACTGGAGCACACGGAACGCTTTTTACCTTTCCACTGAAGTGGTCCCTATTTATCTGCTTGCAATTTCGAACTATTAGGTTGGCAGGAGCTGGGACAAAGACAGGAGTTCATTCCATCCTGCAGTACTCAGGAATCTAACTGCTGACCTCCAGCCTTCAAGTCAGTGTCTTAGCCACTTGAGATAGGTACTCTCTAGTTTAGTATGTTCCCAGTGTATGTGATTGCTGGGAGCGGACTAAAATTGAGCCTTGCAGCTATCAAAGCTGCCACAGTTCCTTCCAGTTTGAATTTCTCGTCTGGCATTTATTTTCTCTTTCTCTCTTTCCCTATCCCCATTGATTCTGCCATAGATATTTTGCAGGAAGACACAGACCGAGTGAGCATGTCTGGGGGATGCACATGCCTGCACCTTAACAAACACCTTGCAACTTAAGAAAGCAAAGAAAGACATATTGCTTTTCTCTCACTTTGTTTTCCATGAGGGGTTTTGTCTGTTGTGTGCAAGAGAGAGGCAGAAAAAGCAAGTGCAGCTGGAAGTCAAAGTGCAAATGGAGAGGTGTGCGTGGATCTACAGCCGAGTGTTAAGAGTCTCCTGTTGGTGAGGTCACTTGCTCAGATGTACATCCTCCTTTTCCTTTAAAAAAAATTTTGCACCCTACAAGCAATCCCTGTCCCTTCTTCTGTATGTGTGTGTATTTGTGTGTATGTATGTACAATGCAAAAGATTCCTTTCTCCTATGGTGAGATCGAAAAAGTGGTGGGAGGTTGCACACTCCTCTTCTCTACATGTCCCACTCCTCCTTTTTTTCTCCCTTGTTCCCCCTCTCCAAACTCAGTGAAGCCCAAGGGAAACACAACAGGCAGACAAGAGTGTCTGTCATCCTTTGGTAGTGATCAGCTTTTTCTCCCCTTGCAGAACCATGCACACCTTGCCACTCTCTCTTTTGTTGACCCAATTGTCGGCTCTTCCACTTACTTGAACCCACCTCCTTTACTTTCTCCCAAATCCTGGCTTTGTGCAAACTTACCACTTCAGGATACTGGGAATAGGGTCACTTGAGGTTGATATTCTATTTGGGTATATTATCGTTCCTCCCTCCTTACCATATTTGGACCACACCAACCCTCAGCAGAAGGATTGGGTTAAATTTAGGAAAATTCTTGTATTACAAGCTGTCACTTATTCTCTTGTGGCAGTTGTGGTAGAAATAGTAGTATCAGCAGCTTTAGTAATACATATTTTTTGTTTGGGTTGTGTTGCTTGTGTTAGTATATATTTGTTACATTTTAATATATATTTTTACATACAGCGTATTATTGGCTGTGTGCAAAGTGTTTTCTGATTAACATTAAACATGAATCATTTCCATCAGAAATAAAGTAACAAAGACTTCATTGGTTGCTATAGAGATCTGAACATATGAGGATAAATAATGATGAGAAATAAGTGATGCTTAAGCATTTTGTATATTAACTCTACGGATTGACAAAGACTGAGGTGAGCTAGTCCTTTCAGTAGTTTTCATATTATATATTCTATTACTAAATAAGTAAAGAAACCTTGAGGTTCGACTTTTTGGAAAATTTAAAGAAACACATTCTTCATGATGCTGGGCCCCACAGTTTCGTTTTTGAGCATTACTGTAACTTTAGTCAACATATGAATCATGATTTAAGGCTTGTCATTCAGAATGTTTTTAAAACAAGTATCCTAATCCAGTGTTGTCATTGTAGGTGACTAATGGTGTGCAATGAGTTTGAACAATTTAAAGCAGTTGGCTGGGATCCCGCAGTGTTGTTCAGCTATTGGAAGCTGTTCTATATATGCAACCAGATGAGGGCTGATCTCTCCCCCGGCCCCCATATACCATGAAAAATATGTTCCAGGAAACTGGAAACTTAAGATTTCTTGGTGCCACAGATGACTTTTGTGGCTGGTAATTGTCTCCTACAAAAAGCTGAGGAAGAAACTAGAAGAATAGCTATTCTTGACTTGAATCTAACCAGTAGGGATGACTTACGGGAAAAAATGGCAGCAAGAGGAACTCTGGGAAAGTGACTGTATTCTATTTAAATTCTTGATTTCAAAGGAAACAAAAACAATCTAGTCACACATCTACATTGGACTTTAGGAAGTTTTGATAAACTAGAAAAATGATAGGTAAAGCCCCACAATAGGAGATGCTATCAGGAAAAAGAGTCCAAGATGTTTGGGAGTTTCTAGAAAAGGAAATTCTGACAACACAACTCCAAACCATTCCAATGAAAAAGGGGTGGGAAACAGAAGGAAAAAAAAACACAGACCAGTGTGACTTCACAGAAAGCTCAGAGTGTAACTAAAGATTAAAAAAAGGATACATATATTTAGTGTAAAGAAGGCCAGGCTATAAAGGAAGAACATAGACAAGGAGCAAAAAATTGCAGGGATAGCATTAGGAAGCCAAAGTTGAGAATGAGATGAAGTTAGCAAGAGATGTAAAAAGCAACAAAAAAGCATTCTTCAGGTTCATTTTCATGTCAGAGATTACTCTGGATTGAAAGGATTTTTGCAGGGGACACCCAAGGCTCCTTTCATGTCCAAAGACAGGGGGGGAAAAGAAACTGTGGCTCCACTATTCAAAGGAGATGGGGAAATGACAACTGACTACAAAGAAAAACCAGAAGTGCTCAATTCCTGCTTCAGTTCAGTCTTTTCCCAAAAGTTAGTCTATGACCCTCTGGGCAAATGTGAAGTACTAGCACATGGCATAAGATGGCAGTTTGAATTTGTTAAACAAATAGTCAGGGAATGCCTGATAACTTGGAATGAGTTCAGATCCCTAGAGCTGGACGAACTGCATCTAATGATATTGAATGAACTGGCTGAAAAGATCTCAGAAACATGGTTTATAATTTTCTTGAAATCATGGAGGATGGGTGAAGTGCCAAAATGACTGGAAGAGGGCTAACATTGCCCCTATCTTCAAAAAGGGCAAAAACGAGGGACCTGGGAACTATAGATCAGTCAACCTGACATTAATCCCAGGGAAAATTGTGGAGCAGCTTATAAGTGTGCACTTTGCAAACACCTTGAAAACAGTGCAGTAATAACTAGAAGTCAATGTGGATTTGTCAAGAACAAATGTTGTCAGACAAATCATATCTCATTTCTTTATCTTCCAAGGATACCTAAAATCACAGAAAACAGCAAACCCTATATTACAGCACAATTGATTCATACAAGCAGAGATGCAGCAGATCTTTCATTTTTACTTAGGAAATGGATTCCCTGGAAATGCAATCTGTTCTTTCTCAACATTACATTGTAGATAGTAGGGGTCTGCAGTGGCTCAGTGGTTAAGAAGCTCGCCTTGTTAGCTGGAAGGCTGACAAGTTGGCAGTTCGAGACCTGGATACTGGATGACAGAATGAGCGCCTGTCCCTATCCCAGCTCCTGCCAACCTAGCAGTTCAAAAGCAAGAGATTGCAAGTAGATAAATAGAGACCACTTTGGTAGGAAAAGATCTTGAGGACATGAAAGGAGCCTCATTTGGGTGTCCCCTGAGCAGAGTTTCTTCAGCAAAGGTCTTTTCAACCCAGAATAATTTCTGACACGAAATTATTATTATGATTGTAGGTAGTGGCCAGTTGTGGTCAGGCCTGGTAAAGTGACTTGGAAATAAGTATACAGTATATTATATATTTCAGGGATTTTTCATTGAATATTTTTGGACCCATGGATAACTGAAAATGCAGATGCTGAACCCAAGGATATGGAGGGTGACCTCTACTTGAAAGGCGGTCATAAAGAGGAGGGTCAATATTTGTTCACAGTCATTCCTGAGTGAAGGACACGGAATATTGGGTTCAAGTTACAGTGAAATTCCTTCCTGTTCCATTTAGATAGGAAGGTATCATAGGTTGATTATAGATTCATAAAAGGTTATAAGCCTTTGATCTTTCCCAGCATCAAGGCCTTCTTGACTGAGTCCTCTCTTCTCATTTGGTGTCCAAAGTACTTTAGCTTCATCTTCAATATTTGTCCTTCCAAGGGACAGTCAGGGTTGATTTCCTTCAGGATCGACTTATTTGATCTCTTTGCTGTCCAGAATACTTTCAAAATTCTCCTCCAGCACCATATTTCAAATTGTCTGTTCTTCTTTGCTCAACCTTCCTTATGGTCCAGCTCTCGCATCCATACATTACTACTGGGAATACCAAAGAAATATAAAAACTTCAATAAAATATTTATCATGTTAAAAAGCATGAGGCAATTATTAAAAATCAGATTGCATTAGTTAAACTATAAGCCAAATTAGAAGATGTAACTCAAAAATTATAACCTAGGTACTTATTTAAAAGTCTAAAATTTTAATGTCATTCTTTATTGTTTAAAAGGAACTCTAGTACAGTTTTGCAACCCAACCATGGAAAAAAATATAGGGTGAATAACCAATGATGCTTTCTATATATAAACATAAACGTTTCCTGAAATGAGACTTTTTATTTTTAAGCACTAGAGATTCTTTCTGTATAGAATTAACATTAAAATGTATTTGGATCATCCTACCCAAAGAATCTTGATATGGATCATATGCAGTAGCAACTTCCAGTGTAAATGAGACACTTTAAATGCAACTTATTTGTTACATTTACAGCTTGCTAGTAGGGATATTCATATTACTTCCCAGGATTTTTACAGCTTGCTTTGTTCTTGCTGTGAGATCAAATTGCTTTAGTCTTCTCTGCTTATTTCTGAAATGTGAAAACACTGCAGGAACTTGCTAAGAATATTTTTTTTTCCTTAATACTATATGATATGTTATTGAAAGCAACACTACCTGTATATGACTTTTGTATTAATTTTTAGGAAATGTAATGCATAAATTTAGATTTTACATGCAGAATTGAAGTTGTCAGTATAATGTGCTGTCAAGTCTCCTTTGATTTATGGCAATCCTATGAATGAGCGGTCTCCAAAGTCTCCTGACCTCGATAGTCTTTCTGAGCTCTTGTTAATTCTAGCCTATGGGTCATTTGGAGAATGAATTCATCTTGTATTTGGTCATCTTTTCCTGCTGCCTTCAAGCTTTTCCAGCATTGCTGTACTTTACAGAGAATGTTACCTTCTCATGACAGTCGCAAATTAGGACAGCCTCAGTTTCACCCATTTATGCCTTCAGAGAGAGTTCAGGCTTGATTTGCTCCAGGACTCACTTTTTGTCTTTCTAGCAGTTCAGAATATCCACAAAACTCACCTCCAGCACCATTTCCCAAAAGAATCACAATACACTATTGAATTTAATATATCTTAACAATTAATTCATTTTTAGACTAAAATATTGTACTGGTAGAACAAAATATTAGCATTACAGCTAAAACATCAGTTTGGGGAATTCATCCTAGGAGTTTTGTACCATTTTACTGGAAATTAGGGGTCTATTTTCTAAACTTCAAGATGGTTTGACTTTTTCAGTTTGCCTTAAGAGTAATAATCCATTAAATTTCAAATATATAGTTTAATGTCATAATCCCATGCACACTTATTATAGAATAAACTATGTTGAATACAATGGGATTATTTCAGATTATATGTAAAATAAAGGTTGCCCTTGCTCGAAAGCCAGTCATATCCGACTCTAGGATTCAGTGCTCATCTCCATTTATAGCCAAAGAGCCAGCGCTGTCTGCATCTGCAAACGTTTCTGTGGACATATGGAAGTCATGACTAGACACCGGAGTGCACAGAACACTTTACCTTCCCACCAAAGAGGTACCTATTTATCTACTTGCAATTTCTTGCTTCTGAACTATACACAAGACTTTATTGTAAAATATGTCTCTTATTTTTGACATTCAAATAAAAAAAGACTCTGGTGACACTTGAACGTTTGTTCTAAAATTAACATTGGTGGTCTTTAAGTTGCCACAGGACTCTTTCCTTTTTGATGTACCAGACTAATATGTCATGCTTTGGAAATTGCTTCACTGGGGTTCTTAAACATTATCCTGCTTAAAAGCAGGTGATTATGTTAAGTATAAAACAGTTGGACAATATGTGTGCTGTCTAATCATTTGGACCATGATTAGATATCATTAGCTGAAATCCAGAAGTAAGTCACAACTGGAGTAGTGGATAGGTATGAGTCCCACAACAGGAATGAACATTAATAGAATGTTTAGATGAGTTGAATCACCAAATCCTTACTGATTCAGTAGGCCTAGTCTAATTGGGACTTGCTACTGGAGAACTTTGTATGCAACTTTATATTCATGTGTCAAAACAAGGTTTATATGAAAAATATATGAAGCCACTTATCCACAAGTGTGTTAGGTACTGTATTTTACTTTGTATCACAGACTGTTTGGTTTACCTTTCACCTCAGTATGGTATGACAACTAGCAAGAGATGGAGATAAAATAGGGAAATACTGTGGATTACAGTATCTTTATCAGTAATGGCTAACTTTGTCACTCCATATGTTCTTGGACTTCAGTTCCCGGAAGCCTAAGTCAACATACCAGCTGATCAAGGCTTCTGGGAATTGAAGTTCAAGAACAGCTGGAGCCCCAAGGTTCGCCATCACTGGCCTATATGAAAGATACTTCACCTAAAAATTCTAATTCTATGAAATAACTTGCTGTGATCCTTTGACTAAGTTCTAAGTTGTTTAAATGACTGGCTTAAAGCCTACATCACAACAAAAGGAATGCATGATCAGCATAATTTTATTATTTTTGTTTTTGTTTGAAAAATATTTTGTTTCAAAATGTTATGGTAACTATTCAGGCTCAAAAAATTATTTCACCAGGTCATGGACATACCTTTAACATTCACTTACAAAATTATGAAAGATATAGATGATCTTGGTATAAGTTCTTACCTTACAAAAATGTTAAACTTTGTAGAAAGGGGTCAGTAAGATAAAGGATGTATGTTGCAGGTTGTGCCGTATGGCAGTACTTTCTGTTTTGTTAGTGCACATACCTACCACTCAAAGTATGGTTCTCAACTGCACTCTCCTTCATTTTATGCTGGACTGACTCTTTCTATTACAGATGATTTTTTAGGAAGTAGCAGAAGCTTCATCAAAAGATCAACCTGAGATTTAATAACCTGGGTAGGAGATGTTTTCAGGACAGGTGTAATGGGTACAGGAAGATCCATCGACTCTGGTTTTCATGGCCAACTTTGTTTTATTTTTCTATAGCATTTGTTCTGTTTCACTGAAGTGTTGAGTACTGGTTTTTGCAAAGAGGTCCAATGTGTGTTGCTGGCCTGCCTAGATGAAACACAATCAATACTGGTTCTGATGGGGCGGGGGTGGGCATTTTGGATTTGCTCCAAGTGGCAAAATGTCTTGGATTGATTACTGCCAAACTAAACTGAAAAGGACCAACCTTATCCCAGTCTTTGCCTTCTGAAATTAAGGAGAGCCTTGATAAAGTGTTTAATAAACAAACACATAAATTTTTTTTAGTGATTCAATAAAGGTATTGCCTTCCTCCTGCATTTGTTTTGATAAAATGCCTATTTGCAATTATCTATGTTTTGCACATCTATGTTAAAGGTTTTATATTTCCTACTACAGTGCTGATTATGGAAAGTTGATTGGAGAAGATGAGGGGTGTTACCCATTTACCATACATGGGCTCCAGGGGAAACTAAAATAATTCATGCATATCCACCGCTTTTTTTTTTTTTGCGCTAAGGATTAAAAAGGCAGGAAAAGGTAGTTAGCAGCTGTGTCAGCAGGAGAAATGAAAGGATGTGTACTACATTCCCCTCCCCCTTGGGCAAATGATGTGCACTGTAGTTTTTGTGAAGGCAAGGAGATGGGGATGATGATTTTGAAGGACTCTGGAGACTAAATGAGCTCTAAAAAGCCTAATTTAATTTTCAGATGGTCACTGCAATGTGTTCTTCATTACATTTTCTTGCTATTTGTTTTAGCAACACATTTGTCTGTGGGAGTGTGTTCTGTGCTCATCTTGACAAATCTTGTTTATTTTTTCGCTTGTTCTGTTTTAGCCTTCAGGTAAAAAAGACTGGCAGGAGGTTTTTTTAAATACTGCTATTTTTGCAAACATGCCAAGACCAAGAAACACATTGTTGAACCTATCAGTTGGCTCTTCCAACAGATGAGAATAAGAAAGTGAATCAAATATATGTGTGCTTGTATGTGTAGAAAACACCATAATCATATTCAGTAATTTTGTGGAGATAATTCTGCTTCTCCTTAAGCACCTTTTGCATTCCCAGAAGCACCAAACACTCTGCGTTATTTCCAGGCTCTGTTTACTAATGGTGCTGTTTTGGTGATATTTCTGAAAAACATGTTCCTTTCATTTATTTCTCAGACATATATCCCACTCTTATGTCTAAGCTAGCATTTGCAGAACAGCTTATACTGAAATACATGGCTATTATTATGATAGCTTACAATAAAATATATAGTTGCAGGTATGGTTTTCAAATGATTGAAGGCAAGCCTTCTGGGGTTTTTCCCTACAATATTTACAGCAGGGTCCACAACATCGATTCAGATAATTTGCAGATCATTGAGAAACATTAATTAATGTCATCACAAAAGGTGAATATGGGGCATTTTTGGTGAGTTAGTGAAGGTATGTGCTTAAATTTCCATTTCCTGTGAAGGACAAATAATTCCTGTGATTTCCAATGTATTTAACTTTAACATCTAAGCTTGAATTGGAACTTCACTTTTAGCTATGCATAGTCGAGCACAAAATATTGTTTAATCTTTTGTAGGTAATGGCAAACTATGGTTTGTGAAAGTTAAACAATATGATGGGGGACGATTGGACAAGTCTATCTGATACTCAGGTCATGGTTTGGAGAACTGCAGACTGTTGAGGAATAAACAAAATGCCATTGATTTACTGGGATGGGAAGCAGTACAATTTGATTGATTGATTGATTGATTGATTGATTGAAATTATTACACCTTAAAAGTCTCTGTTTTATATTTATAATTTTTATTCACCAGTTAGAACAATGTTTTCCATCTTTGGTTTTTGGACTTCAGTTCCCAGAAGCCTAAGTCAATTCCCCAAAGTACTGATCAGCCAATGTACTGACTTAGACTTCTGGGAATTAAAGTCCCCCTATGGGGCATGGCCCCCACACTGGGAACCACTGAGTTATAGGATGTTTAGGTTTAATTATCAGTTTTAAAAAATAAAAGCATATAAAAATAATTAATTTTGTCTTCACGAGCACAATCCAGAATAGTTAAATACCCTTCAGATTTATTGATTCTAAATTAAGAAGCAAGTGCATCATTTTTCTATTGAAACCAATAAAACTAAAGGGTAGAACATATTTATAATAAATTAATATTTATACTAGTGACCTGGATCCCATCCCCCATAAGCAATCAAGTCTATATAGTACTTTTTTATGCAAAAGAAAGCATTGCTGTGTAGAAGTTGGCAGTGACAACCATGATACTCTGATGAAGTGGACTTGGTCCATGAAAGCTCACATTTAAATGCAGGAGTTGGTCTTTAAGGTCCCACAACATTTTTTGTCTCTGTCTTGCTGTTCTGTTCTGTTTACTCTCATTTATATTCTTTATAACCTACTAATGCCATAGCTATGTGAAAATATGTTACATTTGTATAAATTTAGTAATTACACTATAAATCCTTGCTATAATATACAGTGTTGGGTGGCGGTAAATAACCTGACTCCCTAAAGGGGCCAATGGCTACAGACAGATGAGCCCCTTTAGGTGGGGTGATGGTTCCCCTCAGTGGAGGAAATGCCACTGGAAACCATCACATTGGGCCCAATGGCAAAATGAACAGAGGAGGAAACATTTCACTATTCTGATTCCCAATGGTCATGGAGGCAGAAGAGGCCATGTCAGAAGGTGCACCTTGTCAATAGCTTCAAGGCTGCAGCAGTCCATTGCAGTCCCATCCAGGTCGAATATGGCCTTGGCAAAATCTGTCCCCATACTGTGGCAAATACATGTTTCAAGCACCAGAATAAATGATTACACATACTGATGTCACCAGATAGTCAATATAGATCTCATATAACCTGTCATAATCAAACAGGAGATGGAGAGTGTATTCTCTGTCACAAAACAAGACCAAGAATTGCTTGTGAACTGTTAATATCCAACATTAGGATGAAGCTGAAAAAGAGCAGAAATTGCAGAATAACGTGAGTTCGGCCTTTGTCTGCAATCCCATGCACACTTCACTAAAAGTAAACCTAATTGAAAATAAGGATTTACATCTGAGTAGACATGATGACTAAGATTGAAACAATAGTAATTATATTTATATATCACTCCATAGTGCTTGGTGCACTCTCTGGACAGTTAATCCCTTCTGAACAAAGTCAAGGACTGGTATTGGTGTTTTTAAGGCCCCTGCAATTTCTTTGGAGCTGTGTCTGATGTTAAGTAGAACATATTAATTTCAAAAAGAGGTTGGATGGGCTGCTAAGTACCCAGTAGGATAAAGAAGAATATTCTGAGTAAATTGCTACAGCAACTTTAATCTTTGTACATTTCACTACACTCTTATTTTTAAAATCAAGTAATTCTTGCATTTGTATTGATGATTTCCCTGTCTTCCCTGGGTCTTTCCTCCCTTTAAATGTGGTGTAACTGGATTCTGGAGACAATTTAAGTTGATATTCTCTGTTTCATCTGATTAGCAACTCTTTCATCTGATAAGCAAGTCCTTAACAGAGTTAAGCAGAGCCCAGCAGAGGGTGCTCAAAGGTACAGGATATTGGGAGCTTTTACAAAGGTTTGAGTGTAAAGGAAAGATTGAAATTAATAGGGAGCTTGTTTCTAGAAATATGAGGTACACAAATCATGTTCAAAGTTAATGTAGAACTACATAAATATGTAGTTAAACTAGCTAATAAGCTAGTAATAAGTTGGCTAATGGTGCATTTCAAACTAGGATGAAATTCAGAGCATATTGTCTTGACTAATATTTGTTTTGTTTTGCTTTGTTTTGTTTCATTTCCCCCCACGTTTTGCATCTGGTAGGGTTCTAGTAACTACTCATTAGATTAAGTAAGCTTATATTGCAGTATTTTGTCTATGCTTCAGGGATGCTTGCTTGTTTGCTTATTTTTTTTATGTATCTTGGTAACTAACAACATATTTTACAGCTGAAAGCATGAAAATCCTAACAAGATGTTAGTGTTGTAAAGAACATGGATTTAATAAAGATGATGAAGGGTGATAAACTGTGTTTTTTCAGCAGAGATGCCACACACAGAAATCTAGATATGTAAACAAGCCTCTTGCCTTTAAGATTGAATATGTATGCATTTTCTGCATGTGCTAATTACAGCAATAAAAACAAAACATTGGATCCTAAGATCTATTAGTACAGGGAAATATGTAGAAGAATTCTTTCCCACATTTCTCTGCCTCAGCAACCAATGGGGCTGAAAAACCTGCATGGGTATCTCCCAGAGTATTGGAGCACAGTTGCATAATGGTACAGGAATATAATTTATGTGCACAGAATGGGCCACAGTAACACAACTGTGCTTTTTCATTGTATGTGTGTATTCACATGATTTGTTCCTTAGCATTACATTCAATTATGTTTAGAGGCCTACATGTATCAGGAGAAAGCATTCAGAACTTGACTCTTGACACCTGAATGCAAAACAAAAGCAGCCTAATCAACTTGAAAAAAATTTTGTGGGGCAAGGTACATTTGTGAAGATGTTGAGGGAAACAAATGAATAAACATTGCACTTAAGGTGTGGTATTTCTGACATCATTGTCATAGCAATGATAACTGTATATGTCTGGGCCTCTGTGATAGTGAGAATGTATTTGCATACTTATAGCTAACCTATTTGAATAATCTAAAGCACTCTGTTTTGAGCTGTCTTCTGAAAATGTTCAGAAACTTGAGCTGGTCAAAAGTATTGTAACTAGAGTATTGACCAGAGCTGCCTCTAGTGGTACATAACTCTCTTGGTACAACTTCACTAGGTATGTTATGGGGCCCAGGTCAAAATGCTGGTTGTGACCTATAATGTCCTATGTAGCTTTGGTCCAGACTAGGATTCTTCATATCTGGCTCTCTCCAGGTGTTATTCAACTTCAGTTACCAGAAACCCAAGTCAGCACACCTGCTGATCAGGGCTTCTGAGAATTGAAGTCCAAGAACATCTGGAGAGCCAAGTTTGAAAACCCTGGTCCAGACTGTCTGTGGAGCTGTATTCTCTCACAGGAACTGGGCCAGGCTCTGACAGAGTTACAACTAGCAAATTTGGGATCTTGAGCAAATGGCAACTTCTGAGTTATAGGCATGAAAAGTATTTAAAAGTATTTATGTTTAATTTTTGCAAGTAACTTTCCAGTCTCTTGGTATAATGTAGTATTGAAACAGTCTTTTTAGAACAGGAGTGCCCAAACTTCGGGCTGTGGGCCTGTCCACTGTCCCTGGACAGCTGATCGGGCTGGTCACGTGGTTCCTCCCACCAGAAGTGGAAGTAAGACATGCATGTGTGGGATGCATTATGCACTCACACATGCACAGAATGCTGCTGTAAATTACCAGCATTTAAGATAGCCATGAGTCATCTATGGCAGTGTTCTGTGAGTGTGTGAGTGCGTAACACACCTGCGGATGCACGTTTTAAATTCCATTTCCAGGAGTGGCAAGGGCAATGGGGGCCGAATGAAATGGCTTCAGGGGCCCGATCCACCCCGCAGGCCATAGTTTGGGCACTCCTGTTTTATAATGAATATTTAACATGCAGTTGTATGCATTATTTAAATAACAAATCCATACCATTAAGACAATTCTGACATATGTCAACCCTTTCCAGGGTTCCCTAGGTAGAGAATACACAGGTGTGGTTTGCCATTCCCATCTTTGGAAGCGCTTGGGACTGTGCAGCTTGCCCATGGCCAATAGAGAACTGAACTCCCACCCTCTGGCTCTGCAGCCAGATGCTTAAACCACTGAGTTATCCAGGCAGTTATGTAATATTTAGCAGATCATATAAAATGTTTTCTCCATCCATTCCTTACAAATGGGTTTAGTGGTGAAGGTGGTTGCATTCTTTGAAGTGAATGACATTGTGCCTGAAACAAAGAAAATGACATAAAATATAGAGTTCTAATGTTCATAACATTAAATTGTGCCTTGTTTTAGTTTCTTCTTCCAGAAGCTCTGTGAGCCCTATGTCTATCAGCTTTGGGACTCTTGCATACACACAGTCTGTAATGTCCCACAAGGGTTTCGTTGTTTGTTTTTGCTTTATTTTTTTCTTTTGTATTTGTTTTTGACCAAGTTCTGCTCCCATCAACAGTCCCATCCATGGCAAATATCTCTCTTATGCTAATTCTGGTACCCTAGTACCTTGGATAACATTAAGACTTGGTTCCACAAGTCTTAACGTTATCCGGTTTTTAACGCTGTGCAATGCACTGATCGCACAACGGTTTTTTAAAAAACCCTGTTCCCTTTCTGGGTGGGCAGGACGAATCCCTCACTGTTAGCCTTTTAGTGTGGGATTTGTCTAACATTGAGGGATTCGTCTTGCCCACCCTGTTGTTTCAGGAGGGGAGGCAGGGAGAATCTCTTTGCCTTTGCCTTGGGGGGGGGGAGTACAGGCTCCGGTTCAGCCCCCAACCCAAAGGCAAAAAGCAAAGGCAGAGAGATTCTCCCTGCCTCCCCTGCTGAAACAACAGGGTGAGCAAGACGAATCCCTCACTGTTAGATGAATCCCAACTGAAAGGCTAACAGTGAGGGATTCGTCTTGTCCACCCTGTTGTTTCAGCAGGGGAGGCAGGGAGAATCTCTCTCGCCTTTGCGGAGATCTTTGCCCCAAAGCTCACAGGGTCCAGCCCTGCAGGCTTTGGGGCAGAGATCAAAGTTGGCGAATTTGAGGCAAACGTTTACATCTTAACATTGTGCAATGCAAATGTTTGCCTCAAATTCCCCAATGTTAGCCGATTTTAGCCTTATCTGATGCAAACGTTATCCATGGTACCACTGTATTTTTGGATTAACAGTATAATACTGTGTTTATTCATATGTTTAAGTGAAAGATTTACATTAGAGTGGGCAGGTTGTGGTCCTTTTGGTGTTGCTGGACTGAAGTTCGCATCATCAAGAGCCAACATAGCCAGTGGTGTAGGCAATGATGGAGTTTATAGGTAAGCATCATTAGGATGGGTGCAGATTGCCAAGGCCCTGGTGCACATCTTGCACTTTTCACCCAAGAGGAACTACTAAGTAGCTAACAATCATGAAACCCAAAAGCTGTAACTATTAGGAGCAACTATAAGGTGGTGTGGGTGAGGATTGTTACATTTTAATTCACTGGGAGCATGATATAGCCAAAAAAAAAAAAAAAACCCAACAACAACCACCTGTCATTTATCTTTAGTTTGATTAAGTTCCTGCTAATATGGAACACTTTACCACCATGATTAAAAATTACTAAACGACCTGTAATTGACGCTCCTGTTTGCTAAATGACAATGTTACCTTCCTTTAACTCTATTCATTATATAATGTTGTTAACATTGCTTAATTAGAAACTACATTAAGAAAAAAGTTGCAAGATGATGCTTTCTTTTAAGCTAGTGTTAAATTAAATGTGATGCACTGCAATTGTGATGGAGTGCTGTTAACTCATTAATCAATTTACTTCAACACTATTTCCCATTAATTATTTTCTTATTTGTGTTGGTGGGCAGGGGAAAGGCTGTTTCTTCTGATGTGCATGCAGCAGAGATGTTCCATTAAATTGTTATGTCTCAAAAGCCATCGACTTTTGTAGTCCTTACAAAATTTCTATTCCTGGGAATTTGCACATTTAATACTATTTTTTAAAGCTCTGCCTCGTACTTCATCAGTGTTCGTATCCAGACGCTTAATTTGTAAGCAAGTTTTTCTTGAAATCGAAAGGGATTTTCTTCCCAGAGTGAGCATTTAGGAAATGTGTCCATCATATAAAATATTTGAATTATTGTACAATTACCCACGTACAAAATCCGTGTGTCTGCATTAGCTGTTCTAGGGCCCTATTGCTCATACTTGTTAACAGCTAACTCTTATGATTATAAATGTGTTCTTCCTGGGGTCTTTATTATTGCTTTGTTGCCTTTCCATCTTCTGGGATGCAGCTGCTCTTGAACATGGGGTTGTTTTGATCATTCATGTGCAACCACCCCATTGTAACATTCTAAAAATGAGACTTTGTGGTGCTATTTGCAAAGCAATTTCACATAAATATTTGGACTGCTGGTTTTTTTCTCCTCAATGAAGAGCTGTTTGCTGTGTGAAAACAGCATAATTATAGTATACAGGCTTTTTGCCTGAGGCTGATGGGACAGATGCATTTGATTAAGTTTGAACTGGTTTGTTATAATGTAGATGTTTTCAGGGATAGAGGGTTTTCCATTTCCCCCTTTCTTTAAGGGAAGTATGAATTTCAAAAGAAAGAGAGGGAGGTAGAAAAAGAAAGGGGAAAGCATTCGAAGATACCTCCATTTCATCCTGCTTTATTTCCCCATTTTTGTATTCCAGTGGCACTTCTCCACTAGCTTGTCTGAATGCAATGCTTCATACTAACACACGGGTTGGTGATGGGACATTCTTCAAAATCCCTGGCAAGGCAGGACTCTACGCACTCAAAGTAAGTTGTGTTTGTAGAAATGAAAGCAAAAGGCTCACACACACCATGTATGCAGATCCTGATGAGACTTGACAGTAGACAAAATGGACTAGGAAAGTTTTCTTCCTTTGTTCAAATGTTATTTGAAGTAGTTTTAAAATAGAAGTAGCTGGGTTAAAATAATACAGTATAGAAAAGTTTTTTCATTTATATAGCAGCCTCAAGAAAATGGCTGATTTCCTTAAGACACATTGATTTGTATTAAAATTAACATACATATATTTGTATAAATGGGGATTGTCTACATATCTCCACCATAGACTACAGAAAGAAGTGAAATCTTAAACCCATAATTCTAGTAATGGTTTATGCGCTGGATCAATAGAATTCTTTCTTGAGACCTTACATCAAATCCAATTGTTTGAAGTGTGTGAAAGAGTGAAATGAAAGGCAAAGACTATCACTCCTTCAAAAAACAGTAAAATGGGTTTTATGAAGCAGATTTAGCTTCCAGTTTTTAACATAAACATATATGCTTTCAAATTGAAGGAGACATACATTTGAAGGAATGAACCTGTAATATGTGGAACTTTTTTGAGATAATTAGATGTAGGAACCCATCTGACAATACTCAAAGGTAGCTTTATTAGGTGATTACTTTCTTGTTTCTTTATCAGTTAGAAACAAAAGTAAGGCACCGTCTAAAACCTACATTTTCACTCTAATATGAACCATGGGTACTGGAAGAAAAAGAACATTAAAAAGATAGAGATATTTTTCTGCACCACTACTATAGAATCCCATTGTATATTAACCTAAAAGGTTATACAAAAATGCTGTGTATTTCACCTCTGTCTGATTAAAAGCTTGCTCTAAAAATCCAGGCAAATACAAACCTTTTGGGCCATGGGCCGATCAAGTGTTTGAACATGCTGGTTATGTGGTTCCTCCCACTAGAAGTGGGAGTAAAATGCACATGTGTATAATGTGCCTCTGCATGTGTGCATAATGCTCCCATAAATGACCTCCGGCTGTCATAAATGCATTTAAGACAGCCACAGGTCATTTATGGCAGCATTATGCACATGCGTAGGTGCATTATGCACATACACATTTTACTTCCACTTCCAGGAGCAGCAAAGGCGGGGCAGGCTGGATGATTTGGTGCCATGGGCCAGATTTGACCCATGGGCCAGAGTTTGAGCATCCTTCATCTAGAGTCTAGACAGCTGAATGTTTAAAAAGATATTTATGTCTTCAAACACAAATGTAGAATAAGAATTTTCTAAATCGATATACGTTGTGACTTGCTCAAGCAGCTCTTCTTAATTCTCAGATTGGCAGACATTACATTTTAGTTATCTTGCTGCTATTCTGCGTCATCATGTTGCTTCCAATTTATGGTGATTTTGCGATATTTTACTTATTCCTATCTATATAACTGAAATTAACAGAAATTGTCTTGAGTTCATAGAAAGCAAAATGTGTTTCTTTACATGCAGAAGGAAGATGCTACATGCCCAACAGATGGAACATTGGATTTAAGTTGTGAATCTGAGTTGGATGCTACTGAAATGGCTGAAACAAACAATAGCAATGGAGAAGAAAATGGAGGTAGGGTTTTATGGGTTTTTTAAAAATAGAACGTTAATTTATGCATTTTTAACTATTTAAAGAATAACCTAGATCAGTCCTCACCAAACCATATCCATGAATTACGATTGCTTGTGACACAAAATTATGATTTTGTCTTTCATGTCCATAAGTATTTTATTTCTGCTAACATGTTGCTATGCCTTCATTCTATAAATTGAATGGGAAGAAATTCTTATTTTTCCAATATAATCCTAAAGAAAGTCTGATAACTAAAAATACAATAGTCAATCATAAACTATGAAATCTCACATTGAAATAAATCTTTCTTAAAAGTACCATGATACTTTTGCTTTAGCTTTTATTTTACTTTTGTAATACATTTTATGTTGATTCCTTAACAATTACACTACAAAATGTTGGTTGGATGCTTCCCCCTGCCTGCATATTCTAATGGTCTGAGGTTTATCACCCTAAAATTAACTATGCTAAAGATTTATGCTGTGTACTTTTAAGCAATGTCAGCAGTGTCTTTATAATATATTGCAAATGTCAATGTCATTCACTGAAACAGTTGTTTTAAGCAAGTTATTTTCCCTGAATTAAACACTGTCCAGTTATATTTCATAATAAAAATTGAAAAATATATTGTTAACTTCACTGGTTATTGTAGTAAATAGAAATATTTGGAAGGAAATGCTGGTCATTGTATATCATAAGCTGGAAATGAAAACAGACAGGAAAAGAATCGCGGTTGCCAGTAACATGGCTATCTTTATCTGTGTAAATGGATTTGCTGTTTTTATAAGCTTCTGCATCTTCCAGACACAGTAGTCATTGGCAGTGATGACAAATTGTTCAGCCTCATGCAGGGATTTTCAACCTACAGTCCATGGGCCGGATCTGGCCCATGGCACCAAATCATCTAACCCAAGCCCTCACTCCAGCTGCCACTTCCGCCACCACCCGAAGCGGACAAGGGCACATTCCCAGCAGCCACGGAGGCATTCCTAGTGGCTGCGGACACATTCCCAGCATCTGCGGGGGGTTTCCAGTAGCTGCGGATGCATTCCAGGTGGCTGCAGGGGATTTCTTTCACCCATGCCACACAGCTCCTCAAGGCAGGGGAGCGGTATGGGAGGGAGTGGGGGTGGCTTTTTTGGGGTGGGCTGGGCTCAGGGTGGTCACTGCTGCCACCTTTGGCAGTGGTGGTGGGACCTCCAGTCTGGCCCCTCAACTGTTTGAGGGAGCATGACCTGGCCCCTGACTTTTAAAGTTTGAGAACCCCTGGTCTAATGGCATGTCTGTACCCTTCATAGTCATTTTTTAAAAAATGCAAATATTGACGAAGGCTTCTATAACTAGTAAGGTAAAGTTAAAGGTTGCTCTTGCTCGAAAGCCAGTCGTATCTGACTCTAGGGTTTAGTGCTCATCTCTGTTTATAGCCAAAGAGCCAGCACTTTCTGCATCTGCAGATGTTTCTGTGGTCATGTGCACAGAATGCTGTTTACCTTTCCATTGAAATGGTACCTATTTATCTCCTTGCAATTTCTTGCTTTCAAAATGCTAGATCAGCAGGTGCTGGGACATCGATGGGAGCTCATTCCATCATGCAGTACTCAGGTCTTGAGCTGCTGACCTGCCAACCTTCCAGTCGTCAAGCTCAGCATCTTAATCAATTGAGCCACTGCACTCCCAGATCTATAACTAGTATATTGTCAGAAATGTGGACATTCTCTCACCCATTTTCTCTCTACCCATAATTGTAAATGCACATACAGACACTACTTCCCCTTCTCTTGGAAGCCCTGGTAAAACCATTTACTATCTAATTTACCTGGAAAGCCCTAGTAGGATCACTAAAAGTCTGTTCTGACTACAGAAGCTTGCCCTTTCTCTTAGTGCATTCCATTGAATTAAACTGAATACAGTTGTACCTCGCTTAAAGAGCATAATGTGTTCGAAAGGATTGCTCTTTAAGCGAGTTTGCTCTTTAAGCAAAACACCATTGAAAGTGACCAATTGCGGAGGAGGGGGGATTGCAAACCCCGATTTATTTGTTAAGTGAGTTTTTGGTTGGTTTTATTTGTTAAGCGAAGCGACCATTCAGAGAAAATTCTGCTCTTTAAGTGAGTTACTCTTTAAGCAAGGCGCTCTTTATGTGAGGTTTGACTGTAATTGAAATAATGTCATGTATGCTCTCTAGAGATTCTTGGAGGAAGAGTCAAACTCTACATAACATAATTACAATGCAAGGTTGTAAACAGTGGTGGCCTTGTAGAATAATTATTCCTATGGAGTGGAAAATAAAGCCGAGTCTGTAAAGATGGGTGATAAGATTCAGGAAAGTTCCTGCGAATGCTGAAGAAGTTGAGGAGGAGGCTAGCGAACAAATGAAAGAAGGCTCCCACGGATGCAACCTTGAGGCAATGAAGAATTGCTCCAGAACGAAAATGGATGAGGAAACCAGAACCAGTAGTAGAAATCCTGGCTAACCCCATCCATCCAGGTTTTCAAATAAAGTAGTCCTAATTCACATGCAACGCAGGGCTTTCCCCCTGGCCACACCCACCATACCATGCCCACAGAGTAGGTAGTAAAAATGGTTGAATCCTACCACTGGAAGGAGATGATTCCCCCCCCCCCGAAAAAAAAAGTTGATGGCTGATGGTTTTAATGACTATCATCCAGTCACACTCATCCCCTTTTTAGGCAAGCTGGTAGAGATGGTGGTGGTGGATTAACTTGGGGGCACTGGAAAGTACTGAATGCCTCGACCCATTCCAATCTAGGTTCAAACCTTAATATGGGACTGAGACAGCATTATTAATCCTGCTGGATGACCTTCTGAGAGAGGCTGATCAGGTAATACCTTCTTGTTAGTCTTCTTAGATCTCTCAGAAGCTTTTTATATCATCAATTACGGTATTGTCCTGGACAGGCTTTTGGGGTTGGGCGTTAGTGACAAGGAATCGGCCTGTCTCCGTTCCTTCCTTGAGGAGTATGTCCTGAGAAGGCAACGGGGGGGGGGGAGCTGTCAGGTCTTAGGGTACAACAATATGGGGTACCTCAGAGTTTGGCAGTCGCCCCTATGCTGTTTAATATCTATGTAAGGCCACTGGGTGAGGTCATCAGAATATTTGGAGTTTGCTTTCATCATATGCTGATGATTCACAATTCTATCTTTCTGTAGCATTCTGTGCCAGGTTCAGGGTACAGATGTTAACATATAAAGCATTTAACAGCTATCTGCAAGAATTTCTCTTCCTAAGAAACTGTACCCAGAGCACCCAAGCTTTTAAATTACATATTGTCACATCTAAAGAAGTTAAAAAGGTTGTAAGCAAGATCTTTCTCAGCTGTGGATCCTTTATTATAGAGTGAATTGCCAGTGGAAATAAGATCTGCTTCCACTCTAATGGCTTTTTGTAAACAACTAAAAGTTCCTATTTCATCAAGCTTTTCCCTCATTAGTAAATTGATTTTACATCTGCAGTATTCCCCTTATTTATTTTAGTTTAAATTTAGTTCTAGTGAGCTGTGAATAAGATATTGTAGGTTATGAATTATTGGCAAAGTCTTTTATACTTGGGAAGGCATCAACATAGGTGTTTTATTTTGTTTATGTGATTTAATTTATGGAACTGATTGTTTCATGGTATTTGTTTTCTTCTTTGTTTTGTTTATTTAATTTTTGTGCACTGCCCAGAGTGGTGCTTGCACCAGTTGGACAGGATATAAGTTAAATTACATACATACATACATACATACATACATACATACATACATACATACATACATACATACATACATACATACATACATACAGTAATACCCCGGATAACGATTGTACCGGATAGCACTAGAATCGGATGACGATGCAAGATTTTTGGAAAAATCTTGCATCAGATAACGCGATTTTAGCATTATCTGGTACAATCATGTGTGTGGGGGGGTGGATTGGGTAGAACACCTACCCATTCCAACCACCACCACCCAGCGCCCGCCTGCATGATGTTTGGAAATGGTACGGGGACCCATACCCTTTCCAAACACCGTGCAGGCACGCGCATGTCAGACGGGGCTTGGAGAGGATACGGAGATCTTCCCCGTACTCTCCCCAACCCCCGTCTGACACGCGGGGTCTCCCCGGCCTTGTAGCGGCTCGCTGCGAGGCCGGGGAGATCTGGGTGAGGAGAGACGCCTCTCTGCGGGGTCTCCCGGCCCGGGAAAGAGGCGGCTTGGCCGAAATTCCCTCCCCCTGCATGGGGGTGAGGATTTCGACCAAGCCGCCTCTTTCCCGGGCTCGCTATAGCAACGAGGATCGCACGTCAAGGCAATGGATCAAAGCGGGGGGAGCCACCCCCTGCTTTGATCCATTGGCTTGATGTGCGATCCCCGTTTCGCGCACCTAAACAAGGGTCGGCTTGTCCGAATTCCCCCTCCGGGGGAGGGGGAATTCAGACAAGCCGACCCTTGCCCAGGAGCGCAAAACGGGGATCACATGTCAAGGTAAGGGATCAAAGCGGGGGATGCCACAGCTTTGATCCCTTGCCTTGATATGTGATCCCCGTTGCTATACCCGTTCGGTAGAAGAGGCTCCCGCTGGCATGCCTTTTCGCGCACGTGCAAGCGCCTCTTCTCCGGGCTTTTTTTAGCGTTGTTCCGGACAACGCTAAAAACCGGATAACGACATGACTTGTGGAACCAAGTCATAATGTTATCCGGGGTATTACTGTACATACATACATACATACATACATACATACATACATACATACATACGTACCTACCTACCTACCTACCTACCTACCTACCTACCTACCTACGTACATATACAGTTGTACCTCGCTTAAAGAGCATAATGCGTTCCACAGGATTGCTCTTTAAGCAAGTTTGCTCTTTAAGCGAAACACCATTGTAAGTGACCAATTGTGGGGGGGATTGTGAACCCCAATTTATTTGTTAAGTGAGATTGTGGTTGGTTTTATTTGTTATGCGAAGCAAACATTCAGAGAAAATTCTGCTGTTTAGCCGAGTTACTCTTTAAGCGAGGTGCTCTTTATGCGAGGTTTGACTGTACATACATACACACACACACACACAGGGACAAATGGTCTAGAATGATGCTATAGTGTCACCATATATACTGTTTTATCAAAGGAAGGCATTGCTGCTTCCTTCATACCCAGCACTCCATTAGATTGCCAGTTCAGATATCCAAAATTTAAATAAGTGTATATTTTGTCATCTGCAAAGTATGATAATTTGTTGACTCTAATATCTACTATTCTTTGACAAAACTAGCACAGGAATTTTGTTCTGCCCCATTAATGTATTTTATCCTGAGGATATTATCTTAAAGATATATCTGCATTAGTCGTCCCATGGGGTAATTGAATGTTGTTAATTAAGAGGTTTACTAGTTTGCAGAAATCAGCTACTGTATCTATTTTGTTTAACAGCCTATGTTAGTCCCAGGTGCATACATCCATTTCTTACTGTACTGTAATTTAATTCTCCATGTTTTTTTCTTTCAAGAGCCTAAAGAAAATCTGTTCTGATTTTTCAAGTTAAGCTCTCAAGATTGGAGTGATTTAGATAATTATTTGATATATGCATGTTGATAGTGCATGACCATTCATGTCAATACATGTATAGAACTGTGTCACCCAAAGAAAAAAGTATTGAGTTTATAAGGTAGTTTAACTAGTACTTTATATTTGCATTCCTTTCCTCAGGGTATGTTTTCCTGAATCCATTATAAAAATATGCCAAGCATATGAGTATGTATTTTTTGGTTATGATAGACAACATGTATTACTGTAAAAAGAAATATTAATACAGGTTTTGTAACATGATCATTTGTGGTCAAAATATGGAATTAGTATAAAGATGAAAGAAATTGCCTCTTCTGATCTTACTCCAAATCAGTCTGGTCTGAAATTAAAAACAAGTGCGCTATTACATTTGCTTTTAGAGGGAAGGGAGAGTGGGATGTTTCAAGCTTTGTTGTCCATATTGCCAATATTTGCATATTCTTTTGAAGCTGGCACACACCCCACATATGCGCATATTTTCCTCTGTTTTTTATTGGCAAGCTTTTCTGATCATGTGAGGAAAAAAAAAGCCTGGTTGAAGCCAGTCTGGAAGAAGATGACAGCATAGTTTGCATTAATGTGCTCCTGTGTATTTTTAGTTACAACTCTTTTTCCACCTTCTGTTGAGCAGTAGCCCAGTTTCATAAGGAACAATGCTCCATTATAACTTGTTCGTTAATGTTTCAAATTTATTGGTTGGATAGCCAAAGCATAGGAAGATTTATCATTAAAAGAATAAGAACTGGTACTGTTGAAGTTCAGTCCTTATCTATTCATTATTTTTTTCATGTCAGAGATTATTCTGGGTTGAAAAGATTTTTTTGCAGAAGATGCCCTAATGAGGCTCCTTTCGTGTCCCCTATCCAGAGGCGTAGCTACCGGCATATCAGCCGTGTCAATTATACGGGGGCCCCGGGCTACGGGGGCCCCCAACGGCAAAAAATAAAAATAAAAATAAAAAAGAGCAAAAATTTACTGCGCATGTGCAGAAACTCAATCTGATGCATTGTGCATGCGTCAGATTGAGTTTCTGCGCATGCACACTTTATTGGAGCCATTTTTGGCTCCAATTTTAAAAAAATAAAATGTCGGAGCCGCAGCTTCTCAGAGCGGCTCCGATGGTGGCCCTCATAGGAGGGCACCTCCCCTGGGGCCGCCCAGAGTCCCATGGGCAGGTTGAGGCCTGCCCGGGCTGTCCGCTGCTGCCGAACCCCCATGGCCTGGGGATGCCGGGCAGAGTGCGCCACCGCCTCCTCCGGAGGATGCGCTGCTGCCCATCCTTCATCCGCAGCGGGTCCGGAGAAGCTCAGCCCACTCGCGAGCAGCGGCAGCGGGTGGGGAAGGCGGGAGCGCGCCCGGCGGGTCGGGAGCGCGCACCTTTCCTTGCCCCCTCCCCCGGCCGGCTGCCGGGCTCTCCGCCTTCTTCCCTGCCCGCTCACGCGCCTCCTGCCTCCCGGGAGCGCGGCTGCCTCGGAGCCCGGCGCCGTCGGAGGGCACCGCGGTCGGGCTCGGCGGGGCGGGAAGGCGCACCTCGGAGCCCGGGGCAGAGAGCGAGGATGGAGCCGGGAAGGTAAGTGAGGGTTTTGTGTTTCGGGTGGGTGGGTGGTTTATGTGTGTGTTGGGTGGGTGGGTGGATTTTTATTAAATTTTTATTTTATTTCTTTATTTATTTTAATTAAGTTATTTACGGGTTTGTGTTGTGGTTGTTTGGGTGGGTTGAGGTGTGTGTGTGTTTGTTTGTTTATTTTAATTCTATTCTATTTTATTTATTTATTTATTTTTATTTTTGGCCCCGCCCATGACGTCATGACGTTGGCTCCCCCCACGACGTCATGATGTCATGACGTTAGCTCCGCCCCGCACATAAAGGGCCCACAAACAATTTTTATACGGGGCCCCGCCAAGGTAAGCTACGCTTCTGCCCCTATCATGCAACTCTCGGGGAATTGAACCCCATCCTTTCGGTCTCCAAGCACAGTGCTTTTACCTACTGAGCCACCAGGGAGCTGCTATTCCGTTTAAACCTGAAAATAAATTAAATGGATGTTATTTGCTTGCAGAAGATATGTAATTTTGTATAAAATGTTATGTATCAGACTTAAATAAGTGGGATGTATTTTAGTTTGAATTTTGTTGGCCATACTGCTTATTGAGAACAGCCCTCACCCTCTCTCAAAAGAAAAAAAACACATCTTTGGCAGGATGTAAACACTGCTTCTGTTTGGAGGAGCCTATTAAATAGATCTTGAGCAGATAGACAGCAAAGTCCTACCACTGGCATTATCTCAAACAATGAATATCTAGGTCAAGTCCATAGTGTCAGGTTTAAAGATTCCTTACAGAAGCGTAGCATGCCTTGGCGGGGCCCCATATAAAAATTTGTTTGGGGGCCCTTAGGAAGGGTAAAGATTTGCTTTGCTTACGCACGTTGGGGGCCCCCGTGGCCCGGGGCCCCCATATAATTGATACGGCAGATACGGCGGTAGCTACGCCCCTGATTCCTTTCATAGTACTGTACTTTCAGTATCCCAGTATGGTAGGGTTCAATGCTCTTCTTACCTCGATTCTATATAAAAGAAAACATTCAGGATACAGATCAGCATACCTTTGCTTTATTTGAGTGAAAACTGACAAAAGTTAGAACAAATATGACTTGTTAGGTTAATCAAAATTAAGGCATTTCCCCATACTGAGGCAGAACTTTCCCAGAAAGGGTTAATAGGCTCTCAGCTGAGAGAGCTTTTTGTCTGTGTGCCAAAAGAACAGCAAGGCTCTTGAAAGCAAACCTACAAATTAAAAAGGTAGTTGGTTGCAAAATGTAGCAATTAAAGACACCGATTTCTTAATGAGAAAAGACATATAGCATTCAAAGTATTCAGACACTGGTTCTTATCTGCTTCCCTGATTATATTAACAAGGAAAAAGGCTATTGGTCACTTTCGATTTCAGGACGAAGTTAGCCAGTTGTTAAGCAGATGTAAAAGACATTTTTAGAACAGGAGCTTGGACATTCAAACCTCAGAGCAGAGCATTGTCATTTGAATGAAGCAGAGAAGCACAGAAAATACTGTTACTACATTAAGCAAATTGCATTGCATAGTCTAGGAGCTGCAGAAAGCAAATGGAAGGCCACTGCATTATATGGTTCACAGGACAATCTTCATGGCCAATTGCCATGATGCTGGCCAATATTCGGAATTGGATAAGGCACAAGAAGGAGCAGCAGAGATTGCTTCTCTGTTTAAAGGGAAACAGCCACACTCTGTATCAGGTTTCAAGCAAAGCTTGCTTACAAGTGAAATGATGACACATGATGACGTTTCGGTGTCATGTGAAAGGTTGGATCTCCCAATCACAGCCAGTCTAGGTGGTGAAAAGAACATTTATTTATAGTCCAAAACCACTCCAATTCTCCACCCATTTCTGGGGGACAGGGGAGATGTCCTCTGAAGCCAGCATGTAGGTAAACTTGTTTGTTAATTTTCAGAAGGAGGCAAGAGAATGTCTTCTGTCAATAGTTAAAGCCTGTCAGGAGGCATTTTGCAAACAAAGAATCCTTATTTTGAGGGCAAGTCTTTTGCTTTCTTGAAAATGGATGTGGCCAATAACAAAATCCTAACAATAGAAATCAGCCGACAGAGACAATCCATGGAGACAGTCCAAGGGAAGAAACTCATAGCACAACTATAGTCCTGGTGGTTCATAGCACAGTAACAAGAAAGGTGGCAGCCTTTGATAGGCACATATTTAAGATGATTCAAGCAGTTTGTTGTGAAACATAACCAAATCCCAGGTGTCACCCACAAAGCCTTTGATTTCCATGTGAGCAGGACTTACTGAGTAAGCCCTTCTTGGGAAGAAGCATTCCCTGAAGCCTTTGCAGTCTCTTCTGATCTCAGGATGGCTAGAGACTCTCAAAATGTGTGGTGTCCAGCACTCTAGAATGGGGTGCCCAAACTTTTCGGGCCGCAAGACTGACCACAACCCCCAGACAACTGAGTCACATGATTATTCCCACCGGAAGCAGAAGTAAAACGTGAATGTACGGGGTGCGTCACACAACCGGGCATACACAGAACACTGCCATTAATTACCCGTGGCTGTCATAATTGCATTTATAACACCCACAGGCCATTTACGGCAGCATTCTGTGCATGTGCAGGTACATCATGCAACCATACATGCATGTTTTCTGCTTCCAGGAGCAGAGAGGGTGTCAGGGGCTGGATGAAATGACTTTGGAAGCCGAATCTGGCCCACAAGCCATAGTTTAGTTACCCCTGCTCTAGAATGTCCAGAGGCTATTAGGTTCATTGGATCTTCCTCTGAGATCTCTGTTTCATTATCACTATTGTGGTGAAGGCCTGATACATGCTACCAGTTATGCCTGAAACTGCAGCGTAATCAAACCAGTGCAAGTATAACAGTGCCTCCCCCCCAAAAAATAATAATAATAATAGCTTACAAATTGGAGGGCAGACTTCAAATTTATGCTTCTTCCCATATTTTCTAAAGTGATTTCTCTCATCATTTTACAGCCAGGGTTCTGTATTCCAAATCAATCTAATTTCTCTCTGGTTTCTAACCCTTGACAACTACACTCAGCCTCTGGTTTACAGTGGAGCCACAGTTCACATTGACCATGATTTTTGCTAAGAGTCTGCATAGAATGGCAAGCCTAGAGATCTGAAGAATATTGGTTAAATTTCCTATCCTTGTCAATTTAGTCTGCCTTGGCTCATCAAGACAACTTGACAAGGATTTTGAAAGACCTGTGTGATTCATCTCTTCCAGACAAGAGCAAAATGTGGAACTCTTTTTTTGTCTCTTGCACTCCCTGCAATTTGCACAAAATATATCTGTGCAAAACTAAGCTCTTGGCCCTTTCAGTCGCATGTGCAAGCATCAACAATTGTTGGTGAAACAATTGTTCCTATTGAGCAGTCAAGAAGCTATGAATGTGCTTTAATGTCTTCATGGTTTATTTGGGGGGGGGGGAAGAGGCATGGTATCTGCAATAGACCAATGACTTTTCCCATATTCCAAATATGCAAAACATAAAAAGTGTTGTGAAAATATTGTACCATTCAATTTGCACACATTATTAAGGATAGAATAAAACAACATCCTTCTATTTGATTTGCTAACTCCATCTGTTGCAAATTAGCTCAGTAGTTAAATAAGACAATAAATGCTTTGTATACAGGATTTTCAAGGTGGACTCAGATGGTTCCTTCAGAGAAATAATTGCTAGTTACACAATTGAAAATCACTAGCTATTGCACATTTGGGCAAATTACTTTGATTATGCATTTTAACAAGTAAAAATCATTTCTCATGAAGATAGTTAAGCCATAAGCATGCTTCCTTGTTAAAATACTGCAAGGATCTTAAGCATTAAATTCCCCGTTTCTTCTTCTTTAACTTGCCCACCCCCCTGTTTTCTTTTCCAATGATTCACTACCTTCTACACCTTTCTGAAGATATCCTGAATTATATAAGTTAGGTCCAATCTGTGATGCCTCTCATATCAAAGAAATCTGAACAAAAGGACAAGAGATATTCTAGACACACAGGGTATTGAAAATGTTGCAATGAACAATTTATTCTGCTTTCTAGTATTTCAGGGAGGAGGGTACTTCATAGTCTGGAAAAGATGAAGCCTAATTAAAATGTTGAGGTTTTTTTTTAAAAAAATCTTTATTTGAAAGATGAAGAGTCATAAGACAGAATAACTGTAACCTTAATATAGGCCAGTGAAAGTTAACATTTTGTCAGCAGACATGAGCAGGCACACAAATCAACTGATCACAGTGTTTTTTGCTAGAGTGAGATGTATTGTGAGTCACTGGTAGATAACTATAATTATTTCTGAATGTATACCTGTGCAAATAAACCTGCATCCATAAATTACATGCAGATCTGTGTCTTCTTTTGTTCTGCTTTTTGGCAGTGCCCAAGTGGCTACCATATGCTTTATGTTCTTTATAATGTAAATATCTCAGTTTTTTTAAAAAAAAAATGTGAACAGTCCTCATTTTGCTAAAAAGGTAGTTTCTAGCTGTCATCATTCAAGAAAGAAGTCAGAATATATAATCAGAACATATTCAAATGAGGAGTAAATGTAAGCTCATATTCTTGAATATCCATTTCTTTCCTCCCTCCCCCCTCCATGCTGCCCCTTGACTTCTGTTATAGTTTAGTATTAACCATAGAGTAGGCTTTTCTAGCTGACTTGAATCCTGATCCATTTATTCATCTGTATCTGTCAATCCATTTAGAGATATCCCAGACTGTTTAGTGGGCAACCTAGTCCCATTATGCATAGCACCAGTTTCATGGGTAAACTGTTTGACTTTCAAGCTACTAACACTGTGAATTAGTGTAATCATACAGAGAACGCCTGTGCCAGTACCAAGGGCAGCCAGCAATTATGACCCTAACAAAGATACCCTTCATGCTGTTGAAGAGTTCCAGGCCATGCATATAGTAACTGTTGCAGAAGCATTTTGGGCAACTTTTACATGTGGGCTTTCTGCAACATTTGAGTCAGATTTATTTATTTCTGTTCTTGTTAACATGATACTTTCTATCCTGAAATTATATTTCTTCTCTCTATTATGGCCTTTACATTGATGTGTGATTCCAGGTGCCTGTAGAACAAGTCTGAGCACAGTTGTAGCATCATAGTTGGATCTCTGCATTGTAAAGAAGGAAATTTGTGTTAGAAACTGCTGCAAGGGTGTAAAAATCCTTTTATGTTTCTGCTTGTGGCTTTTTTCCTTTTGGCATCTTTAAGCCAAGCAATGTGAGATGAAACCTTCCCTTTTCCCTCCTGTAGACAAGAAGATGTCTGCCAATCTCTGCACAACACCAGTAGGTGCTAGAGCACCTGGGGACAAACTCATTCTCTTTTTACTGCCCTTTGAAAATCAGCAGAACAACAACACCTGAAATTGAAAATGTGCAATTTCAGGTGAAAACTTGCAAATGTGGTAGTGTGTATAATTTAGTTTATTTTTATTGAATGTGATCTCACTGCAGGACTTTAAGCAACCTATTTTCTAGTACCACTATATCAGACACTTTGCTCTGCCCCATCTATTTTTAAAAGTTTTTGTTAATTTTATTTTTATTATTGGTAATTTATCCTTTGGCCATCACACTGAGGTTAGGCAAGGCTGTATTCAGTCTCCATTCCTCTTCCTTGTGGCCCTTCACTATGTTATGTGACGAGTAGCAATGACTGGAACAGGCATTCTTTGATATGACCCAAATTGCCTTGGTGCCCTAGATTTTGTTGATAACATTGCTTTACTCGAGGAAGATGAGCTGAAACTACAACAGGCAACAACCGCCCTGGGCAGAGAAGCAAAGAAAATTGGCCTTAGGATAAATGCTGTGAAATCTAATGTCATGCATGTGAACTCCACAACCAGGATGGAGGGAATCATACTTGGGTCACAGCAGCTAAAGAAAGCGGAGAGGTTTACTTACTTGGGCAGTGTGATTGGACAAAATGGAGGTGCAGAGGTGGACCTCAAATGGCATTTTGCAAAAGCAACATCAGTCTTCCAGAGAATTAATAAGATCTGGTCCTTGCCATCTATATAACTGAAAATTAAACTCCACTTGTTCGCCTCTGTTGTGATCCTGACAGCTATCTGTGCCGATCAGACTTGGACGGCATCAGCAAGTATCAACAAGAGACTTGATATCTTCCAGCAGATGTGCCTCTGCCAAAATTTAAAGATTCACTATTTTGACCACATAACCAATGATGAGGTGCTTCAAAGGAATGGCGTGTGCAAATTATGTAACATTGTTCCATGAAGAAGACTCCAAATGCCAGCCCATACGGAGAAAAACAGGTTCCCTAAGTTGGCAATAAGTTGGATGACTCCTAATGCCAAATGACAACTAGGATGCCCTCAAAAGACATGGTGAATAACTTTCATGGCAGATTTAAAGACCCTGAAAATAACATGGGTGGATGCTGAAGTACTCACTCAACTCTGAAACCCTTCGAAATCCCTTGTTGCTGATATGCTACATAGTATGGAGGAATCTAAGTCTAAGTCATTATTCTAATAGGTTTTGAAGGGGACACTGCTGGTCAACAATAGTGCATATGTGTTGCATGCAGAAGGTTGCAGGTTTAAACTCCCATCAGTTCCACCTAAGAGGATTTGGGATAGCAAGTGATAGCTGAGATCCTGACCTTAAAGCCTGGAAAACCTCTGCTGCTACTGAGGTGGACATACTAGTGGGCTTACTCAATATTAGACAGCCTTTTATGTTTACGTAAGATAATATATATAAAGTACATTTTACAATTCTAAGTACTATGGAAATGCAAACTATAATTAAATTGTTATCTGTATGAATTATGGCTCAGATTTCTTTAACACTCTATCAGAAGTTTACAAATATTTAACTTTACAACATACTTACCATTTGGCAGAATTTTTCTTTCTGGTTGAGATTTACTCTCAAGTTTGGTATGTAAAAGCGCTGAAATATTACCATAAGGTTTGAAAATATATGCTTGATTGGCCTGTAGTATGTAAAATGTTACAGTGTAGAATGATATGACATTACCATTAACCTATCAAGTCAAGACTGAAATTCCTTTAGGTTCAGTAATGTTTCCGCAAAATCTAATACAGTTGTACCTCACGTAAAGAGCATAATGTGTTCCACAGGATTGCTCTTTAAGTGAGTTTGCTCTTTAAGTGAAACATCATTGTAAGTGAACAATTGTGACTTCTGGGGGGGTTGCAAACCCCGATTTATTTGTTAAGCAAGTTTTTGGTTGGTTTTATTCGTTAAACGAAACGAACATTCACAGAAAAATCTGCTCTTTAAGCAAGTTACTCTTTAAGTGAGGCGCTCTTTATGCAAGGTTTGACTGTATAGTATTTTGCTTCCTTGAAAGGTATTTTTTCTGTCGGCAGGAATACCACATTGTCAAATGACAGTGAAAGTAAATAATGTTAATTGGTATGTATCAAAGCATTCACTGAATTTAGCATATTTTGACAGCACAGAATTCTTACATTCTCATTGCTTTATTTATTTATTTTTAGTTTGCCCTAAGCAAGCGCCTGAAGAAGTGTCTTCCATTCGGGACTCAAGCCTTACAAATGCATCAATGCAAAGCAAGCTAGTGTCTTCCTTCCAACAGCACACCAAAAAGGCACTTAAACAGGTAAGCAAGCATTTGATTATAGATTGAAGTTACTGCTCTTAAAACACATGAGGATGAGCATTATTTTGTGGCATTCTTAACAAGAGAAGATAATGGGAACAAATTTTGTGTAGATTGAACAACTTTACACAAAATAACATTTTTACAGAAATAAATGAATAAGGACTTAGAAGCATCAAAGAGGTTGTTTATTTCTTCTTTAACAATTACCATTTTTTCTGATGTTGCTGTGTTTGTTGGTTCTTTGTGTTTTATATAGAAGCACTTGTCAGAAATTACCAAGCCTCTCACTAACTGGGTGGGATAGAAGTCAAAGAAATAAAGAAATATGCTTTGCCTGGAGGCAAGGAATTTTGTGCAGTTTGATTACTTGTTGAGATGCCTTGTCAAGTTGAGACAGCCATACACTACAAGAGCAATGAATTTAGCAATGTTACATCCCTAGGCTAGAATTTTGTCTTTTACATAAAGGATGCTAATGCCACTCTAGTAGCAGACATCTTAGCACAGTCCACAGATACTGTCTCGGAGAGTAATATTCTCAGAGTGAACCCATTCTGAAAAGTAACCAGGAGCCCCAGATTAAGGAGGGGTGAAACTATAAAGCTAGACTCTTTTTGCATTAATTTAGGCTGCTTGCGGTGGCTTAGTGGTTAAGACACTGAACTTGACAACTAGAAGGTTGGCAGGTCAGCAGTTCGAGTCCTGAGTGCTGCACAATGGAGTGAGCTCCTGTCTCTGTCCCAGCTCCTCGCAAGCAAGAAATTGCAATTAGATAAATATGTATCACTTTGGTGGGAAGGTAAATAGTGTTCCATACACTCCAATGTCTAGTCATTCCTGCCATATGTCTACAGAAATGTTTTCAGACACAGACAGTCCTGGCTCTTTGGCTATAAACAGAAGATGAGCACTGAATCCGACTGAAGCCAGTCGGATATGACTGGCTTTTGATCAAGGGCGACCTAGGCTGCCTATGTGGCAAGGACTGTACAAGACAATACAGTAATACCTCAGATAACGCTAAGACTTGGTTCCACAAGTCTTGGTGTTATCCGATTTTTAGTGTTATTCGATCCTGTTAAAATCCTATGGGATGGATCGGATAACATTAAAGCTCCATAGAGATACATTGTAACCACACAGGCTTTAGCGGTTGTTATCCGATTCATCCCATAGGACCTTAACGTTATTTGCTCCAATTCTCCTCCCCAGATTACTTAACGTTATGTGATTTTAGCGTTATCCAAGGTAAACGTTATCCGAGGTATTACTGTATCCTCATATGACTTGAGCATATCTCCAAGGTTTGCTGGCTGGAAAGCTCAGCAACAGGACTGTTTCCTCACTATGCCTCCTGGGAGAAGAGCCAGCCTGTCTGACTTTGGCCAAGCTGTACAGTCCCAGGGATCCCCCAGAAGAAGGAAATGGAAAACCACTTCTGATTATTATTTACCTGGAAAAACCCTGGAAAGAGTCACCATAATTGAGAAGTTACTTGACAGCACACAAATATATCTCCAAGACATGCTAAGTGCCTCCTTGGATCTAAAAAGGTTTTGGTAGAAATCTCACTCTCCTTACCAAGTGTGAAGTGGTGCAGCATGTCAAAAAGCATTTTACGGTTTTGTTGAGTTTTTTAAAAATAATAATAATAACAATGAAATCCAGAAATAAAACATATGTGAAGGTATGTAAGAATCATGCCCAATTCAGGAAGATCAGTTATGGGGTTGAAGGAATGGCTTGGGCCATTTCAAATAATAATCTGAACCTCTGAACAATCCAGCCTGTCTCCTGCTATGACAGTGATGGCAAGCCTTGACACTCCAGGTATTCTTGAACTTCAATTCCCAGAAGCCCAAGTCAGCACTCCTGCTGATCATGACTTCTGGGAATTGAAGTTCAAGAACATCTGGAGTGCCAAGGTTAGCCATCACGGGACTATGAGAATCATGGAGCTTAGTGAACCAATAGTTTAGAAAGTTATAGATAACTCTTAAGAATGAAATAAAGTCATAGAATAAAAATGTGGTGGTGTTTTTTTAAAACAATAATCCTAAACTTGATAGCAGCATGGTAAAATGAGCAAAACCAACTGAGGGTAAAATCTATAAATGCAATTATAGATCCTTTTTTAGCATAAAGAAAATTAAAGAGACAGTTACAAATAGTTGTATACAGGATCAGTGCATATGGGAAGGAAATCAATGGGAGTTTGTTCAATTTTTAAAATGTTTATAGTTGTCTGAAATTGGTCCCACCTGCGGACCAGGCAGGGGAGGCCGGACACCGGACTTCTACCTGCTCCGGCGTCATGGACCCGCCCCATAATCAGGGCTTGGAAGACCGCTGCAGCTGCGTGCAGCAGGACTTCACTATGGGATGGAGAGGCCGGGGTACTGTTGCAGTGATGTTCTGATGTGCTGTTTGTGTATTTCTGGAATGTTTTGTAAGGTGTATTTATATAGATTTTGTAATTGCTTGTCTCTTGATATTTTCATACATTATATCTGTAACTGTGATATATTGTTTCATTGTGACTCCCACTCATTTTGTAACTTTGACTGGGGATTCCTTGAGTTGTTCATGTTTTTTGATACTCTGCTACTTGATGCTGTAACTGTTTTGTATTGTTTTGTTGTAAGCCGCCCAGAGTCGCCATAAATCAAACTATAATAATAATAATAATAATAATAATAATAATAATAATAATAATAATAATAATAATAATAATAATAATAATAATTATTATTATTATTATTATTATTATTATTATTATTATTATTATTATTATTATTATTATTATTATTATTATTATTGCAGATCTCAGCAAAGAGCCTGGTTTTCCATACACATCATACATTAATTTGATGTATTTTGACCTGAGGAGATTTCCACTCTACCACTACTTCACTGTTTTCCTGTTGCGCTACAGATATTCATTACTAGCAGATGCAGACAGCTGGATTTGATTTAATATATAACTCTAAATCTTATCTGATAGGTGAATGAACTTTAAGCAGCAATTTTTGTTCAGAAAATTGCTGTTGGAAGTTCCTTCTCCAACTGCATATCTGCTGTTTAGACATCCTATTGCTTTTATAGACTTATAATGTGGTTCCATTACACTACAAATAGCCTACAGTGCCTCTGAATACACAGAAATGTTAAGCAATCATATATGACACTCACCACCTGATATTAACTTACTGGATTTGTTCTGCAATAACAGTAGCTGAACCTTTACTTGTTCTGGGAATAAATGGCTTACGTTGTAGATTGCCAGGAGCAATGTGAGCTTAGATGTATTTTTATTTTGGCTTAGCTCACTGATTCCTTCCAACATAGTGTCTGAAAGAATTCAAAAATTGTTTGCAGTACAGTGTGTTAAAAAGACAAGATGGTTACAGATATTCACACTAGTCATGTTTCAGTTTCCATTTTAAAAACAGTGTTAGATAGACATGATGGTAATGGGAGAAAAGGTAATTCAGATCTCACCAGCATTTACTCATGGTTCTCTTTGTAGACCTCTACATTTTAATTGTCATTTTTATGACAAACTAAATGTGCAGTGGAACCCTGCATAACGAATGCTTCGTATAATGAAAAAATTGTATAATGGAGAGGATTTGTACTAACCACTATACCCCTGTATAACAATTTTTTTCGTTATACAAAGCAATGCATCTCTATGGGAAAAATTGTACAACAAAAATCCCTATGGGATGCATTGTACAATGAAAATTTTCATTCTACAACTTTCCGCATAAAGATTTTCGTTGTACAACGCATCCCTAGGGATTTTAATTATATGAGGCATGCTTCATATAACAAAAAAAAAATCGTATAACAGAAGACATCGTGGAACCAACTTTTTTTGTTATGCCGGTTCTACTGTATTTGAAACAATGCAGTTAGTGCATAGAGTACCAAGCATAGACTTGTTTCACCAGGTAAATTTAGACTAAATTCTTCTTCTTTTTTCTTGATTTACACTATCTACAAGAAATGTTGAAACTCAAGGAAATGCATTGTCTCCAGCCAACAGTGAGACACATAATGTTTCTATTTTCCTTTCCCTTTGAGAACTGCAGCACAAAGAAGAAGCTCAAAAAGACTTGCTGGTTGTAGAGAAAGACACAGACATTCTGTTGAATGTTTCAAGTTTTATAAATATGGCAAAAATTTGCTTGTTCGTTTTTATCCAAAATGATAAAAACCTAGATACACAAAAATTGGCAGACTACTGCCACAGAACCAAAAGAAGTACTGTAATTATATGCTGCAGGTGGTGACTGAAACCATAAAATAAAAAGACGATTAATTCTTGGGAGGCAAGCTATGACAATCCTAGGCAGCATAATAAAAAGCAGAGACATCACCCTGCCAACAAAAGTCTGCATAGTCAAAGCAGTGGTATTCCAAGTAGTAATGTATAGTTGTGAGAGCTGGACCATAAGGAAGGCTGAGCACAGAAGAATAGGCACCTTTGAAGTGTGGTGCTGGAGGAGAATTTTGAGAGTACCCTGGACAGAAAAGAGATCAAATAAGTCAGTCCTGAAGGAAATCAATCCTGACTGCTCTTTGGAAGGACAAATACTGAAGCTGAAGCTAAAGTACTTTGGACACCAAATGAGAAGAGAGGACTCACTCAAGAAAGCCTTGATGTTGGGAAAGATAGAAGGCAAAAGGAGAAGGGGCAGCAGAGGATTAGATAGCATTGTTCACACAATGCGCATAGAGCTGAGTGGTCTGCGGAGGATGGTGGAGGATAGGGACATCTGGCATGCAGTGGTCCATGGGGTCGTAAAGGGTCAGACTCGACTATGTGACTGAACAACAACAACTGTATGGGTTATATTTCAACTGGCTATGCAGCTGGATACAAATGAGTGCTGCAATTGTCATAGAAGAAACACAAAAATTTACCAATGTGCATCACTGTAAATTGTTACTGTAAAATTAATGTAAATGTATAGCAATGGGCCATGTTACCTGAGATGTCCTCACAGTTGTCATTACCTGTGGCATCCTGGGAGTTTTAGTTCTTTTATATAAAAATACCTCTAAAACAGTAGGTGCTGGGAACATGAAATTTGGTCTAGTGCAAAAAAGATTTGTAGGAAGGCTTGGGATCTGAAGTGGGGTGAGAAATTTTTAAAAAATAAATTAAAATAATAAGAAACAACATCACCATGTAATGACATCATGCAAGAGAAATAGTTACGTCAGATGGATGAAATCAATGATCCTCATTTTGTATCATAAAGTTACATCAACTGGATTTTAAGCCTTTGAGTAAGAATTTTATTCATACACATTTATCTGGGCACAAATGGTTTCACCTTGATGTGTGACCAGAACACTCATCAGGCAAGGAGCTCACCTATATTACTCTGTCATTATTATAATTTTTTTAAGCTCTGTTCTCACCTTTGTATCTGCATTTGAAAATTAAAGAATGGCTTCTATTCTTGACTTTGCTAGTGTGGTATGTTTTTCACATGTCTAAATTAAGAAGATCCTCAGAAGACAAAAAGGGATGTGACACTTTAGTTTGGCGTTGGCAGCCTTGCATGCATTGAATTACCATCCCAGCAGGCTATCTAGGGCAAATGTGATTCATTTTACTCTTTATCAGAGAATGGGCTATTTGACCTGTTTACTGAATGTTGTTCAAACTGTCATGTTAACTAAGGAGAAAGTGGATGGTCCTCTCATGTCTGTTCTGCTAACTTGACAGTTGTGGTTTCAGAAAAATGCTATTTTTTTAAATTCTAAACTTGTTTTGCTGTTGAGATATCAGTCAGCAGTGCCATGAAAGCAGCAGGGTGCAATCTGCCTCCTAGTCAGTTTGTTTGCTTTTGTGCTGTGGTAGAAATGAGATAATATTTCCCCACAGGACATTAACAGCTTAATTCTCAAGCCATTTTTTGAGAGTGAATGTTTTAAAACAAAAAAGGAAAAAGAAAGTAACCAAGTTAATATAGTCTGTCTTTCTTGTTCTCATTGATGTGGAAGTTGGCACAACTACTTAAACTATATATACACGCTTATGCATGCATTTTCTTTCTACTATTGGAAAGCGACCAAGAAATGATTCTATTAAGATAAGAGAAATGTGTAGCTGTGAACATGCAAGCATGCTTTCCGATATAAAAAAGGAAAATGCAGTGTGAGCCTTTAGAAGGCTATGTATTTCTTCACAGTTGTGCCTGTACTAGTTTACAGGTTTCACAGTTGGCTCTAAGGAGATAAATCCCGTTTTAATACCTGTGTGCTCCAGTGTCTAATCATGCCTGCCACAGGACCACGGGAACATCTGTAAAGGCAGACAGTGCTGGCTCTTCAGCTGTAAACGGAGATGGGCACCATACTCTAGAGTCAGATATGACTGGCTGTCAAGCAAGTGTGACCTTTAACTTTAAAGTAGACCCACTGAAATTAATGGAGCTTACATAATGCAACTAATTCTATTAATTTCAATAAACCTGCTCTAATTGGGACTATGGTATGATTTTGCCCATTAAGATCAATTTAAAAAAAAAAAGGTAACCTTAGCAATGCTGCTAAATTTAGGGGCCATTTGTTGGTACACTGTTGTAGAGATATGTCAAGAAAACCCATATGTTAAATAATACAGAGCTGTTCTACATATTCCACAGAACAAAACAAGAATAATTGCTGGCTTAGTTTGCATACTAAGTTGCATCACAGTTGCACAAGCAATGGATGTGTGTGGAGAAGCAAAAGAATGGGCTTTCCCCAATTTGGTCCTTGGGCTTTGACACTGTTTTTGTGATATATCAGTGGTAGTTAAACTGGCATGCGTGCCAGGGGTGGCACTCAAAGCCCTCTCTGTGGGCACCCATGCAATCACCCCAGCATAGAATTTCCCCCACCCCTCTGCCCAGCAGCCCAGTAGGACCTCTTCCCACCTCCCCTGTTGCTGCCTTGGCACTTTGTGATAAATAAGTGGGTTTTGTGTTGCAGTTTGGGCACTCGGTCTCTAAAAGGTTTACCATCACTGTGATATATGAAAGGGAAGTCCTGAGGAGGAAGGTAAGATGCATGGGCAGAAGTAGGACACATTAGTTGCTTTTAGAAAGCCAAAAGTCCATCCTGACAATTTCAAGTGTTACTGGAAATCCTGGAGAGCTATTGCCAATTGATACACATAATAGAGACTCAGTCTTGCTATAATCAACTTCCTGTGTCCTGTGCCAGAAAAATATGAAGAAAGCTCCATAATTTGTGCTAAAACAAGGCAGGTTGCAGAAAGGTATAATCATTAGCATTGGTGAGCCGATTATCAAAATCTATACAGTAGAAATATTATAGAAACTGGAAATGGTTTCTCTTGACTTGGCACCCGACGTTGTCCTACTTATAATGTGCTAAATCCCTCAGATTTCCTTTGTTTTAGTAGTAAAAGACCAGCTCCTGACTCTTGAATTTAGTTCAGGTTGCTATCAGCAAAGTCATCTTATTTACTTGAAGTCTGAGCTTTGTGTATAAAAGGTGGTTTTATGAAATGTATTTAAAAGAAACAACTGCTTTGTAGTTTTTTCCCCACTCAGCATGTTTCATTCCTCTGTGTTAAACAAAATGGTCACAGCCTTATAGACACATTCAGTTTTTATGCTTAGCACTTGCATTCTTTGCTGCATGAAACACATTTTAGAAATGGGGATTAATGGTTTTGAGATGTGAATTTACGTTGTTAGTTGAGTTCCTGGATGTGGAATAAATTGTAAGTGATAATGCAGAATCAGATATCTGTTTTAATTTATAAGAGCATAATATTGTTTCTCACTTTCCCAGGCATTTCTATAGGAAGTTGTAGATTTGTGTAGGTGGAGATAAGCTATAGTATTTAGCAGTATCATGCTTGGACTTTAGCAATTAGCTTGGTACTTCAAGAATACATGATCCTAATCTGTGTGTGTGTGAGAAAGAAACAGACACACAGAGAGAGAAAACACAGACTATTTGTTCCATAGTAAAATTAAATGATACATTGATGTATATTTATTTCCATATACCAAATGGCAATTATTGTCATGTTAAGTATATGCCACTTCATAATGCAGTAAATGTCATATAAACGAAGAATTTCCCCATCTTCAAATGGTGGGCTAGCACTCCTTTATAAAAGTAATTTGAGCTATTCATATTGTTCCATGTAATATGGAATGCAATCATTCTCACCTAATAACCATCAACACCTTCTTTTCCTATAAATGTTGTTTAGTTCTTTGAGTTGTTAACAAACACCTAGAATGGGTGGAAAAAAAAGAGTATCTGGCCTGGTGTATTTGAGGATGACTTTTTACCACATGCTATTCTAGAGCTTTAAAAGTTTCTTTTCAGGATATTGAATATAATGACATGCTGAAGCCATCTATTATTTTTGTAAATTAATATTTATTTATTGGATATTGTCATCAGCTACAACTCATATCCAAGAATGCATTTTTTCCTGAAGCAGGAAAAATGCCATTGGTGTGAATTTGTTTAAGGTGAATCCTAACTTGCCAAGAAGTGACCCACACACTATGATCATGGACCCATCTCCTGCGTCACATATGCAAATCTTATGGAACTACCTATAGCAGGGGTAGGCAACCTATGGCCCATGAGCTGAATCCAGCCCATGGCACCAAATAATCCAGCTCTTGTTCCAGCTGCCACCAGAATTGGCTGCAAATGCATTTACAGCAGCTGCAGATGCATTTATGGCAGCTATAAATGGTGGGGAGACCACCAGTCTGGCCTCTTCAACTGTCTGAGGAAGTATGACTTGGCCCCTGACTTAAAAAGGTTGGCAACCTCTGATCTATAGGTTTCTGGCTATTGTTTTCATTGTTTAAGCATTGTTTTATTATTATATGTTGCAATGTTGAAATGCTTTGGGACTGTATATAAATGAAAAGTGTTAGCAAATTATTCTTAAACAAGTAAACAAATGTATTTTTACTTCAAAGCAGAGGATGAGACACTGTACATTGTGTCAAAATAACCGGATTGGCATTAAGGAACAACTTCATTTTTTACTCATCCTCAGTCAGCATAGTATTTTGGGGTCCGCTTGGTTTGCTGTTAGTCTATGTCATTTACTTGTAAGGGTAACAATTCAGCTTCAGATGTGGTTTTCAGACAACATAGCAAGGGGAAGTTGCTGCCTCATCCGTTAAATAATGTTGCAGAACTTTGAAAAAGTTTTGTGTTTCCTCTTTGGAACTGGGTGGGGGGGTGGACTAATTCTCCCCATATGACCATACTGGGTGAGGAATTTCAAGAGTTATAGCCAATCCACCCCCACCCCACCCCCAGCATCTGGAAATCCGACACTGAAGGGTATACTCCTGGGCTGAACGTCTAGACATCATCACATCTTGAATTGTAGTCCCTAATAGAAATTATCACTGCTGGACAACAGGCAGAGCAACCCAAAAAAGAAACTTAGAAGATGGCTTTTCCCATTCACTTTGTATCAAAAATTGTAGATATTTTGTATTTTTAGAAAGAAGCTACAATGTTTTCCCCCTACTATTAATAACCATACACAACTAAAGCTGACAGTATTCAGATGAAATCAATGTCACTCTGTCTTTTAAACTGTGATCTGCTCCAATACTGATGGGATTTGAACATTTCTATTTGAAGCCACTTACCAGGAATGAAATATAGTTCAGATTCTCAATGTGATGAAAAAGAAATATTTATAGTAACCTTTCCTTTTATCAATGAATGGTAGTAGGTTTTCTTCATTGAATTTTTCATGCTACATTATAGTTTAGTAAAACTGTGTCCTTCTTTCAATGTAATGAAAAAGATATGTACCTGTGTTTTTTGAAAATATGCAAATGTATGCAAATTGGGTTGATTAAAATAAATTATCCAGTTAAAATTTTAGTTGGTTGACAGCCATTTTAAAAACTCTTCTTTCCATTTATGATACGCATGCCCTCTGATAACACTCCAGGCTCTAATAGCCATGGAATAATTTAGAGAGAGAGAGAGAGAATGTTTAAATAAATGGTGGATTAATTTGTCTTTTAGAGTATTTTTGTTCAATAGAATAGGAAGTAATTGTTTTTCATTTCTTTTGGCTTCTGCAGTGTGTGCAAAGCATTGTCGTCTAAACAGACTACAGCTGTATTGCAATTACAGAATTAACCTCACAAGTCATTAGTCATTTGTGCTTGTAAGGAGACAAAGGATATTAATTCATACTAGGAATGATTTCCATTGGTTAAGTTGAGTTGCTTTTAGAAAACCACAAAGATCTAATCAGTGAGAATGTATAATGAAGATTATACGCAAGGTATTTGATAATGAGCAGCAAGCTGATTTGTTGTGACTTGTGTAGCTTGTATATCTGTGCTTGTAAATTCTTTTAACAGGAAAATTCTTACATTAATATGTTTCCTGACCTTCACGTCTGGGCTCATTTAGTGTCTAAAATATCCTGGCAGCTATTCAGTTTCTGTTTGTCTTTTGTATCGCATTATCATCCCCATAGCAGATCCAGTTAAAAACACACATACAAACCCCCTTCCCCATTTGTAGATATTTATTCTTGTATCATTTCCCCCCAGATTTGCCAGAACACCATCATGTTCGTGTTCTGAAGGTTAATGCCCAAAGTCAAGCAGACAGAAGCCAAGTGCTGCAAGGTTTTCCAAGATTAGGACTGATTCCCTTTGCAGAAATAAATGATTCCTGCCATGTGCAGTGATTTTGTGCAGCGCGACTCACGGCTGAGTGAGTGCATCAATACTGTAGCCCTTACATGCTGTACATACTGATGACACTGTGTTAACTTGATTGACTGAGCAGTATACAGGAGAAGATGCACCTGCAAGAGATGTGCAGACACATATTTTTAGTGTTGGTTTGAAATATTTATTTTGCTTGGAAGTCATAGTCTCATGTTTCTGCTGCTAAGGTATAACAAACAGTTAGATATATACATATGCTTCTTTGTTGTCAAAATTGTTCTGGAAAATTATTTTAAAGGTGCATCTTCTACTTAAAGCCAAAGGTTGTTTATATATCTCAGATATCGATATTTGTGTGTATATATAGGTAAGGAAATGGCATGAAAGTAATCTATTATGTGTGGTAAACTGGAAGGTAGATAACAGTATTTATCTTAAGGAGTTCAGTTGAGTTATGTAAGTGGATGTCTTGTGTAATTTACTTGTAAGCAGCATTTTGTGTTACATGTTTTACTTTTTTGTTCTTTGTAGGCTTTGAGACAGCAACAGAAAAGAAGAAATGGAGTCTCAATGATGGTAAACAAGACTGTTCCTCGTGTTGTTTTGACACCATTAAAGGTGTCTGATGAGCAGTCGGATTCACCTTCAGGTAAATAGCAAAAGGAGTATTGCTGTGAGAACAGTTTCTAGTCAAAGAGCCCTTGCTGTGGATGAGAGCTATAGTACACAAAATTAGGGCAAATAGAATTAATGATGCTGTTCCCACATACTAGATTCTTATTCCTTGACTAATTTTATTAATGCAGACAAAAATATTTAATTCTTTTGTGGGAGGAGAGGGAAGGAGCAGATGTAGTTTTCACCCCTTAAATAAGCAATACAAGAGCTACTTTAAAGAAATGCAAAATAGAATATTTGGATACTGATTCCTAATGGGGAAACTGTATTCTGACATGCAGTGCCATCAGGGGACAAAATAAATTTCCATCACAGCTCATCTGGAAGTAAGAATTACTCTTTTAGTTGTGTCTCACAGTACTAGTTTTTCCTTTTAACAAGATTGTGTGTGCTGTCACCTTCCTAATCACCATGGTGGAACCCTGACCTTTCTTTTACTATGAATGGATTTACCTGAGATTTATTACATTTTTATTGTATTCCAACCACCACCACCACAGATATGGGTGAAAATTAACTGTACAAAGAAATTACTTTCCATTTTTCCTTTTATTTCTTTGTCTTCCAATAATGGGAACATGATTATTTTAGAGATGTTCCTCAGCTCTCTAAGAAGAGGCTTATTCATTATAATGGATTAGCAAACACATTTATTGACTACTATATTCAAGAAACCTGTTTTCACCACTTAATGGTTTCATGAGCTTTCGCTTCATCGCTTCAGGTGATAAGGAATCGAATAGACAGAAAGCATTACCTTTAAACAGAGTAGCTAATGAAGATGTCACTCTCAAATTTGTTTTATTCTCCCTTTCATTTATTTATTTTGGTGTGTGGGGAAACTATTCAGCATAATGTTTGTTTTTATAGGGTCTGAATCTAAAAATGGTGAAGCAGACAGTTCTGATAAGGAAATGAAACATGGACAAAAATCTCCAACTGGAAAACAAATGAGCCAGCACTTAAAGAGATTAAAAAAATCTGGTTTAGGTGAGTAAGTTTCTAAAATGTCCGTTTTCTTACTTCATTACTTCAGGTGATGAAAATATAACTATTATAAAATAACTATGGAAAGTTTTATATTGTTTTGGATAATGTCAATGCACAAATGTTTTCCTTGGCTGTTTCCCTTCTCGTTCTAGACTCTGCAGGTCCTCTCGTTGGGACCTTTCCCCACCATACCTTTCTGGTACTTAACTTTTCAATCTGACTGACTCAAGCCATCTTAAATTGGCCATTTTGCAGTCAGACGTTCCTAGTTTCATCTTTTGTGTGTGTGAGAGAGTTTTCTTAACTCCTGTTAAATATTTCCTGATTCCTAAATAGAATAGCATGATACTATCTTAATTATCTCAATGGATTATACCTGTTTCCTTACTTCAGTGTCCTTTTTTCATTCCATTCTGAAACATGATACCTACATTTTTAACATGGATTTGTAAACAGGAATATTTGTCTGTGCCTATAATTGACATCTAAATAATTTGATTGTTGCTGGATCCCACCCCCTATGTTGCTAACTAATAAGCAGATACTGATCCTAAGTGATAACATTTTTTACATTTAACTATGTAGAAACAAGCATGTCTTTTCTATAGTATGGAAATGTCTCTTCAGTGATAAAGTGTTCCCATCTATACTCTGGAGTAATTCCTTTGCTGTGTGTTTATTTGCAAAGCACCACTGTTACAGGGTAGTATTTTGGTTTTCCAAAAATTACTTCCTAGCCTTTTTAGGAGAACAACTACATCTAGTAGTTTACTCAGTCCTTTGAATTGGTTACAGTGAGTGGAAGGAATGCCAATCCCAGATGATTTAGAAATGAGCTCTTAAATATGTTGTTTACCAGTTAAAAATTCACTTTGATATTTGTGGCATCCGTGTCTTTAGTTTTAGGTGATTTGGTTTATGAGCCAAATTCTACACTCAAGGCTTTTCTCTGGTTCTTAGACAACAGTGAATCCTAGTATTTAAATAAAAAAATCTTAAATTCCATTTCACTGAACTATCACATGTTCATTCAGTTTATCTAGGTAAAGATTGAGCCTTACTTTGTGTTACAAAATACTGTGTAATGCATCGTCAATATTTGGACTATGGATGATTCACTGAATAGCTTGAGTGGTATCATTCTGAGCTGGGAATATGGAGAAAAGAATATAAATACATTTTTAAAAAACAGTATTTTGGGTAGCTGTGATTAAGAAGCATTGTTGCATCAGATCCAATCTTTTCCTTTTTCTGTTTTTTGTTCCAAATTAAATTTGCATCAGAGATGGAGCTTACTTTTGTAAAAGCCCAGGATGAAGAGATTGCAAATTTGCATTTAGTATCATAATGTTTTATTTCACAAGTATCTTTATCATATTCATCTGTTTGGCTAAAACATTAACACAAAATTATATCTGAGAAAATACAATGTGGTTTTTTTCTTTTTCAAAATAAGAACTGGTCCAATAAACAGTTTTTGTTAACTAAATATTCCCCATTTCCTAGTTCAGTCATTGAATAAATTCTCTTATCTCTGAAGCAATGTTTTTTTCCCTATTGAAATATTTAGGTTTCTTCAACCTGTGAAGTATTTGTCTCAAAAAAAAATCAGATGTTTCTTAAATTCTTGATTGGACAACAAATATTTGAGCATAAGAGAAAAACTATGGTTTTGCATATATTTTAACAACTGACCAAGTTAAACATCTGTAATAGTTGGCCTTAGAATTTTACCTCTCTTTTGAAAAATTACAGGTTTTATACTGTAATTGCATTGAAGGCCATGAAGCCTTTTCAGAGGGACAAAGGGCCTTCCCAAACAATGTGGATTGCATTAGAAAGTACAGTGGTACTTCACATAACGAATGCATCACATAGCGAAAAATTCGCATAATGAAGTGTTCGTTATGCAAAAGCAATACTCCACATAAGGGTATACCTGCTCAATGGGAACCCCAGGTAACAAACTTTTTCCCTGTTACATGGTGTATCTCCCATAGAGAACCACATAACGAAAAAAACTTCATAGCAAAAAGCTCTGTGGAATGGAGGGGTGTTTTTTTTTTTGTTATACAGTCAAACCTCGCATAAAGAGTGCCTCGCTTAAAGAGTAACTCACTTAAAGAGCAGATTTTTCTCTGAGTGTTTGCTTCACTTAACAAATAAAACCAACCAAACACTCGCTTAACAAATAAATCAGGGTTCACAATGGTGTTTTGCTTAAAGAGCAAACTCGTTTAAAGAGCAGTCCTGGAGAATGCATTATGCTCTTTAAGCGAGGTACAACTGTACAGGGTTCTACTGTACTACTAGTAGTAGTTCCTCATGTTGCATGGCACCTTTCTCGGCCACTGCAACATACTGGGCAAAGGGGCGCCTTGTTGTTTCTTCTGCAATAAACTATTATGGGGCCAGGGTGCCAACCGAAGACTCAGCCCTCCTCCTTTCTCATCCAGGCTTGAGACCAGCAATGATGGAGTTGTTAGAAAGTACTGCAGCTTAATAAAAGAGTTGTCCAAAATTTGGCAGAGCTCACTTGCATGAATAACCTCTTACTCAATAAAGTTACCTGTGTCCACTTCAGGGAAAATTCTTACCCCCATCACTGCAGCTTCCATGACCCTGGCCATGCCTTTTAGGAAGGCTTTCAAAATTTCTGGCTAGACTTCCCAGGGTTAGAAGGTTGCAGGGCCTCTCCCACCTTCTACTGAAATGGATCTTAGGGGCAGCTTACAATTAAATAGTATAGTTAAGCAATAAAAATTGAAGCACAATTTTAAAATGTAATTTAGCACAAAATAAAGCAGCTAAGCATACAGAGGGAGACTGACAGAATTTGCTGCCAACACTAAATTATTTAGGGTGGGTAAAATAAAGATGTATTGTGGAAAACATTCAGAAGAGGACTCCAATTGGGAGGGTATGGAGTGGATATTAGCATGGCAAACATAGTTCACTGTGAGCAGATATAATTGGAGGGTTATTTGGGGCAAAAGGTGCATAGTTGGCATGTATACTTCACAGGTATTGGGCCTGAGTTGATAGTACCAGACAAGGCAAGGGATCTTACCTGTTGTCCAGCAGATGTGAAAAAGGCAAATATCATGCAAATGATTTTTAGAAAATAAACCAAAAATAAAAATCCTACAATTAATTACAGATTTTATATAAATTGTGTTAGAAGCCACACAATGAATTGTATGCACTTCAGAGATAATGTAAAGCTGGAACAAGTGCAGAAAAGAATTATAGGAATATATAAACCCTTTCACTCCCATGAAACAGCATGTAGAAAACCAATGTTGGTTACCTCACTAAAGGTTTAAACCTTTTAAATCACGTGTTCTACCCTTAGTGATAAAATTCTTTTTCTTTTGTTTTTGGCTAAGGTGGGCATGAATATGTAGAAGGCTTTGTAAGAAGATTGATTCATGTTAGTCATGAAAGAGTAAAACAATTCATAAAAATTACATTCATTAAGATGTGCATTGTGTACTGGGGAATTTGCTTGAAAAAATATGATACAACTGCAACACCTTTTCTAATCAACTATTCGTTTTTGTTGCTTTGGGAAAATGGGGGAATAGCACCGCACTTTATATTTTAACAGTATAGATTAAAATATGAGATAGGAAATGGAATCATTCTTTTTACTTTGTTAAATTTATCCTTGAAATAAAATGGAAAGTATTATCTTTCCAATATGACAGGAGGATGGATGTTGTACAACTGTGGAAGGAAAAGTGGGATGTACTGTATAGAGGAAACTACGTGGAGCCTTGAAGGAAAAAGGTGTATTTCAGAATGCAGAACATGCTGCAATATCTAAAATATAAATGAGGCTGAAACTCAATTGTTTTTAAAACTGTTCTTTCTCCACCAAGTGTTTGTGGTAATCTTACATTTGTTGATTTGTTCAATCCAGGGCACTTGAAATGGACCAAAGCTGAGGATATTGACATAGAAACACCAGGATCTATTCTTGTGAACACTAACCTGAGGGCTTTAATAAACAAACACACATTTCTTTCCTTACCTCAGCATTTCCAACAGTACCTCTTGCTTTTGCTTCCAGAAGTAGATAGACAAGTAAGTAAAAATATACAATAATTCCTTCCATGGTAATTCTTTGGTAATTGCTGCTTTTTTACAGCTTAATTTGACACATGTCATTCAGACTTATTGATACAATAACCTTAACTAAGGAATTTGTTTTCTGAAGAAGCTGTGGTAGACAGTAGGAAAGGTAGTTTTCAGAAAAGATTAGACATATGGTATAGTCAAGGGGAAAAGGAGTAACAAATACTGTTAGCCAGAGCAGCCTAAAAAAGAAGATTAAGAAAGAAAGAAAGAAAACAGGAAAAAAGAGAGCTCCATTAGGCTGTGCTGCTTTTCAGATATTACAGCAGAGATGAAGGGACTATTTTTACTAATGGTTCATCCTCCAGCACTGCTGGTAATAATCCTAATTGTGTGCCATCAAGTCAATTCTGACTTATGGCAGTCCTTTTTTTGGGTTTTCTAAATAAAGAATGAGCATTTCTGTTTGGACACTGTGCTCCTGGGGCCTTTATCATCAAATGCATGGTGCCCTGCTGACTTTTCTCAGAATCAGAGGCATGAATAAAAATTCACATCTAAATGATATTCTAATATGATCATTCTTTTGTGAGTGGTATTTCAAATGGTATGATTTTGAGTACTGTAACAACAACTAGAGTTTATCACCAACTGGGGGAAAGAGCCTAGACATGTTGGTAGGACAGATAGGACAGAATTTACTGAAAGTCTCTTCTTAAGAAGGCATTTTCCTTAAACTCTTTCTCCTAGTGTACTTTCAGGATGTTAGGAACTACAACACAAGATATTGTGTTAAAATCTATATTTCTAGTCACAGCAGGTTCTCAGTTTCAATGATTTCATATTGGAGGTGGAATCAGAGTGTATATATGTGTTTATCATAACATGGTAGCCCGATGACCTGATCCTGTCTTTTATTTTGTACGCCATTAAAGCCTTTCATGAGCTTCAGGTTTGATTCTTTTAAGATCTTATCTCATTATAGATCTAGAAAAATAATGGTGTCACCTTAGAGCAGGGATTGGCAAAGGTTTGTTCATAGGCTCCATTAAGCCCACCAGAGACCCAGATGTGACCTCCTGCTATCTTCATAGGAAACCCACACCTCCAAAAGTTTTAAACCATTTTTAGCTTCTGTGTTGCTCCATTTGGTGAAGATGGTTCACCTTCTGCTATAGAAGGTACTGTTTTCTCACTTTCTGGTTTGTTTTTCTACAAAGCATTTACATATTAAAGTATAGTAATACCTTTGATAACGTTTGCATCAGATAACGCTAAAACCGCATAACGTTAAGCAATCTGAGGAAAAATTGCATCGCATAACATTAAATCCTATGGGATGCATTGGATAACCTTCGCTAAAGCCTGTGCCAGTTGCAATGTAGCTCTATGGAGTTTTAACGTTATCCGATGCATCCCATAGGATTTTAACGTTATCCGATGCATGCATCAGATAACATTAAAAATCGGATAACACTAAGACTTGTGGAACCAAGTTTTAGCATTATCCGAGGTTTTATTGTAGTTGTATTTTTAAGATCCTTTAGTATACATCTTGGAGTAGGGAAATATTCCAACATTTCTGGTAGTAAGGATCTGTTCATTCTATTTGGTTCTCTGACTTAGGAGGTCCTGTTTCTTGTTTGGCTTTGGGGCTTCTCTCTGTTAAGCTGGTTCAATCTTTTTGAGGTCTCCTCCCTTTTGCGGGGAGCATATTTTGTCATTCCACATTGTTATGAAATGTTTATGGTTAGTGAGGAATAAATGACTGGGAAACTGTATTTTCTTGTCCAGGAGAAGATGCCTTTATGATTGCTACCTCAGGTCTAACCCTGTTGCTGTTTAATGCCAGGTTGGTGCAGAACAAAAGTCAATTTCCAATCTGATTTTAGATGAGGAAGCTAACCTGGTTTATATCACTGAGACCTGGTGTGTGAAGATAGAGAGGTTGTCTGGCCTTGATGGCTACTAGATCAGGAGGGTTTCCACAAGGCCTTAGGAAGATTTCTGGCTGATCTGGTTTGTTCTCCTGTTGAAGCCCAGGTTACCATATGGTATATAGAGGTGGCCCAGCTGGCTGAAATGATCACTCCTAAACACAATTTCTGATGCAGAATATAACTCTTTCCATGGTTCATGGATGGAATTCAGATAATGAGGCAGAAAAGAAGACTAGAGAGCATTTGGAGACAAGGTCCATGAGATGCAGTGAAGATCTGGTCCTGTAGATAAGTCAGTGCAATTATATCTGAGAAGAACTATTACATCAATTTAATCAGCTTAAACATTAGGCAAAAGTCCTTCAAGTTGTTCATGATCTTGCTGAAAGAGGACAACAGAACTGGATATTCAATATTATGTCACTAGTTTGCAGCTTATAGGACTAAGATTGAAACTGTCAGAAGAACTCTTGACTCTGTTACTAACCTTATAGATCATTTTGAGATGATAATCTGTAGGAAAAGTGCTATTTTATGCAGAAATGATAACCCTGTAAAGTTTGGCTTTTTTCCAGAAAAAAAGGACAAGGAGTTCTAAGAAATCCCATGAAATTCCTCAAAACAAACTCTTTATGCAAAGAAATTTCATTGTAAGGAGAATAGAGTGATTTTTCCTCCACAGTTTCTGTCCAATAGAAAGAGGTTGTCAGATTCATATGCCTTGATTTATTGCTGCTTCAACATCTCTACCATCTATCAGTCATTAACTTTCATGTTTCAGATACATCTGATACATCCAAAATAGTTTAGGATTCTGAAACAGGTCACACTAGACTCACAAGAAGTTGTTTCAGAATTTCTATAACAGAGCAGTATGATACTTCTTGTTGGGGAGGAGAGTTGCTTTGCCAAGGACTTGGCATTTCCTAACCTATACAGGCTGTCTGCAGTCCTGCTGGGATAGAGAGATTGTGGCTTCCTCCTAATCTTTTTTTTTAACCTTGTTCGTTTCATTTTAGTTTTTCACTCCCATTGATATCAATAGATGAAAATGCCTATGCCGCCTGCAGGGACCTGATCTGTGGATATATTAGTGGAGCATGCAGGTGTTGGTTCCTATGACCCCTCATACCAACACAATTATTGACAATGTTACTTCTACACTAGCAGAGTTCTTACTTTGGGAGCCTTCAGTGAAGAAGTATCATCTCACCAGCAAGGTTCCTCTTTGTCCATTTCATCCAACAGCTTCTTGGCTGGCCTTTGGTAGGGTGTAACAAATTATCTTCACAGAAGAAAATTTCCTTCCTGTCCTTCTGAACCCAAAGCTACTGTCCTTTACACCTTATGATTTTTATGTTCAGATAGCACATCTGATTAGAAATACAGTTCTGTAAAAATCACGTTATCTTGCCTGCTACCATATTGTTTTCATTTAGAAGAGTTCCTTCCTTTTTCTCTGTCTTTTTGTATCCATTCCCTTTGATTTGTCATCATTCAGTTATCACTTAACAGTGTCCATGGCTTGATTCAGACCACTGTTTATATGATTAGTTATACAAATACTGCTTCTCCAACTTATAATTCTATGTCACCGAGGAGGTCCTCCATGTCCTGAAATTGATTATAGCAGTCTACCACAATGTTTACCAAACCTATATGCAAATAGTAAAATAATTTTTAGATCACAGAAACCAGTGTGTGTGGAGATAAATAAGATTATGAAAAGAAATTGAGTAAAGTATATCTTTCTTTATACTGGAGGCTCAACTGTGAAGGAAATAAAAACTATAGCATCCAACTGTGTCTAAAAACATTGACTCCTCTCAGGTCTTTTTCCTGCTTTAGATTGTTTAAGATGTATAATATTCCTCTGGATCCAAATTCACTACTGTAGTGAGCTTCTTTTCATACTCTGCAGAAACTATGGCTTACTGGGATTGTTAAAATGTATACAGCTCTTTTAAAAATTCAGTACAGAAGAATCATAGAAGTGGGTCAGCTTTTTAAAAGACACATGCATGCACAGAAACAGGTAAAGCTTCACTAAGTTACCTTGTGTAACTTGGGAAAGATTTTTGACTAGAGAATGAAAAATATAGAGCAGCTATACAAAGCACTATATGAAAAGGCAGCCAAAAGGATGATTACTGTAACAAACAAGATATAAACCTGCTCATATATTCCTGTTTCCATGATTCATTCCCCTTACCCTCCATTAAATTTTATTTATTTATTTATTTATTTATTTATTTATTTATTTATTTATTTAGATTTATTATCCCGCCCCAATCAGGCAAACCCGACCCTAGGCAGCTCACAAAAAAAAAAAAGATTACACAAATGAGTGCAAACCAAACAATCCCACCACACCCCCACAAACCCAGAAACCGAACCCCAAGGTGCATTGGAACATTGGCATAAGGGAAAGCAGAGGACCAAACATCCTGGATTTGTTCTTATCAAATTGCCTCCATCACTTCTTTTGAAGCCAAAATATAAGAGCTGATAGTTGAATAAAAACCCTATTGATTCATCTTTCCAAGCCTGAGTACAAACCTAGAAGCTACAGAGCATTACAAACATGAATCGTTTAGTCATCTTATTTTTTGTGAAGAATTTGTAGTGGTGAGAGCTGAGCAATAATCAAGCAGTTACAACCTTCTTCCTACCCATCTAGAAGCCTATGCTATTCTCTGCACATGATTAGCTATGAGGTTTGTTCTTCCATAAGGGTATGTTTTACTTCTGCTTCCAGGAGTGACGAGGGTGGCAGGGGTGGATGAATTGCAGTAAACCCATTTGTGTGGATTCACGGGGGCTTCTGGGAATTGAAGTCCAAGAACATCTGGAGTGCCAAGGTTCACCATCACGGCAGTAGGGTCACCTAGACAAGACAAGCTGCTTTGCAAATGGATTTAGAACATCCATCCTGTTTGACGGGTATACCTCCCATATCCTCTGTACAGTACTGAATAGTATCCCCCCCCCCCCAACATCTCCTATTCACTGTCAAAGCAGGGTTCCTCCTGTCACATTAGCATAAATAGATGGCCTTCCCAGCAGGTGTTGTTTAGGATTCCCAGCCTGAACATTTGGCACTGGGCCTGCTTTTTATTAGATTTGTTCACACTCTTTTCCATCAGTCTCAGCTGAGGTAGGGTGAGATGAGCACCACTGGATTGGAATACACCAGCATCACCTTGAACATCAGCACCAAGGTTAAGACTCTCGATTTTGGAAGTGTCATAAGAGCTGGAGAAGATAATGTCTTCTGAGGTGCCTTAAGCAGCACAGCAAAATCTTAAAGGTTTCTTTCAAAGTGGAAGGCATAATTTACGAAGTCTAATCTTCCATTTTTAACTAAAATTGCTCTTTCTACTGTGTTGCAGCACCACTTTTCTTAATGTAATAGTGAGGTGGTATAGTTTCCAAAAGCACTTAGCTATATGTGGTTGAAAATCAATACAAATCTTTAACATATATTTATCTTTAGCATTTTTCAAGAAACTGTCAGCCTTCCATTAAAAACAAAAAATGAAGGAGGAACTTCTTAAGTGCTTTTAAGCTGTACTAATATCAAAAGATCATTTTTATGTAGGATATTTTTATAAATCATTCAGTTACCCTACAATAGTCTACAATTATTTAAGATGTTGGCTGCAATCCAAAATGTGTCACAGGAGCCTTTATTTATTTAAATATTTCAGTTCTCTCCTCTGCCTATTTCACATAATGTGTGGTTATTCTGCTTAGCAGATGGATTACATGTTTATGATTTTTTTTTTGGATTTTAGCCATTTCCATCTTCTTCTTCTGTGTCTAGGCCAAACATTAAGAAATGTTTTTCTCATCCAATCTCCTTTTTGTTCCTCATTTGAGGGCAAAATTTGTATTTACCTGCTGTTCTCTTGAACAAGTCCTACTTTTTTATTTTCTAGTCTTCCAATTGGATTGGATACTAGTATACTGGTATCCTAGTCCAAAACTCTTGGTAAGACTTTTACAGAAACTCTCTGGATATAGATCAATGTTCACCTAGCTGTATACTGCATTTATTTGTGTGTTTAGAACATTTCCCAAACTATGTTCCTCAGAACCCTGGTGGACTTCAGTTGCCAGAAGCCTGAGTCAGTACAGTAGTACCTCAGATAACGATGAGACTTGGTTCCACAAGTCTCGTCGTTATCAGGTTTTTAACGTTGTGCGATGCATTGATCACACAACGTTAAAAAAAGCTCTGTTTCCGTGGAGGCTGCAGCAAGCCAGAACATCGGGATTTGAATCCAGGGAGGTGGGAAGACCCGATCCAAGCTGTTTCTGGGCTTCCCCAACGTCCCCAGCCAGTGGAGCAAGCCAAAACGTCAGGGTTTCAAAACTTCAGGGTTTCCACTGGCTGGGGACATTGGGGAAGCCCAGTAACAGCTTCCAAAGTGAGTAAAATGAGTACCCAACATGTTTTAGGCAAAATGTTAACTACATGTAAACTGCCCAGATGGGTGTACTCTGGTTGTGTCTGACTATTTATTTATATTGAAAACAAATAAAATAAATAACACACACACACAAAATATAGCTGTTAGTTGGCATTAGGGAGAATGTTTTGGAACTGGTCTTTGACCATTTTTTAAAATATGTCCAGGAATTGAGCCTGGCTCAGCTCCATTGGTAAAGAATTCCACAATGTTGATGCTGCCAACAAGAAGGCCTTCCTCCTTGTGATAGGAATGGTGGATGTTTGAGATGAACAAGTGATGTGGACAGGCATTAGTGTTAGCACCTTGTGCCTGACATGGAAAGGAATGGGGACCCAGTGCAGATCTGTCAGAGTTGTCGCTTACTCTCGTTATCAACCTGGTTACTGCATTCTGGACCTATTGTAGTCTCCATATCAAGTAGAAGTGCAGCACCACTTAGAGAGCATTACAGTAGTCCACTGGTGAGACTGCCAATAAGTGGACCAGAGTTGTTAGGGATTGTCTGTCCAAGTAGGAGTGCTGCTGGGAAATTTCATAAAGTTGGAAAAGCGGGAGACTGCAGATTGCAGCAATATGCAAATCAAGGTTCAGGGTAAGATCTACGATGACCCCCAAGTTGCAGACTGATCCCTACACATAAGAATTATCACATCCTAGGGACCAGAGCACCTAGTTGGGCAGACACTCTCTCCAGCAACAGGACTTCCCTCTTGTTGGGGTTTTGTTTCAACTAGCTTGTTTTTGTCCATTCCATTATCAAGGGCAGAGAGTTGTCAAGACATTGGTATCGCATCCACTGCGGAAGATATAAAGGGGAGACAGAGTTGGGTGTCATCCATGTATTAGTGACACTGAACTCCAAATCTCTGGATGATCTCTCTCAGTGTTTTCATATAGATGTTAAACAACATTGGGGAATTAATAATATGCATCACCCACTCATGGGTCACATCCACAGATTTTATGATCCAAGATGGAAAACGATCAAATATAGAGGTAGTGGCTTTGCAGCATGCAAGTGGCTTGTACACCTCTTCAGATGTCACAAGTTGAAAATGCTCCCACAAAATTTGAGAAGACAGCACATTGGACTTCCTAGCCTGATCTACTATAGTGAGTGTGGGGTTAAAATCCCATTAGATTGCCTCAACTTTTGTTCTAAAATATGTTGTGGACTGTTCTCATGTAGATTGGTCCAGCAGTACCAGTCTGGGGGATGCCAACATTGTCCTCAAGATTAAATCAATCAGCCTTGGGAAGGTGAGGACTAGGCATGAGGAGCTCTGTATAGTTTAAAACTTTCTATAAGAAATGGAAAATTCTTGTAGAATGGCATATAGTTAATTTACCGAGATAAGCCTTTGGAGTCTTGATCTTAAAGCCTTACTTTTGCAAAATAGTGAAATCAACTCATATAGAATTTGTTACTTTCAGTGCTAACAGTAGAATCGCTACCTGTATTAACAAAACATTTTATTTGAGAAATAAATCTTATACATATCAAATGTACAGAAAGCTTGAACAGTAGATTTTATGAGAGGAACAACGGCATTGGACTGAGTTATAATTGATTTAGATGCTTAGTGCTGGATATATATCCCTTCTAAAAGAATCTGAGTATCTCTGAAATAATATTATTTTTTTCTAAAAAGCATGAAGATTTAAGAAGGTATATTTAACAATACTATATTATGTTTACACACTGCACTGTGAGCTTAAGCAACAAAATAGTTAAGTAGGCATCAATGAGCAATTAACTACCTAACTCTTATTCTATTAATGTTTGCCATTTCATGGCTTATGAAAATAGCCATGAGGCTATGGCAAACATTTTTGTCCTTAAATAAAAATAAAAATAATTGCTTTAATGTTTCTAGTGTGGATCCTTCATTAAATGATTGCCTATGTTGAGAAATTAAAACCTCTATTGTGCTTAGTCAGAAAAAAACTGGAATTCCAAGTTCAACAGATTTTATAAAAACTCTCAAAAACATTTCTTGTTCTGGCCCATTAAAGCATTATCTCTGCTGGACAGCACTTCTTGAAAACCATAAAAATTAATAGTGTATTTAAAAAGTGCTTTATTGGCATGTTTCTCCAAATACTAATTTAGTTTTAGTGGCTTATTGTGCCATCTCTATGGTCTGAACTAGTGAAGTAAATACCTGTTTTACACTATAATTTAAGTTTTTCCCTTTCTGCTATTCACATGTATGTCTGTACACTCATCTACACCTACTCTCACCCCGTCTAAGATATTTGGAAAACAAATAAATTAAGATAGGACTTTGAGTAGAAATTTTGTAAACCAGTGTTCAGTTGCATTTGATTCAGCATATCCTTGTGCTAACTCTGTTTCTTTCCTCAGTGTTTATTTTTAGAGGCTATTTAAATCTGTTTTAACAAACACGTTTTGAAAACAGGACTAGGCCCCTTTAAAATGAACAAGTCTGCATTTCAGATTTTCCTCCTAGAAAAGTTGAGAATTCTGGTAGGAGGTCATAGTCCTCTTGTGAACTGCCCAGACAGTGCACTGAGCGGTATGAGGCAGTATATAAGTGTAATTGCTATAGCTGTTGCTCTTCTAGCACATGCCTACTGCCCTGCTACGCACCTCATACTACTGACAGATTTGGATATAAGCCACACAAGAGATAAGCCTACCACTGCCTCACTTCATCTTTCTTGATGGTCTGGTGGTCACTGACCGTTACGTTCAACTGTGCCTCCTGCAAATTCTTGCATAGCATCTTGAGCACATTTATTAGTATTATGCCACATTCCAAAGAAGCAGTTGTGTTATTCTGTCTCAGCATTGTCTGTCTCTGATGTGGGAGGCAAAACATTGCAGCATGTTAAAGACTAATAGATTTGTGTCATTGTGAGTTCTCATAGAGCCATGATGGCCAACCTTGGTACTCCAGGTGTTCTTGGACTTCAATTACCAGAAGCTCAAGTCAGCACTCCTGCTGATTAGGGCTTCTGGGAATTGAAGTTCAAGAACATCTGGAGCGCCAAGGTTCACCATCACTGTCATAGATTAAACTCCACTAGACAGGTCTGAGGAATGGCTTTTGATCCTTAAAGTTCACAGTGAAATGAATCTGTCTTCGAAGTGTTACAATGTATGCATAATTTTTTGCTTGTTTTGTTTTGCTAACATATCACACCAAGTGTTGCATTTCCTCTTTCTGGTTCAGAGAGTAACTGCTCTCAACCCATCACTTATTGTATCAAGACATCTTTCTTTTCAGTATCCTGAAATTATAATCACCCATTACACTTCATCTGCCTTTTTCAGTGCATTTCAAGACCAACAGTAGACAATTGATCAAGTCTTGGGGGTGTTCCTAGTAGTATTTGTCTCTATTGCACTGCAATTTCTGTCCAGAACATTTTGATAGGTTAATTTGTTTCTCCTTTTATTTCTTATTCAAGACTTCTACATTTCTAATGAAGTAGAGAGGCACTGTTCTTCCAGTAGTTGTTTGCCAAACACCTAAAGCAGGAATGTTCTATTTTCTTTAAGAATATATAATAATTATTGTTCAGTGACTAACATTTCCAGTGTTCCTAAAATTAATTTTGCTGGTTTATGATTTCCAATTTCTTAAAAAAATTATTTGACTCTTTGCTAGTGCAGAAGTGATAATACATTGTAAAGCAGGAGTTCTCAACGTTTTTAAGTTGGGGGCCGGGTCACACTCCCTCAGACAGCTTTGGGGGCCAGACAGTCATTTTTCCCTTCCTCCACCACATGACACTTCCTGGTGTGGTAGAAGTGGTGGTGGACCACATGAAATGGTGCTGTGGGCCACATTCAGCCCATGGGTTGCAGGTTGAGAATACCTTTTGTAAACTAAATTAGATAATAATCATAAGCATCCTTGCCTGGAAGAAAACCCAGTTGAATACAGTAGCCCCCCCCCCCCCGGTAGACATGCATAGAATTTGAGTATTAAAATTACAACTTCATATTCATCATCAACGTAGGTACACTGATGCTGGATTAGGCCACTTGCATTTAATATAATGACTATAATGAAAATGCTATTTAAATATTAGAGATTATTCCCTTGTTATTCCCAGTTTCTATCCTTCCCTATTTCACGTAATTGGAGCTCTATTCTTATGTACTCTTAGTTGAAGCAATCTCTGACAGTGTCTTCTGCTACCACCGGCTTATTTTCTAGATGGGAAGTGATGGAGTTTTGCGCCTCAGTAGTTCCGCTCTAAATAATGAATTCTTTGCATATGCAGCACAAGGGTGGAAACAACGATTGGCAGAAGGTAATTTTCAACTTGTTATTAGAATTAACCAAATAGTATTTTTTCTTTCCTGAAGAGATGCTATCTTATGTCATGACCAAGAATACACACACCTAAAATATGTTTGCAAGAAAAAAAGATAAAGTGGCAAGGCTTAAAAATCTAGCTGCATTAAATCAACTCCAAATTGATTTTAGCACATTTGTTTATTTATACCTAATTGTGGGAGGACATTTGAACAACCTTCCCTAAAATGTCAACAAGCATTTTCATCAGTGTCAACTTTAGAAATCTAAATGCATGTGACTAAATCCTACCAATTACCTTAGAAATACAAAAGACACCACAAAGAAAACCTTGGGGTTGGTTTCTCTCAGGTTTTTTCATTGAAATAATATTTTACACAACTAAAAGTGTACTACAAAGTGTACTACAAAGAACTGTAGAGTATCCTTTGAATATAATACAATATAATCCAGGACACACAGAGAAGTATCAATGGTAGAGGATAGGGGTGCCTGGAATGTAATGGTCCATGGAGTCGCAAAGGGTCAGACTCGACTATGCGACTGAACAACAAAATGTGTTGCAACCCTCCATAGTACCTGAAAAGCTGAATGAGGATATTCTGGGAGATATGGTACATGTCGCAAAAAGGATAGATATGTGTCCTGGAATCTTTGGAACAGGATCAGTCTGGAAAACTTGCAGAAGTTTTTGCAAAGATCCCCAAAGCCTAATTGTATCCTTAGACAATATCTAAGGGAGCTTATACTTAATATTCCACTGCTTGTATCTTTTAGGAGAATTTACTCCTGAAATGCAGTTGCGCATCAGACAAGAGATTGAAAAGGAAAAGAAAACAGAACCCTGGAAAGAGAAGTTCTTTGAAAGGTTTTATGGAGAAAAGTAAGTATGGGAGTAAAAAACTTGGTGGGCAGGGGAAAGGGTTGCCTTCATCTACATAAAAACTACATTTTACATAGATGGGTTGGATGGTTTTGAGTTAAACTGGCAAATGTTAACTTTTATGCTATTTCTTGCTATTTCCACTCATACTATTAGCAGTTTGTCTGCTCACCTCAAAGTTCACTAATTCAGAAAAGCTTTCCTTGACCATTGTAGCTTTGTTTCTCTAAGCCAGGGGTTCCCTACCTAAGGCCTGTGAGCTGGATCTAGCCTATGGCACCATTTCATGTGGCACCCATCCCTCCAGGGCATTCAAGAAACAAAATGGTCACTCTTTGAAGCTGTTGGGACAAAATGGCCACTCTCAATCTTGCAGGCAGGGCAAAATGGCCATCCAGCCCTCAAAGCTGATTGAGAGAGTGTGAGCCAGCACCCAACTTGAAAAGGTTTAGAACCCCTGCTCTAAGTATTTATGACCTACTTTTATCTTTAGCACTTATCTATCTGGCCTTTGTCCCATATATCTTACCTGTGTTATAAGAGTACAAGCAATGGCAATGCCATTTCTATATTCCCAGGTAATGTTGTTGGTAATAAATATCAAGGAGACAGTGTAATTCTACATAGTCTACACTACTAGAAGAAGCTCTGGTATTGCAAAAACCAGATAAAACTATATTATCATGTCAGCACTTCCCTTAAATGCAAGCCAATTCCATCACATTTTAAATTGTACTTTGCCGGTTACTGTTTAACACCAAATGTAGTTTGGCACCAAGACCCAATACATTATTCGTTGACCCCCTGCTACAGCGTTAAATCAAATATATTCTACTTTATTTTTAATGTTTTTAAATATCCAAAGATATTTTCTAATCCCCAATGCATGGCTTGACTAGTTAGATTTAAGGTAATTTGAGTAAAATGATGTATTAATGAACAAAATTCATACAATATGAATTTAGGGATTTTGTGCAGGTTTCCCTGACAATGTGAATCACTTAACTTATGACCATAGAGCTAAATCCACTTTTTACTTTACATTTTATATCCACATTTTCTAGATCAGTGGTGGTGAGCCTATGGCACATATGCCAGAGGTGGCATTTGGAGCACTCTCTGTGGGAACCCATGTGGTTGCCCCAGCACTGAGTTTGCCCTACCCCTCTGCCCAGCAGCCCAATGGGAATGCTTCCTCCCTCCCTAGCACATAGTTTGTCCTGCCCCTCTGCCCAGCAGCCCAATGGAAGTGCTTCTTCCCTCCCCCAGCACATAATTTGCCCCACCCCTCTGCTCAGCAGCCCAATGGGAGTTTCCTCTCTCCCCTGTTGCCATGTTGGCACCTTGTGATAACTAATTGAGTTTGGGGCTGAAATTTGGGCACTCAGTCTCTAAAAGGTTCACCATCACTGTTCTAGATATTTCTAAAAATCAGGCAGTTTTGAATTAAAACTTTCTTAATTTGGGAAGCTTGCATATTAAAATGCCTTTAAATTACTATGGTAATATTACCCAATATTTAGTGAAATTGTAACTGTGTAAGCATTTCTGTTTTGGTGAGATATATCTTATAGCTACCATTTTACAAATCCATATTAAATAATTAGTATTAATTAACAGCACTTTCATTCATCCAAATTAATATGCTCTTTTTCATAAGGTAGCATCCCATCTCATGGTCTGGAAATCTAGGGAAGCATGTCAATCATGAAAACATACTGCTTCTAGGTTTGCAGAATGGCTACATGGGCCATACTTTACCAGCATTGTCTATTGATTCACTTGGGGATTTGTAGCATGTGACACAATGACATGAATGCCTTTCTTAAAATGCATTTCTGAAATTTCCAAAATAGTTTCTTGAGGTGTGATGGTTATGCATTTTAACTGTGTCATTTCTAATTAGGCTAGGAATGTCAATAGAAGAATCTATGAAGCTTACATCTATCCAGAACAATAATGAAGATGAAGATAGTTCAGTTTGTGAATCTTCTGATTTGCCTGGTCCTTCAAGAGATTCAACTTTTGATGACCATGAAGAGAAAAACAGTCACTTACCACTGTTAACTGAGAGCGATTTCTGTCAGTCACTTTGCAGTATGGAACATATTCCATCCAAGGATTTAATAGCAGAAGCTGAAGACATTTTGATATCTGAAGAATCTATTATTCAAGAAGAAATTGCTGAGGAAGTTGAGACAAGTATCTGTGAGTGTCATATGGAAAACCATAAAGCAGAACAGGTGAATTCTGAACAGCTAGTCAGCCCTGTTGGTATTACTGAAGAAACAGAAGGAGTACCGCTTATAAGGAATTCTGAATCTTATGTTGTGGTGAATGATGTAGTTAGTCCAATGTCTCATGTTGAAATTAAGTTGGAGGAGAGATTGGAGTATCCCCAGGAAGAAATACCAAACATGACTGATCAGCTAGAAAGTAGTTTATCCCCTTCACAGTCTGTTTCATCTACAAACTCTCTCAGTAACATGGAAGACAAAGATCTTGACTCCACAAAAGAGCTGAGTCCTGCTGGAAAATATTCCCCTGTCCTCAATGATTCCTTATTCACTGATGGAAGTGTCGCTGTACATATGGAGCTACAGAGTGAGCCTGATGAACAGTCATCTGAAAATGCTTGCACTTCTGAAACTTCCTTTTCCTCTGAAAGCCCAGAGGAACCATCTGTCAGTATTGCATCTCCTGGAGTTGACACACAGTCTACTTCAGAGGAGCCATGCACTCCAGTTTCTCTGGAAACAGCGAGTTCGTCTGACATGTCTTGCACTGAAAACACTGAAGCTGATAGTCAACAAAAACTTACTGATGATAATCTGAATACATCTCTAATGTCTGAAGTATCTCCAATGCCTCCCTCACCTGTAACTTCAGAAGCATCTCTAATGTCAAATTTGCCTCTGACGTCAGAGGCATCACCAGTTTCTAATTTACCTTTACCATCTGAAACATCACCAATGTCTGACTTGCCCTTGATGTCTGAAACCTCTTCAGTGTCATCTGTTCTTTTGACTTCTGAAACATCTCATTCAAACAGTTTGCTGTTAAATTCAGAAGCATCTCCACTTTCTAATTCTCCAATGAGTGAAAGATTTACACAGGAAAGAAAGTCACCATGTTTATCTGAAGAATCCTTGTCATCCCTGAAAGAAGAAACCTCTATTTCCAGTGCTTCTCAAGAAGAAGATATTACATCACAACAGGAGCAACTCCAAGGTGCCTCTGAAGCTATGAAATCTGCCATACCTGAAAGTCCAGCTGTGGAAGAATCCCAGTCTAGAAATCTTACTAATCAGCCATGTAGATCACATACAGAAACAGAACAACCTTTCATTTCCTCTACAGCAGAACATTCTTCTCCAGAAATAATAAAAATTAGAAACCATGGTACCCAACAAAGGATTGAAAAGAAAGGTACCTTTTCCCAACTGGAAGTATCTGTTCTAACAGAAGTGGCAGGATGCAAAAACACGGAATCCATTCCATTGAAATCACATGATAAGTTATATGCTTCTTTATCAACAGAAAAGTTCCCAGAAGTGGGCAGAAATAAGTCTCACAAACTTCAGTGCTCTACACAGAGTCGCTTTGAAGGTTCTTATTCTTCAAAGATGTCTGAAGCCACAACATCACCTGAAATAAGAGTTGAAAATAGGGACCTGGACATTCCAAAGAGGAAGACTGCTGAACACTATGGGTTTGGAATCTGCAAAGAAAAACGAGCTAGAATTGAAGATGAGCAGTTTCACCGTCATCCATCAAAAAGCTCATCTGACAGAGAGCCACCACTGAGAGAAGAACCAAGAGTTCCACCTCTTAAGGTAAATAGGTGGAGAAGGGGGACCTGTCATGAAACAAAATTACAGATACATTTTTCTTTTGAGTAGACTGGATTTTAGCCACTCCAGAAGTAAAACTCAAAACCCATTTTCTGCTCGCTTTCATACAAAGCAGTAGTTACCGAAAAGTAACCAGCATCTGAGATCTACATGGTCCCTCAGGAGTTGTTGGTTTCCTTTCATCTTGTCAATAAGGAGACTTTAACATAAACAGCTGACACATGCTTATCTCAGGTGATAGGTCACCAAAATAAAGAACAATATTTTGTATAGCAAATTATTGTTTTTTCCTCAGAAAAACAGTATTAAAGCCTATAGGCAGAGTTTTGTTACTTCACCATGCATCATGAACCATTCCCTACAACAGCTAATGGTTTTCACTGTGACTGTAGTGGAACTTACAAATGTGCAACTCTGAACGCAACAGATAATGTCTACATAAATGTCTTCATTTATAGCAATTTACTTCCAAAACTAATGATGCAGCTGCATAATAGAATTTAAGCCATTGTGCTTTAAATATTTTAAAAAATAACAAACCTGAAGTATTAGCTATGTATTATTTTGTAATACAGCTATTTAATTCATGGTCTACAGCAGTGATGGCCAACCTTGCCACTCCAGGTGTTCTTGGACTTCAGTTCCCGGAAACTCGGCACTCTTGCTGATCAGGGGTTCTGGAAATTGAAGTTCAAGAAAACCTTGAGTGCCGAGGTTGGCCATCACTGGTCTACAGCATAGTGCATGACTACAGGAAACTCTACATAAGCCACAATATTACATTTGGACCTTTATTCTGCAAAAAAAAAATCAGTTTGGCTTGGGTTTATTTTAGAAGCCATCAGGTTCTTCTAAAGTCCACTCCTAAGTCTTGACATAGAAAGCAGATCTTTGTGTCTCCCATGAATAATAGTTTAAAATCAACAACTTATCATACCTTTTTTTCTATCTATTATAATAGCATATAGTAAAATTTGCAGATGCAATAGCCTCTTAAGAGGAGATTATATCTATATATTTCAGCAACAGTTTTAAAATTTCTTTTAAAAACTATCAACAGCTTTTAAAATTTCAGAGCTAAGCTAATGAAATCTGGAAAGACAGTGGCTCTTTTGATGAGATCAAGTCTTAAGAAATATCCAGAGAATTGATGCAGAGAGTTTTAAACAAGAGCAGTCTTTACAGTTCAGGGTCTTAGAAAAAAAACATACTTAACCTTTCTAGATATTTTTGTGGACAGCTATTGTGCAAATGCGCTACAAAATAGGTATGTCCCTACCACTTGTGTGGGACAACCCTGACAAAATGGACCACTGTGATTTGAAACTCGAAACGTTTTCCTTTCACCCTTTCAAGCTGTAGTGTTGAATGACTAAAGAGAATGTCAGGAGAAACTTCTGGAGACATTATGTTTCTGTGTCTCCAAATCCATGTTGCTAACAGCTCTTCAAAAATGTGGAGATTTGGATTAAGTATGTTTCAGAGAGATCCTGCTTTCATTTAGAACAGTGGTGGCAAACCTATTGCATGCATGTCAGATGTGGCACTCTCAGCCCTTTCTTTTGGCATGCATGCCATCACAAAATGGACACTCTCATCATGCAGGCAGGGCAAAATGGCCATCTGGCCCTTATAGCTGACTGAGAGAGCTTGAAAAGGTTGGGAACCCCTGCATTATAGTAACAAAGTTTGGCATGCCAATAAGATTTTCCATTGCTTACTGTGATATCTTTTATGAGAAATTAAAGCCCTACATTATTTAGGAGAATGTTTTTGAATAGTAGCCATGTTAGTCTGTGTTTCAGGCATAGCAGAGCATAGATCTGATGAAGTGGGCTTGATCCATGAAAGCTAACATCAAAATATAACAATTAGTCTCAAAGTGCTACAACATTTTTGTTTTTGTTTTATTCTGTTTATTCTCTGATATTATTCAAAAGGATGCCTTAATTTGATACACACTTTTTTTTTCAGATTCAGTTGTCAAAAATTGGGCCACCTTTTATCATCAAAAGCCAGCCTGTTCCCAAACCAGAACCTAGAGCTTCCCCGAGTAGCTCGGTCAACAGCGGGAGAAATACTGGAGCGAGAACACTTGCAGATATCAAAGCAAGAGCCCAGCAAGCTAGAGCCCAAAGGGAGGCTGCCGCTGCCGCTGCCGTTGCAGCAGCTGCAAGCATTGTCTCTGGAGGCTTGGGGAGCCCCTGTGAAGGCGGAAAGACCAGGACCTTGGCACACATCAAGGAGCAAACAAAGGCCAAATTATTTGCAAAGCACCAAGCAAGAGCCTATTTGCTCCAGAACAATAAAGAAACCAAGTCTCAACATGCCTCCAAGGAAAGTTCATCAGCAGTGGATAGCTCTATTTCTTGTGAAACCAAAATTGAAGGTTCCACTGGTGTAATTATAGTTAATCCTAACTGCAGGTCTCCTAGCAACAAGTCTGCCCACCTTCGCGAAGCTTCCACTTTATTGCAGAAGTCCTTTAATGCCACTACTTTACCAGAATCTAGTAGTGACATCTCTGTTCACAGTTCTGATGAAAATATACCTGTGTCTCATTTGTGTGAGAAAATGCTCTCATCTACCTCTACAGAAAGTAACAGTGTCTCAGTGCTGTATAATAAAAACTCTGTTCCCGTGTCTGTGTGTACCACTGCTGTGTCAGGAGCAATCAAGGAACTTCCTTTCACAGGGTCTGTCGATAAGTCCTCCGTTTTAATGTCCATTGAAAGAACTGATGCCAAGGTTTGCAATATAACCATGATGAAATCCATCCAAGGGGCTGACCCTCCACACATCGCAATCATGCCAAAATGTATTGAGAACCCCACTGGCCCAACCACAGTAGACTGTACAATACTGTCAAATTCCTTAGATGAGAAAAGATTGCCAGTGCCAAACAGCAATGCAAACAGTGGCATTTCCAACCAGTATGTCTCTGTGCCCACATCAACTATTGCAAGTAATTTGCCAAACCATCTAATTGGTAGCTCTGTTTTAATTCCTCCAGTGGGATCAACAAAGAGATATTCCTCTGATAAAATAGCCATGAGCGGATGCAGTGGCCCAAGTTCTTTGCCAAACAACACCTCTGTTAGGACAGCATTACACTGCAGTGAGACACTTCCAGGAGCAGATTCTGTTGGCCGGACTTCCATTTCAGTGTTTGCCAGTAATATGATGACAGTAGGTTCTTATGAAGGTTCCACCAAAATGAGTTCTGATGGCATGGAGAGAAATACTGGAGTGAGAACCCGATTAGATATGTCTGGTAAATCCTCAGTAGGTTATGCACAGGGACCGATGAATAGATCTATACCTTGCAAAGTCATTGTTGACCACACAACAACAACAATGAACTCAAACCTTTCCATGGGTGTGCCTGTTGAAAACGCTGAGTGCAGCACTGATGTCCAAAACAGGCCTACTAGAACAGAAACCGCCTTACAAATTATAGCTTGTCCTCAAGTGTCTGTAATAAGCAGGCCAGAGCTGTTGACAAATGATCATCTGGAGCATGGTTCTGGCTTCAGTGCTGTTTCAGCAAAACAAGATGACAAACCTTCACAAGAAGCTTGTACTAGTCTTCAAGAAGTGCCTCATGTGTCTCAGGATAAACGACTTGACAATGTTTCTCCTGGCCAAGGTTTTTCAGAACACTTGCGAGGGCCTTTGACATTCAAAAGTGAAGTCGACGGAGCCTGTGTCAATCCTTATAACCCACATAGCAGAATCTCCTGGAATGACGATGAAGCAATGAATACTGACCAATCTTTGGCCCGCCACCACAGCCCAAATAAGCATAAGGAATATACTGAGCAAAACTGCATTAAGAATGTCAAAACAGAGCTGTCTGGTTTTGCACCACTGAATGAGGTGCATTCAAGGAACATTGTGACCAACATAGCCATGCCTGTGAAGTCAGAATCTAATGAATTGGACAAATGCTTTAGGATGGACACAGAAGAGTTTGCAAGACCTGAAATACCTCTCCAGACTTCCGAAATTGCCACAAGTGTACAGGCAGCCCAAAGCTCTAAAACATCTCTTACAGATTCAATGGAGAACTCCTTGTCTTTGACATCAGAGACACTGAAAAGAGTTACAAATGCTGCAAGCTCAAGCTGTCGTTTATCATCTGTAGAAGCCAACAATCCTTTGGTGACGCAGTTACTGCAAGGTAATTTGCCACTAGAGAAAGTCTTGCCACAGCCCAGATTAGGAGCCAAGCTAGAAATCAGCCGGCTTCCCTTGCCTTTGCAAACTACCTCAGTATGTAAGTCAGCACCATCTGAGCGAAATGTGGCTGAAAATCCTTCCAATTCCCCTGGTAATGACGGCAGAGGATTTACTGTAGCCAGTATTGCCCCACTGCAAATTAGAAAGCGAGAAAACCATCCTAAAAAAAGAGTGGCCAGGACAGCGGGAGAAGTGAAATGTGAGCCCGGGAAACCCTCCATGGACACAGATATGAAAGTGGGGCCTTGTATCCTCAGTTCTGGCTTGAACCAACTTGGGCATGGCCAATTGTTTAAACAAGAGTGGTCCAGCAAGCACATCCTTCAAAGCAGGATCACGCACAGCCCAGAGATCAAGCAGCAAAAGAGGCCTTTGCCTTCATGCAGTTTCCAGCAGAACTTATTTAACATGGACAAAAATGGCAGTTTTCATGTAGACACGAGTCCCTCTCATCGGCAGCATTTCTACCCAATGCCCATGGCTGCAAGAGGCCCAGTCCCCACAGCCTCTTTGATGCAGGCGCCATTAAAGGCCCCCTCCGGCTGCAGTGCCTTTGCATTCAGCAGGCATCTAGAGCAGAAGGCGCTGGGAGAGGTCAGCATGTCGACAACATCCCACCAACTGAGGCTGGCCAGTGTTTTCCCCCCTAACATTCAGATTAATGAAGGTGATGACATTTCTAGTGCCTCACAGACTCTGCAGAATAAGTTGTTAGTACATCCACCACCGCCACCACCCCCTCCTCCTCTACCTCCTCCACCGCCGCCGCCACCTCTCCCCAACGCAGATGCCCTGTCTGATCACAAACAACCGACAGTTACTATGGAAACCACTAAAAGACTTAGTTGGCCCCAGCCAGCAAGTGTCTGTAGCAATATAAAATCTGAACCCATTTCTTTTGAGGAAGGTTTAAGCAGCAGCTGTGAGCTGGGCATGAAACAAGCTTCTTACGATCAGAGTGAAGTGAAAGAACAGTTGAAAGCCTCTGCCTTGAAAAATGCCGACTTCCCTTCCTATTTGCTTTCTGAGCCACAGAAGCCTTTTGCCCAATTAGCCGCTCAGAAAATACAGACTCAGCAGCAGCAGCTCTGTGGAAATTATCCCACAATACACTTTGGTAGCACAAGCTTCAAAAGGGCAACGTCTGCAATTGAGAAATCTATCGGCATTTTAGGAAGTAGTTCAAATATAGCCTCAAGCCTATCTATCCAGAACACGCCAATCCCAGTTCAGAAGTTTGCTGACAGCAGCACGGTGGATGAGCTGGAACTGAAATGCTCTTGCCGGCTGAAAGCCATGATAGTGTGCAAAGGCTGTGGTGCTTTCTGCCATGATGACTGCATAGGCCCTTCAAAGTTGTGCGTAGCCTGTTTAGTTGTCCGGTAATACCTGAATCCGTTATTCCTTGCCAATATGGGAGAGGAAAGCAGAGCAAAGCAGAAGGAAGGACTACTGGAATATTTTTAGCTTATTTTGTATCTGGATACAAAATATTACTGGGAAGCCTTTATCCAGAATCTCTTTCTTTCCGCTTGCACAACTTTCCCCAGTAAGAACCACTCCTTCAGGAGATATGCACAAAAATGTTAAATATGTCAAGCTTTCTTACTGTGTTAAAAGTACAACAAAATTGCATTTCCATGTCTATTTATGTGTACATAGTGCAGAACATTTTTGTACCATTTATAAAAACATCATATCGTCCTGACTGAAGAATCACAAAGATTCATAATCTCCAATTTTCTGTGCCCAAAACAGTGCAAGAATGCAGGAGAGCCCCAAACCAATGATCAAAGAGACAACGGGAAGGAAGAAATGTATTCTGCTATCAGTAGCAGATCATTAGTGTTACTGCCCTTAGGCAAGAAATGCATTCCTGAAACCACATGCCATCTGTGGTTGACTTCTAGGCAGAAAGAAGGGATGCAACATTTTTAACAACCTGATATTGGTAATGTTTTCTCTTAATAACAAGCTGTTATACTGAAAGAAGATTTCAATTAAGCCAGGTGTCAAGGACTACTTGTGACAAATTGGAATCTGCATGATTTTATAAATTGGGGCAGGGAGGGTGAGAAATAATAATCACAGGTATTATAATCTAGTAATCCATTTTAGCTTCCCCAAAACCTCACCTTTAACTTCCTCCCAAGGGGAGAATGCAACATGTATACCTATATAGACCACATTATGTAAGCAACAAGCATGTTTTCAACAATGATACCATTTTAATAACCTGAAACTAATTCTTCTTTGATTCTGCCTCTTGTGTAGATTCATACAAACCAACAAGAAGAGTTGCGTGATTTATAATCCTTTTTCATATGTTTACAATTGATATATTTTAAAATATTTCACAAATTTACATGTAATCAATTTTAGAGTGTTAGAGAGTTCATACTACAGGTGTTGTGTAGACTAAGAAAAGTAGAAGAGGAATGATGAGATTGTAAAAGGGACACTGCATTTTGGAACTCTCATATTGTACTTAGTAGGGGTTTATGTTCATAGTTATATTCCATATTTATTAGCACCAGACTTTTGGACAAGAGCTGCAGCAATTGCTAATTGCCAATTAGGAAAATATTGTATAGGGATGAAAACGAGGATGGTGACAAGGGGATATTTCATTATCTTAACGTTGCTGGACAGATGGAGAGATGCAGATAAAAACAATAAGGAGTTTTGTAAATTCAGAAGTATCTGTAAAAGTGGGCTACTAGTCCTCAAGAGGGAATGCCAAATAAAACCTGTTAGTTTCTACAGTGCTACAAGAACTCCTTGCTAGTTATCTTAACACACTATTTTTCCTTCTTGCTAAGAAAAGCATAAATGGTGGAGTGGAAGTACCTTGCATGCTGTTAATGTGAATTTAACCACAATGAAGTAAACATTCAAGAAATGCATAATTTATAGGAGCACAGTAGAAGCTTACTAACACAATGCCTGGCAGTCCACAAAACACATCGGTAGTAACTTTCCTCTCCTCAGGAAATACATGTAACAAAGTGGCGAACAGCTGCACAAAGGTACTACCAATTTATTATTTGAAACAAACAGTGCTACATTCTCTTTTTATCTCAAAGTATTGAGGATAATCAAGTTAATATATCAGCATGTATTTTAATTTGCTAAAAGGTAATCATCTTTTGTTGCTCTATGCCTGAAATCCTCTTGCATAGCAATTTTTAGACACAAGTTGCCCTAAATTAAGAAATCTCATATATTGCATACCAAATTGTGCAACTCATTACAAAATGGCTAATGTGTTCAGGGATTTCTTAATTTATGGCAATTGGTGTTTCAATCTTATACTGTTTGTGTAACAAGATTTCAATCAATAATACATAGTAACCAGGCATTTTCCATGTTAGTGAGGTTTTACTGTTTGAAAATTAAGTTCTTTGGAGACTACAGTATATTGAATGTGAAATTTCTGAACTGGTATAAGCAAGGTTTACATTCTATTGTTTCAATAGCAAACATATTTTGTTTTAATACCAAGACTAGTAGATTGCCTTGGTACCCTAAATATGAAAGAACTAGACAGTTATGATTGCTTCACTGGAACAAGCACAGCAATAGAATATTATAAATCAAGAGTGTTCCTTTTGCAGAAGAGAAATCTCATGTAGATTTTCAGCACTTTCAGGTAACCTTGAAGAGATTGTTTTCCAAAAACATATTTGAAAAGCATGCTTTTGTAATGTTCAAGGTGACATAGTGGAGCCATTATTGCACATGCATGTGTTTGCATGTGTAGTTGAATTTAAGAGGATTTTAAATTAGAGTTTGGCTAGAATGATTGAACAAAGTGGATAAAATCCATTCATGAAATTTCTGTAAGCACTGTAGGAATGCTTATTCCTGAAAAAGAAAGGAGATTTTAACTATTTCATCACTATAACTGTAAGAAACAGTTTTCATCTAGCATAATGGTTTCTACTTGTCCTGAGGACTAGTAGCTGTAAAAGTATCATTTATTAGTTGCAAAAGCTTACCACAAGAAATCTAGACATAATCCAGAGCACTTAAGTGATATTAAACTCAACAAGGCTTACTTCCAAGCAAGAATGCATAGGATTGGGCAATGAATCTTGTCTTAAATTTAATTTTGTCCTACCTGGCTTTCTTTAAACTACCCCCCTCCCAAGGTGTGCATTTTAGCTAAAATAACATTAAACTGAATTTTTATACTGCTGCTTTGAATTTTGAAATAAGGGCCAAACTAGATGTAATTGTAATAGATGTGTGTGTTTAAAGTCACACTGAGATCTGATTTTAACACTAAACGCTACATGATTTGACAAGTGGCTTTTTGGCGACTACACCTCTCCTCCCAACTTACTTTCTCATAGTATCTTGTTGAAAACTCATTGCCCTCAGGGATCTATATTGAGACCAGTAGTTCTTCATCCATTATAAATAACCTGGAGTTAAGCTTGAGTAGTGAGGTAGCTAAGTTTGTTGATTCCACTTTTTTTTATCATGATGAAAAGGAAAATGGATATTGAAACACTTCTAAAATCTTTTTTTAAACTTGTAGAATAGGCATTGAAATGACAAGTCAGATTCTACATAAGGAATTATAAAACTATATCTTCACTGGGAGTGGGGAGTAGCTTCACAAATACTGCAACAGGATCGGAGCTGGCAGTGACTGATGAAGAAAGAGTTCTTGGGGTTATAATTGATGAAAGCACCAGCTAAGTATGGCTTCTTCTGCTGCTGTATCCAAATCCAAATATTGGTGATCATCATGGTGGTCAACCATGAAGACTGTTCTAAGAATATAATGCAGTGGCCTTTCATCTGCCTTCCACATCATAGCATGGCTCCTGTCCCACTGATCCAGTTCCACAAGTCACTATCTGGTCCTGAGCCCTTTTGGCACACAAAGTCCTCATCAGCCCCAGGCCAGTATTAAAGAAGCTGCTTTCCTCCACCAAGATGGATTCAAGTGGGATTTAATCCACTTGGGTACCATCACCCTTCCTTGTGGACTTTGGCACCCAAAGCCGTTAGTCCTCATGGTGGTCAGGTTAGTTAACTGCCACCTGACACTCAGCGTTGAGTTGCTGGCATTAAAGTCTATTACCATAGCAGGACAACCTGGCCAAACTACCAAGTATGGCTGCTGTTAACAAACTGTCCATGTTGGGTATAACTAGCAAAAGAATGAAAAGAAAACAGCCACTACTTTATTCAAATCTTTAAGGAGACCACATTTGGAAAAATGTAAAGAGTTTGGGTGACTGCAACAGAAAAAAAATGGACTGGAACTCAAAAAGATGTGCAAAGCACAGTCACAAATGCACCCGCTGCTTTTGTAAATGCATTTATGACAGTTGCGGGAACATTTATGGCAGCGTTTTGTGCATGCATGACACATTTAACTTCCACTTCTGGGAGTAGGCCAAATTAGTAGGTGCCACAGGCCAGATCTGGCCCACAGGTCATAGTTTGGCCATCCCTGGTTTATAGTATACGGTCATATAATGTGTGAAGAAAATGGACAGGGAGAAGCTTTTTCCACTCAATACTAAAGCAGGAAATGCCCAGTGAAGCAAAGAAATTATGTTGCATTTTAGAGTAGGCCCACTGAATCAGTGGGTATTTCACAAGTTAAGTCTTCTGTTTTGTTGATTTAGTGGGCTTACTCTAGTTGTTTCATACTAAGCAACAAAATTTCAGCCATTGTGTAAGTAAAATACAAGCTTACTTCTGTAAGATTGTGTGATGTTATTCAGTTTGGTTAATTTTAAATGAGATTAGGTGTTCATGAAGGTTAGAGCAAAACTAATACTTGTGTAACATCTCCAGTATCACAGGCGAGATATCTCTGCATATCAATTGTTAGGAAGTGTGAGACAAAGGATGCAGGAGTAGTCATCTTCTGTGGCCCACTTTACCTTTAGCATCTGGCTGTCAATTGTATGAGCACAACTCCAGACTAAATATGCTTTGAGTCTGATCCGGCAAGTCTCTTTAACTCTATCTTCTTAACTCTGGCACTGGATGTTAAGTTTACAGTGAAGACATGTGATTGAGTAAACTGTGGTTATGACTAAAAGACAAGGAGTTAGCAAAATAAGTTAACATTCCTCCCCTACGCATGTCTTTTTAGTTAAAATCAGACACATTTCACATGCTTTTCTGCTTTCTCTGTGATAGTATCTAATCCAGCTTTAAACACACATCTGCTACATTTATATCTGGTTTGACAGTAAAGATTATGATAGAAATTTTCTCCTGCTATAATGTATGCTGCATATGTAATAGTGACAATTACAGTTACGCATGAAGTAGTTTTCTCCAGAAAATGCATTGGACAAATGCTGCTAGACAATATTGTTTCATATTTATCCAAACATCTCCCTATAATTTAAGCCACTGCTTCCTGAGGTTATACTGGCAATCCATTTTGGTTTGCTATTTACAAATACCTGATGGTGGCAGTAGTGGCTTATTATAATTGATTCTTGTGTAGAAGAAAACTAGATATCTGTTAACTTTGCACCGTTCTTGCCTCTCATTGCTATCCGCTCACAATACCTTGTCAGTGGACTCTCCCATTATCTGTTTATGACACAGTATCTGAAAAGTTTATCCACTGAAAAGTGGCAAAACAACTTTTAATTGCTCATGTCTCTGTGGAGGTTTGGTTACGCTTGGGAATGTTTGAATCAGCACTTTTTGTCATATTACATTTAAATATTGATGCATTTAGTTTTACATAATAAGCTTTTTTCTTCTAAGAGAAATAGCCTCTTAAAGGAAATATACATTCACATTCCTCAAAACTTGCAGCAAGTTAATAGACCTGAGTAGTTCATGCATAACTTTTGTAAATCTAGCAGTATAGACTGATGCTGTGGTAAAGGTTCGTGATGAGTGGATCTGATGCTAAAGTGCTGGAGGAGTGGGCATATATCTGTAGGAGAGGGGAACACTTCTGTTCTAAGTTAGGTTCTTCATACCATTCATAGTCATTCTTTCTCCAATCTGCTGCTCTTGGTGCATTTTTAAAACTTGAAAGAATGTGTGTCATGCCAACTATACAAAAACCCTGTAGTAAACATACTGATTTAAGATGTAGCTAGTTGATGGCATCAGCAAGAGAAAGTAAAGCCCTTCTGCTAGCCTCCATTTGAATGGTTGCAGTGGGGAGAGATACAAGCAGGTAACTGGGCCAGTGTTGTCTATCACATTGTGCTGCATTGGTAGTTTTGCTGCCTGAAGTAGCAAGACTTTCATAGTTTTCATTATGTATAGGCTGAATTTCATGGTGGAAATAGTCCAAAAAATGCTCCCCTGGTCAGTGTGGCATTTGTTGATATCACTGTCATATTCTTCACAAGTACACATAACATTTCTTGCAACAAAGAAAATATAAGGTGTGAGCAACCTTATAAAGGCATATAAAATACTATGTCTCTGAGTTTGTGTGAAAATGGGGTGAGTGAAGAGCTGGTGAGGGGTAAAAATGAGGCAGGAGGTGCGATATAGTGGTAACTACACTAAGCTCCTCTTTCTGTTTTGAGTTGCAAATTAAATGCAAAAATTAACTAGTTCAGAAATACTCCTTGCATATCCCTATCCATCTGAAAGAAGTAATTTATTAATACTGGGAAGGGTGTTGCTTTTATTTTTGTTCTGGTAAATATGCAAAGTTTTTTCCAACTTTGTCTCCAACTCTTTCTACAGCAAGGAAGAAAAATCCCCACTGCATTCTTCTGATTATCCTAATTATTAATACACAGATCCCTAAGGTCTGTAAATAGTGTTTGGCCATTTTCTATGTGCATTTTGTGGTCCCCAACCAGTTTTCTAATCTGAGAGTCCTTAGTCCCTTTATTGAAACAATGTAAAGATTCAATGAAGTTGGCACTTTTGAGTTTTGTATTCCATTTACCCCCTGTGCATGAAGTACATTAATTTGGGGGGGGGGGGGAGGTGAAAGCTTGAGCCATAAAGCAAAAATGTATTTCCTCTATACCTTGTAAAAGTGATATGTGTTGTCAGGATGAGTTACTGAATTCTATTTTCAGGACCATGGAATTTCTTGCTCAGTTTTTTTTCACTAAACTGGTGCATATGGTGCTTTATAATGGAGTTTCTAAAGTGAAATGACCTTATGCTGCAGCCCTTATAAACAAGCGCACAATTTCAGAGAAGTTGTTGTAGTCTCTGGTTTTGCATGGTATGGAGAAGGCTCAGGATCCACACTCATGATAAGAGCTTATCAGTGCCACTTAAACAGGATCGTCTTAGCTTACATATACAAGGCCATGTGTTAAACCCTGGATGACTCTCTGTGGGACAGCAATGGTTCTGTACAATACTTTGGAAAAAACGAATGAAACTTTTCACTAGATTGCCATGGACCTGTGTAGCTAAATGTTTCTGAATCTAAGAGGGAAATCCTGTCTTCTTCAGTCAACATACTTTGTCATTGTAAAACCAACAAAGTTGTATTTTTTGTCTAATTTAAAGGAGCTGCTTCTTTTATAGCACATATTTGGCTTTGTACTATATTTGATAGTCAACAGATAATTTAGCCTTTAGAATACTTTGTTGTATTTGTACTGTTCATGAATGTTACAAAAAAGTGCTTTACTTTGTTGCCATATTTCTCTTGTACTGCTGTAAAATTATTTTCCCTGCTTTACAAAAGCCTGACTCGATTGACATTTTTGGTACCAGGTTTTGTATTATTATTATTATTTTTGTCTGTCAGTATTTTGAATGTTTACATCTCTTTGACACTAGCCACTCAATGCCTTTTGTAGGGTAGTATTTCTCCTGCCCGGGATGAGAGCAATGCGAAATCAACCTACATCTAACTTGCATGAGGAACGTACATTTGCATGGGCTGGGATAATCCCTACCATGTATAGATATTTTGCATCCATGTATAGAGAAACAGAAAACTTCCTCTCAGTCCTCTACCAAAGAATTAAAAAATATATTCCCATAGGACAAGTTCTTCAAATTCTCAGAAGGGGAAGCAGTTGATTTCAGTGGCATTGCTATGGTTTACTGTTATGTTTGCTTTATTACCTGACTAAATGTGACTGACTGAAAAAAGCTTTTAACTTTTTTCTTTTCTTTTAAGATACAGTGTTTGGTTTAGAATTCAGGGATCATGCTTTCATCAATGGTGCTGTTTGTCTTTCTTTTTTTTAAAAAAAAAAGGAAAAATGTTGCTTACAAAAGTGACTGATCATGAGATTATAAAGTAAATGAAAAGATTTGTTCTGTCTACATGTTTGCTCTCTACCCTTCCAAATCTCCTGGAAACTACAATTTGGGCTTCAATATTAAAATATTCTAAAGCAAATGAAATAAAAAATAAACAGTGGCTTGGTTTTTTTTTAATACATTTGTGTTGTATCATGGTGATCTTGAAGATTGTTACAAATGGAAAGGAAAAATATGTATATGAGTACCAGTAACACTATGGTACAGTAAAACCTCATATAACACTAAAACCTGGTTCCACAAGTCTTGGTTTTATATGATTTTTAGTGTTATCTGATGCATGTTAAAATCCTATGGGATCCATAGAGATACATTGTAACCACACAGGCTTTAGCGGTTGTTATCTGAAGCATCCCATAGGATCTTAATGTTATCTGATGCAATTCTTCCCCCCAGATTCCTTAATGTTATGCGATTTTAGTGTTATTCGATACTAATGTTATATGAGGTATTACTGTATATCTATTTTAAAAGCTGCTGTTTCTATCAGTAATGTTATGCCTTTTAAAGAAAAAGAAAAACCTTGCATAAAGAGCGCCTTGCTTAGAGACTAACTCACTTAAAGAGCAGAATTTTCTCTGAATGTCCACCCTCGCTTAACAACTGAAAGCAACCAAAAAATCGCTTAACTAAATTGGCATTCACAATCCCCCTGCCAGAAGTCACAATTGGTCACTTACAATGGCAGCAATGGGGCTTTTTCCAAATGTTTTGCTTAAAGAGCAACTCACTTAAAGAGCAATCCCGTGGAACACATTATGCTCTTTAAGCGAGGTACCACTGTAGTTATTTTGTTCAAGCTGCTTGAACATGGTAAATATGTGGATGGAAGATTTGATAGGAACTCCTTGAGTTCCATAATGGAAGAGACAGGACTTCCTGGCTAGACTTTATGCCTTCTTCATTTGTTAGAGTATATGTCACAAATGGGTTCCATATTTCCCAGAACTCGTTACTGTTAACTACCTTTTTTTAATTTGAATTGAGTTGTTAATTGATCGTTCCAGACATCCCTATACCATCTTTCTTTATTAGACTTAAAACTTATTTTTCCATTCTTTGACAATTAATAGTCTTGTTACCAACAACAATATAAGTAACAACTCCTTTTTATTCTTATCCAAGTTGATCTCTTCTATCTCACCCAGTAATGCTCTTTTGGCATTTAACTTCACTGGCTTTCCCATGATTTTCTCTAATTCCTTTTCCACTCATTTCCAAAGCTTTTCTACATAGCTGCAATACCACCACATATGCAAATAAGACCTTACTTCTATATTGCATCTCCAGAAATTCTTGGATTTATTCTTATTCATTTGGTGTAATATCAGTGGGGTCATATGCCATCTCCAGATGAGTTTGCAGTTATGCTCCTTTTTTTAATAGAAAGGGTTTCATTACTCTTTGGTTCCATTTGCTTCTCCATCTATCATCATCTGTTTTAACTCTAAGATCATTTCCCCACATTTGCCTTAATGTTTGATATCTTCTCTTTAATTAGATCTTTATATAGTTTACTAACTATACCTCATGGTGTAATAAGATCTCTTCTGATACTATATATTATTTCTTTGAATAATGTTACAGTAATACCCCAGGTAACATTTGCACCGCACAACGTTAAAAGGATAACTTTGGGAAATCTGGGGGGAAATTTGCACCACACAATGTTAAGTTTGTGTGATGCATCAGTTTCCCCCAGATTTCCTCCAGAGATCTCTGAGCCAAAGCCAGCAGGGCTGCTCTCCTCCTGGGTGCCTTGACTTTTCAAGGCTTGCTTCCCAGGTGGAGAGCAGCCCTGCCAGCTTTGGGGCTTGGATCTCTCGCCTGCCTCCTTGGAAAGGGAATCTGGGATTGGAGCATCCAACCCCCAGTACCCTTTCCAAAGAGGCAGGCAACCCACTTGGCCCCAGACGAGGCTTGCCATGGAAGCGCTTGGCCCCTTCCCTTCCAGGATGGGCTGTGGGTGTGTGCAGGTGCACCTGTAGCTCATCCTGGAAGGGAATCTGCAAAGCACTTAGCCCCTTCACCTCCAGGACAGGCTGCGGGTGAGTGCAGGTGCACCCACAGCTCATCCTGGAAGGAAAGGGGCTGAGCAGTTGGCTAGTTCCCTTCCAGGATGAGCTGCAGGTGTGCCTGCACTCACCTCCAGCCTGTCCTAGAAGGGAATGGGCTGAGCGCTTGGCAACTTCCCTTTCAGGATGTGATGCAGGTGTGTCAGTACTCACCCGCATCCTGTCCTGGAAGGGAAGGGGCCAAGTGCTTGGCCCCTTCCCATCCAGGACAAACCTGTCTGAGGCCAAGCGGGTCACCTGCTTCTTTGGAAACGGAACTAGGGATTGGAGCATCCAATCCCTGGTTCCCTTTCCTAGGATGCAGGCGAGCAGATTGCTTTGAGTTGGGAAGGGTTGGGGGGAACCCAGTGCCAGCCAGGGCAGCTTCTAGGTGCTCTCCCTGGCCCCTCCCAAGTCAAAGCAGCCAGAGGAGGGCAAGCCCATGGTGGCTGCTTTGACTTCAAGGGCAGGGAGGTGCCTAGAAGTTGCCCTCAGTGGCGCTGGGTTCCCCCTGGCCCTTCCAAACGCAAAGCAGGTACCATGGGCTTCGGTTTAATGTTGTGTGTGATAAATGTATCGCACAATGTTAAAAACCACATAACGTTAAAGCTTGTGCAACCAAGCTTGTGGAATGTTATGCGGGGTATTACTATATTTGTATTTGTCCAGTTCCAGCACTCTAATCTTTTGATTCCATTTTTTCATCTGTGATATTTGAAGCCAGTTTAGACTTAGCTTCTCATATACAGTGGAACCTCATATAACAATTGCCCCGTATAGCAATGAAATCGCATAACAATTAGGTTTTTGGGGGAAATGGTGAGTATAAGTTTTCTTGCCCATATCTGTGACAGCTCAATTAGTACAACTTTTTTTTAAAAAATGAAAGCTAAAGTAAAAGAATTGCTTCAAATTATTGCTATGCTTTACAGTATGAAAATTCAAATGTTCAAAACCCCTCAGATTTATGAATGTGGGAATTTTGTGCTTCTGTATCAAGGGTTGTAAATTTGCCTAATATGGCTGCACAATATTAATCCTACATTGTCACACATAAAAGGATACCAAATTTTATATAACAAAGGACAACCTGAATGTTGACTACACCAAAGTTATTAGTCAAGATGGCCAACAAGATACTCTCTTGTGGTCATTACCATTCACAAAGAGACACGGACCAGGGAAAATACCAGAACTTGACTCCTTTTTTAAAAATCAGTTAACCACTATTCACCTATTCATATATCAGTTTTCAGAGCTGTTTCCAACAAGTTTTCTAGATCAGCCATATCATTCTCATTTTCCTGTGGAAGTCTCAAAGTCAGATTTTGTCACCATATATCAAGATAAAAGTATTTTCTTTGTTGCAATAATTTAAGGCAGTATCAATTTGTCTATTTCTACTAGCTGTATCTGGTTTTCTTTTATGTTCCATTTTCACAAAGAACCCCAAAGGTAAGAAACATCCCAAAAAAAACCCTCTTTTAATAGAAACCTACAGGCACAAGTACCATACTTAAAACATGTGAAAACTGAACTTCAGTTGCTTAAGTCAGAATACAGTCCAAAATACAAGAACATAATAAGACAGTTTAGACTTATCACTCCACTTTCTAAGCCTTTTGGATGGATGCACCAATCAGATGTTAGAATGCTTTGAATCTTCACAAAAAAAGTAATTTCCCCAAACCAACTTCCCTCCCTTTTCTTCACTTGAGATTGCTCCATGCTTGATTATCTTGGTACTGTATCAGGAGTGAGTTATGACCTTGGTCAGTCTTCTCTCACATTGATAAAAGCACAGCTGGTATGGCCTGCAATCAACAGTCATCCCCCCTTTCTGGCCCACCTGTCCTTAGCACATGTTAACAAGCCTTAATTCCAAAGGGTAACCCAAAGCCATCACGCCTATTTTCTGGTCTCTTGGCAGCTTCAGAGTATTGTACATCTAGAAAATACTGGGAGGTTCACCATCAGTCACAATTGACTTGATGGCACATTTATACTGTTATAAATTTAATGTGGCAGCAGCCAGTGTCTTTGTAGGTCATGCTTGAAATGCTGAGCCACATATGTATATATTTAAGGCATTTATTATACTTTCAGTACACTGACCTCTTGTACATTCCCTGTTTTCTGTAACCTAAATAAGGTGATTAAAATTGTGCTACAGATAAAATATTCCTTTTTAGTTTGCTTGGTTAATCAAGTAATTTTAAGGATACATTCCCAGGCTTACAATTCAATGGGTTTAATCACATTGCCAATTCTTGCTTCTTAACCTTTTAGCCAAGATGAAGTGTATGTGTATTGTCAAGAAACTGTGTAAAGTCATGATGTCATATTGCTACCCAATAATAGGAAGACTTGCTTAAGAATGTCTTGATGCTGGGAAAGGTGGAGGGCAAAAGAAGAAGGGATGGCAGAAAATGAGATGGATAGATGGTATTGTAGATGCAATGGGCACAGAGCTGGGCAGGTTAAGGAAGATGGTGGAGGACAGAGGTGCCTAGTGGGCAATGGTCCATGAGGTTGCAAAGGGTTGGAATTGACTGTGCGACTGAACAACAACAACAAAATAAGTGTTGTTTGCATTCCTTGGCATGGGCTCAGGAATATAGCCAGCACCTTGTTAATGAGCAGAAATTTGCCACCACAACTTATTTAAGGGGAAATTGTCAATAGAATTCTGGCCACACTGCCTAACAAAGGAGGAAATGGAGTGGTTCCTAGAAACTTGCAAATCCTTAAAAACCTAGAAGCTTAGCCTACCAATAGACTAGTTGGGGCAAACCTTTTAGAGACTGAATGCTCAGACTCAACAGGTTGCCATCTATGCTGCTGGGGGGGGCAGGGTGAACTCTGCTGGGGACGGAAGAAGCTCTCTCATTGGGCTGCTGGACAAACTGGCGGGGTGAACTCTGCTGGGGCAACAGCACACATGCCCACAGAGAGGGCTCTGAGTGTCGCCTCTGGCACTCATGCCATAGGTTCGCCACCACTTGCCTATGGTTTCCTTGCCTATGGTTTCCATCTCAGGACACCATCTATTACATGCCCAAAGTACTTTAGGGCACATTTCTTTGTCTTTCTGGCAGTCCAGGGTATCTGCAAAGCTCTCCTTCAACACCACATTTACAATTAATCAATTTATTCCTGTCAAATTTCTTAACAGCTTTACTGTAATTATAAATATATGTGATTGTATCTCATTTCATCAAAGCTAAATGTTTACTGAAGTAAGATATACTGTAATCAGGGAGTTGTGTTTGCCACATATGTTTAATAAACTGGGAGAAGTGAAAATGGAGAGTCAAGTTGGTTGACCTGGGGTTCTTTTATGAGCCCAGCTCTAAAAAAAATACCTCAAGTGAAAGATGAGATGCACAGTGTGAAAGATTTGTTTCCTTCTTTCCTTCATCCATGGAGTAAGAGATCAACCACTCTACTTCAGACATGCAAAGGGCAGACCTCTGAACAAACAAATATAGATTCTCTCATTCCATCTAATCTGGCTCACAGTTAAGTCAAATGCTGCATTAGAAAAGCATTTTCTTATCTTGAATAATGTATATTAACTGACAGAAAAGCCTAGTGAACTTTCAAATCACTGTATAATTTCTAACTTGAAATAAAGATCAGACACTAATCTTCCAGGGAGCTACTTTTATATGTGTCAACTTAGCCAATAATTAATGAATAATTTAAAATTCAGGCAGGCCTAGAGGGTGAAATAGTCTTAAAATGAAAATTAGGAGAAAATAGAACTGGATAAATGGGAACAACTTTTCTCTTTCATGGTGTTTCTGAACAGGAATTCCCAAGGCAACATGTCAGGTTTTTCTTCCTTCACAATGCAAAAGCATTTGAATTAGTCGTCCTAACCAGAGGCATAACAGCTCTTTTTTTACTTTGCTCATGACTCCTGCCACATCATTCTCTGCTTTGAGAAGGCATGCCAGTTTTGGGTACCAAAGAAATGAATTTCAGATTGCAACTACAAACATTTCAGATTTTACTTCCATCTGAACTGTAAAATTAATGGAGGTTAGGGGAGTGAAAAGAGAAAGGGCCAAGGAATGGCACTCTAGCTTGTCAGTAGCCTAGCAAATGAAATGTTGGAACTGTTTTTTAAAAGCCCATCAGTTGTAGCTGAATTTTCTTTTTGGCCAACTGCCTGGTCGCAATGCTACTGCATTGGTGAAAATCCATTTTTCCCCTTAACAGTAAGAGTCAATTTATGCTATTACGGAACAGAGAGCTTTCTTTGCACTCAGAAGCATTTGAACTGTGCTCCAATTATGGATGATGAGTGTACTTCTAAAATTCTATTGATTAATTGCATCTACTATATCTGCTGGGGACAACTCACATGGAACTAATAATAGCACATGTAGCATCTCATACCGATTAATTTAAACTGCACTTATGTGTGTATGAATGTTATTCAATTGAGGCTTGACATTCCTGTTTTCACATAGAAATATCCAGTCAATACGAATGGATATTACTAACTAGGTTCTTGTTGATGTGGAGAACATATATAGGTTGTGAACATACGTTCCAAGCCAGTGTTCCAAATAAATGCAAAGTGGAACCATTTCAGCATAGTGTGAAAAATAATTTATTCTGTGATGAGGCTGACAACAGATCTGCAATCCTAATCACAGGATAGTAGCACCACAAAAAAGTTAAGAATTTTAATATTACAAGTCAGCTTATCATTAATTGCTAAATTTGAGGCTTTATTATACTATTCATAAAATTGATATTTGGGGAAAATACATGGGGAGATTTTTTTTTTTAAGATGATGTATTGATGAATGCAGAAAAGTCTATTAGCCATTCAAGATATAATGCATTGTAGTTTTGGGGAAGAGTTATGGAGCATCGTAAAGAATTAAAGTAAAAATTTGAACTATCGCTTGGTCCTTTGCTACAATAGGAATTATACAAATTTAATCGGACATAGTCTACAAAAAAGACATATTGGCAAGATTTTTGGTTATACATTGGATTGTAAAGAATGACTTAACGTCTACATTGGAGAGGGAAATTATGTGAGTAACCACATGCAAGAAGTTATATAATTTTTATTGCCTTTCTTTGAATCTCTTGCAATTATCCTTTCATTTTCCTTCACTGTCTTGAAACAAGCCTCTTAAATTTTATATTATCACCTCCTTCTTCTCCCTTCTGAATTGGTGATCCATTTTATATTGCTATAATGATTTTCTGGCTATTACCACTAATAATGATTTGCTGTTGTAATTCTGTTTCTTTTTACAACATTTTAAAAGGATTTCTATTCTATGTTTTTCATGTTCTTATGAAAAGCTTAGTTGCTTTAATTTGCTGTTAGCAGCATTACTAATCAAAGCTTGGAAGTAACTTGCTACTAATACTGAGTTGATTATATTTAATTCTTTTTTCTAATAATTTTGTAATAATGAAAGTATAACTTTTATAACTACTGATCCTAAGAAGAGACCATATCATTGTTCTGCATTCATATCCATCTGGTACCACAGCATTACATCACTTATAGAAGGTGATGCTTGGGCAACCAGGGTAAGTATATAAGTATAACCCCAAGGCTGCACCACTGAGTGCTGGGCATTGTCTTTGACACCCCCCAAAAAACCCAACAACAACCATTTCTTTGAAGCCACTTTTTCTAGCCCTACTTCATCATCACTGAACAGCATCTGAAATCCACCTTCAAGCAGTATAGAATGCAGAAGCCAACATGTTGACCATTAAATGGGGTCCAAGATCCAAGTTCTTTATCAATAGTGGATCCTTTTTTTAAAAAAATGCATGCACATTTGGGGAGTCAGTGTATGTTACAAAAGGCAGGAGAGAAAGGAAATGAGGCCAAGGAAAGGACAAAAACAAGGAAAAATCTCTAACAAAATTAATCTTGAGACAGAGGAAGAAGAAACAAGCTATTCAAATGTGCACAAAGTAAGTTTATGAGTCAAATAAAGCTCCCTCCTATCTAGTAGAGATAATATTCCTTGTAAAAGCTGGCTAGCTAGTACAGAGATTTAAACATATGCTTCAATGTTGGCTACAAAACTCTCTTATATGCCATTTCCAATATATTTCAATCAATTTGGGGTAAAAACACAGGTTTCAAAATTAAGGGGGGGTTGTCATCTAATTGCAGACTAAGCTGAGTGATGAAGGAGAAAACAGACTGAATGTTATGTGTTGCATTAGATTAAGCCATGGGACTTTAGCCGGTGTTTCTAGAATGCAAAAAAGCTGCTAAAGTAGTGATACATGTCACAAGTGCCTCCAACTCTGTGCCATGGCTGCAGCTCCACAAAATATGAAGACATGGCCAGGGATGTCTGAGCCTCTCTTGCATCTTTTTGACTGGACTGCAGAGGGCAACTCTTCGGCCTGGGGCATGGGAGTGGTGGGGGAATTGCAACGAAAGACAGAGACTTGGAAAAGTAGCAATAAAGGAATTAGAAAAGATCATCAAATGTAAGCATCTCATTGGAAGTCAAGACCAAGATCATTCATACTATTGTGTTCCTGATCACCATGCATGGATGTGAAAACTGAATGGTGAACAAAGATAACGGGGAAAATTGATTCATTGGAAATGAAATGCTGGGGGAGAGCTTTGCATGTATCCTGGACTACCAAAAAGACAAAGAAGTGGGTCTCAGATTAAATCAAGCCTGAACTGTCTCTGAAGGCAAAAATGATGAAGCTCAGACTGTTGTCCTTGGGCCACATCATGAGAAGGAAAGTGGAAAAAACAATAATGCTGGGACAGGTTGAAAATAGAAGGAGAAGACCAAACATGAGATGGATTGACTCCATGATCACAGACTTGAATTTGCAAGAGCAGGTTTGTTGAGGACAGGATGTTCTGGAGATCTCTCATTCATAGGGTTGCCATTGGTTGAAGAAGACTTTATGGCACATAACAACACCAATGCCAGTTCAAAAACTCAATAGGATTAGGCCAATAATCATAATAATAATTTCATGTCAGAAATTATTCTAGGTTGAAAGGATTTTTGTTGGAGAAACTCCACTCAGAGGACTCCCAAATGAGGCTCCTTTCACGTCCCCAAGATCTTTTCCCACCACAGTGGTACCTATTTATCTACCTGAAATTTCTTGCTTTTGAACTGCTAGTAGCTGGGACATAAACGGGCGCTTAAACCATCATGCACTACCTGGGTCTTGAACTGCCAACTTGCTGGCCTTCCAGCTAACAAGGTAAGCTTCTTAACCACTGAGCCACCACAGTCCCTATTATTATTATTTGGCCAATGAAGAGAAATGAGTAATATCTACCAGTGGTATTAGCCCATTCTGTGTTACAACAGGGCACCTTTTAAAGCTATTTGTTGCCAAATATAGTCTCCATCATTTATTTCTCATCACCACTCCAGACTTCTTTGTGCATGTGCTCATACACATAGGGGTATGTAATAGGGTCACAAAGGGTCGAAATCAACTGCGACTGAACAACAAAATGCCAGGTGGACCTGGCCATAATATAGACATCTAATTAGTGATGTTTCTGCTACTCTTTCCTGAACACACTTCTTTCAAGTGAAAAACAGTGGGAGAACACAGCAAGGAAAAAACAAATCAATGCTGATCAACTCCATCTAATCTCCATGGCTGTTGTGCCTTGGGGCATGAAACAGTGTTACCTGACTGTCACCTGCTTGGTAGAGAATTAGGTCAGGGTTTGTTCAAGCAGGTGTGGATTCTGTTATTTACCTAATAGCAGCTGCAGCCTCATGACAAGTCATATGCTCAGACGGAGGTTGCCAGGTACCGACTTTCCTATATGCTGTGACAAGCAGGTCAAAATTACCTGTAAACACCTGCCAGCATCCCAGTCAAACCTCAGCTAACAGTTATGTACCTGCCATTAAACCACTTGTGGGCTCAGCTGACAGTTTTGTGAGCTCACTGTCGGTCATGTCAAAAGTTTCAAATGATAAGCTATGCAGGAAAGGGTGTCCTTATTTTTCAACAGGTGTGAGGGATGGGGCTTTTCAAATTTCATGAAAGCTCCAAACTCTGCCATTTCAGTGTGATGGGGACAGGTGTTCAGCTGGTGTCAGCCAGCCAAACATTAGCTGAATGCAGAAACATGTATTTATACACTTAAGAGCGCAATATGGGCACTGACTGGAGATTGATTTTTTTTATTGCTGTTCTCTCAGTTCCCCCATCAGATGGTTTTGTTATAAATCAGGGTTTTGCAACCTATGGCCTGTGGGCTGGATCCAGCCCACAGTGCCAAATAATTTGACCTCAGATCTCACTCCAGCCGCCCCTGCCACCACTGCTGAAATTGGTTGTGGTCTCATTTACGTCCACATAAACACATTTATGACACCCGTAAATGAGTCTGCAGCCTTTGTAAACATGTTTACTACAGCTGTAAATGATTCCACGGCAGTCATAAACACATTTATGACAGCTGTGGATGTGTTTTGTGGCAGCATTTGGGGGGGGGGGACCACCTGTCCAGCCCACTCAGCTGTCTGAGTGGGTGTGCAGTCTCAGTGCCCAATCTTGTTTGAGAGGATCATCTAATGAGCCATTGAAACAGACTGTAAGTATCCAAGAAATAAGTGAAAATCCAATTTGCCAGCAATATCTGTGCTGTTGGTGGATGGACATAGCTTTATTTCACCCAAAGAACCTCTCTAGACAATCATTCTAGTGTAGTAAATGTAGAGTTATTGACTATTTATCTCAGACAGCCCAGCTGCCAACCATTGAAGTAGCATTTGTGTACTAAGATATCATTCTATATTGGACTCCTTAGGAAGCGTGAGGTAAGGTACTATTTCCCAGCTCCTCCCCCAAACATTCATCTGCAAAATGAGAATATTGGGGAGACAGAAAAGACAGTTATTTCTGATATATCTAAAGTACTCTGAACATTTAAAAAAGAGGGATTCCATACAGAATAAGTTTTAGTATTACTTTATTGAGTGAACAGTAGCATGCAATTCACCACTCAAGGCATGACCACACAGAGGTTTGTCTCAGGTTGACATTAACTTGTCTATACTGCATCCTGGCATTTAAACCACTATTGCCATTCACACAGAAGTGTTCAGTTATCCCCAAAATATATATTTCACTTGCTTGCATATCACACAGCCCTGTCTGCTTTCACTGCCAGGCAAATTTCTTCTCTTTTAAAAAAAATGTTTAGTGAAGGAAATTAGTGCTGAACTGATGAGAAATACTAAGCAACAAAATCAGTGCTCTACCATTTTAGTGATATAGTTGTCATCATCAGCTGCAACTTGATCTGAGTATACATTTTTCCCCTGACCCTGAGCACCAGAGGCCTGGTCTTGGAGGCCAGCTGGTTCTGGGCCACTTTCACCCTCTGAGGCAAGCAGGAAAAATGCCGCTGGCATGAATTTGTTTAAGGTGGATCCCAGCTTGCCATGAAGTGACCCACACACTATATCATGGAGCCATCTCCTGTGGCACATATGAAATGTGACATGCAGGATTTAACATCAGGACTGCAATGGACTGCTGCAGCCTTGGTGCACCTTCACAGCCAGTCCATTTGGCATGGCTTCTTCTGCCTCCATGACAATTGGGAATCAGAGTTCCTCCTCCGCTCATTTTGTCATTGGGCCCAATATGATGGTTTCCAGTGGCATTTCCTCCACCTAAAGGGGCTCATCCACTTGTAGCCATTGGCTCCTTTGGGGAGTCAGGTTATTTACTGCCATCCAACACTCAGTGTTGAGTTGCTGGCTGTACAGTCTACTCCATTACCATAGCGGGATGACACTCGATATAGTACTAAACTAGGAGAATATTTTAAAACATGCCATTTGCAAATTGCATTGCAGTTGCAGTCTTTACCACTATGCACAGTAGGAACCAGTAGGATTCCCTCTCACTCCATGCCACACTTATACAACATCAGTGGTATATTCTGGACATGCCAGCAACTGTAATAATCATAGTGTGTGGGTCACTTCATGGCAACCTGGGACCCACTTTAAACAAATTCAAGCCAAAATGGCATTTTCCCCTACTTCAGGAAAAAAAATACATTCTCAGATATGAGTTGCAGCCATCAATGATCACTTGATGGAATGAAAATTGAAAGGAACAGTAGGGAATATGGTAGAAACATCAAGACAAATATCTGTCTAATTGTTTCCTCATTTAGCTTAAAAATAGTAGCAGCCATGCACCCCATCTGTTGCCATCATCACCTCTATTTATGAATCTTTTTCTTTACATTGTAATATATAAAGTTGAATCCTGGGTGGTTGGGGGGGGGGGTGAATAGGCATGTATTCCTAATTTTTTTAAAAAAATGAGATGAACAGCAATGCAACTATCTGTCTCCCTATAGAGTCACTGAAATCTTATTTAGTATAGTAATTTGCAACAAGTAGGCCCACTGATTGACAGAGGAGTTGAATTGCCCAACCTCCACTTATTAAATGGGCCTGTTTAAGCTGTAATTTACTGCACTAAGTAATTGGATCTCAGCCAGATTGCTACAATTATTCTCCCAACTAGGGTTGTGCGACCAATTGAGATGAATTTTCAACCACTTCAAATTGTTTCAGACTAATTCAGAAGAGAATCAAAGCATATTGGATTGGTCAACATTGGATGCAGATCAGCTGGAATTTCTGGAATATCTTGATTCAGTAATGTAGCCACTAAAAGAAAGCCAACCAGTGTGTTAAAATGAAGAACAATATCATCTGAAGGTAGCGTGACGGTGAATGCAGAGGGAAATTGGACTTCTGGCAGCTATAGCTTTCAGTCTCAGAAAATCTGGAAGCAAGGATGAGCAATACCAAACATTCACACACTCAAGCAAGCGCTACATGTAAATTGGAATGTCTCTCCCAATCCTCTTAACCAAAAATCAAAACTAACTAACTAAAAAGAAACCCTGCAGTGGAGGGAATGTTGAATGACTGGCAGCCTTTGGAGGATGTATCAGGTTGTCTTATCCCCTCCAATACTTCAATCTGGCAACATGCAGAGTTGCCCAGTAAGGTAATGGCAGCCAAGCAGGTTGCTACTCACTAGAATTGGAAACAAAGCATTCTCTAATCATGAGGAAAAGCTTGGCACATAGAACACATTTACTCAGATATCTTGAGTTATTCTTGTGTGCACTGCCTAGGGAAATTTTGGCTCCTATTCATTATCACAATACACCATGTACTGCAAGGAATGGAACCCATCCCTTGTATATTACTGCTATAAAACATACAAAGTTTACTATGAGAGAGAAATATATGTTGTGTCACTGAAAGCTTTTAGAAATATAAACCCAAATTACTTGCTGATATAATTTGCAACAGTATGGGAGGGAGCATTCTCCCAGGAGTCAGCTAGGGATTCCTGATTTCATACCTGGCTCTTTACTGTCCCCATAAATGTTTATAACAGCCTGCAGGCTGCTCTGTATTTTGTCAGATAATTGTTCTCAAGGGGGACACCTGTTAGCTATGAAGAAATGCAGCACCACAGTGTATGCCTGGCTCCCCTTTCCAAGCCCACCTCATCTTTTATGCTGGAATTGACTGGGATGGCAAAGCAGTTAATATAATTGATGTAATGCAAAATAATTGTGTGGCATATACCAGAGCAAATCAAAGCCAAGTGTAGCACATGTCTACATTTCATATTAACTCATTGGGACTGTACCCACAAAATATACATCTGTTATGAACATTTCTTCACTGTAGTTTGTTGCTGAAAATACTTGGGGCTATTGATGAGAATTAACTGGAGGCTTCTATGTATATACACCCCTTGTTCCCCAGATTGTATGTTTTAACCTCTCCTGTTGATGTGAAAAATAAATGCCTGCATTTGAATCCTAGGTTGTATTTTCATTCTAGCAACACAGCTTCCTATAGAGAAAATAGCACTCAGCCAACTAATCATTTCTGACATTTCTAATTTTTGGTGTTTAGTTCTTTATTTGATCTGGTTCTTGTGTCTTGCTGTTTGACTCAAAGTCATATCAAGAGGTGCTTGATATGAATAGTTATATTATGCCAGTGATTTATGGATAATTGAGAAGGAATGTGATTTGTTGCATATAGGGTCACTAGTCCATACAGACTATAACTTTCACAGCTTAAATTATAACTACAACAATGAATGAACAGTCCAATTCAATTTCAATTTGGTACTCTAGATGTGGTCTGACTAGTGCCAAATACAGGGAGACTGGTGCCTCATGAGTTTTGGAGATTATACTATAAAAGTAGGGCTTATTGCTTTTTGGTGTGAGGCAGGAGCAACTCGCTTTAATGGCAAATCAACCCTTTTGCTGTGGTCACACACCCTCCTCTCCACCTGTGTAACTTTAACTCTTCAGAATGCTGATTTATTTTTTTCTTCCTTCGCTTATATAATGCGACTTGGTCCAGAGATAAAAGAACATTTATCTGACTTCTGCATAGAACATCAAGCAGTCCCATATGTATAAACTACTGATGTCTATATTCCAGTGCAGAAAGAGTACTGCAGAGTGTTATGAAAAATTTGATAGAGCTCCTTGTGGAATCTGTACTGAGGAAGATGAAAGGTTAAAAAAAAAAGAAGGCAGGGCTTCTAATGCCATTTTAAGAACAATCCATGGCACTGTGACCTAAATAACATTTAAAAGAATTATTTCTATTCTGCAAGAGAGATGCGTGACTGTTGCCCTCAGGAATATGATATATTGTACAGTACTTCCTTTGACAGGCACTTGATGGATTCAGGCTGTTACTTTCTCCTCATGTAGTCCCCCCTCCCCAATCATGTCAAAAGCACACAAAGCTGCTTTCTGGGTTGAAAGGATTTTTGTTGGAGAAACTCCACTCATGGGATGCCCGGATCAGGCTCCTTTCACGTGCCCAGAATCTTTTCCCATTGAAGTGGTCCCTATTTATCTACTTACAATTGCTTATTTTCGAACTGCTAGGTTGGCAGGACCTGGGACATATGACAGGTGCTCATTCTGTCATGCAGTACTCGGGACTTGTCAACCTTCCAGCTAACAAGATGAGCTTCATAACCACTGAGCCACCACACTGTCCTCATGTAGTCATGAATGAATATTTAGGATGGATGAAGCAGCAACTTCTAATTGTGGATGAATCAATTTATTTATTTATTTTTATTTATTACATTTATATCCCACACATCTGGCATATTTTCCCATTGTGGGCAGCATACAACATAATAATAATAAATTAAAATAAAAGATTTAAACAGATTGAATAAAATTATAAATATCAAGAAAGAAAAAAATAACATCCATACATTTAAAAAAAGCCAACAAAAAAAAAAATAAAACCTATTGATGATGGAGAAATTAACTCCAACCTAATGCTCAGCCACTGGCAGTATATCCTTAAAGGTAAAGGTAAAGGTAAAGGTCACCCTTGCTTGAAAGCCAGTGGTATCCGACTCTAGGGTTCAGTGTTCATCTCTGTTTATTAGCCAAAGAGCTAGCGCTGTCTGCGTTGGCAGACATTTCCATGGACATGTGGCAGGCATGCTTAGACACCAGAGTGCACAGAATGCTGTTTACCTTCCCACCAGAGTGGTACCTATTTATCTACTTGCAATTTCTTGCTTTCGAACTGCTAGGTTGGCAGAAGCTAGAACTCCATTGTGCAGTACTCAGAAATCAAACTCCAATCTTACAGTCATCGAGTTCAAAGGAACTATTTTAGCTGTTTTTTAAATTTAGGCAGAATCAACTAGCAAGGATTTTTTTTAAAAAAACCGATCAGCTCTAGTATGAGTAAAAACTGGCATTTCAGCCTTGAGAAATAAAATTCAAGCTTTCTTAAGAAGTTGGTGATCCACTGCATGTATGAAAACTGTGATGCTGAAGAAGGAATTGTCAAATCTGCTTTGCAACACATAGATGACTGCAAGAATACAGGAGTTGCAAAGCCTGCCATCAGCTTAAAGGACAAGAGTCATGCAATATCAGAATGGTTGACAGTAGATGAAACCAGCTGGTTTAGACAGGAGTAGCTTGGCTAGTGCAATTGTAATAAAATTGGGATGTCTGGAAAATGTGAAAAAGATATAATTACAGTAGAACACAGCTTAGCCTTTTGTGGTCGCTAGTAATTTTGAGATGTTGCATACTTCTGCTATATACTTGACAAAAACCTGGAGATTAATGCATTAATATCACACCATTGATGAAAATCCATTCTTTAAAACATAGAAAGAGATTAGCAAAATATATCCATTATATTAATTAGTAATACACCATTAATCATCACTTTTTAAGATATTTTAAAATGATGAAAAGTGGGCAAGAATTATACTCCAAATGTAATGAATTAAAATAACTTTCAAGGGTAACTGATAATGAAAGTTAATGTCATTTATTATGGTTCCTCTCCTACCATAGGTTGGATCATAGCTATTTTGCACCAAAGCCAGTTTTCAAGGTTGTTCAGCCAGTAAGTTTTTCTCCTTCTTACAATTCTTTTCCCATTTCCTATAACCTGAATGATAAGCAGTAGCAAGGTGTACCTTTCATTTTGCTTGACATGAGTACTCTAGTTTATGCATTGTATAATTTCATGGTGCTTATTCATTGGTCTGGTGAACACAGAAAGAGTCTCCTAGTAGATTGTGATATTTCTGAATCACAACCAAATGTACAATGGAAACCTCATGTCAGCTAACCTTTTGTCAGGTGAAAGGAACTGCAGAATTAATTCACCAAAAGATTGCCTCATTTTTGCAGTTTCATGTCTGGCCTAGACACGGAAGAATAATAATAATTCATTGGTCTTAACATTTCTTTGTTGATCACCCTCTCACTCCAAGAAATTCTTAGCAACCTGAGTAAATCCGTATTTTAAATGCTATCTTTTTAAAATAACTGTGTTCAAAACCATGGCTCCATGCCATACAGTAACACCAAGAATACAAAACCTAATATGATGTACAAAAAAAGATTCCATCATAGTTCAGCATAAATTCTCGAACTCCCATGGGTTGAACAGAGATGAAGAGTTTTTAATTTCACATATGTTAACCAGCTTGTCATGAAAGGATGTCCTTTTATTTTTGAATTATTATGGTACATATATAATGGGATATTAAGAAGCAAGAATTGGGTAATATGAGTAATAAAGTTTTATATGTGACTGAAAGAAGGTATAGAAGTAAATGTTATAAGATGAATATTAGGTGTTTTAAATATGACATATACCCATTATAACTGAAACAATATTTTGGGTTATTTTATATTGTTTGATTATTGTGTTATTGGGTTTTTTTCTGTATGTCTATTAAAATTAATAATATATATATATTTTTAAAAGGAAACGATGTCTATATTACCATTCAGCCACTTTTAAAAATTAATGATAATTTATAACTCCCTGTTACTTGCTGAACTTTAGCTTTCTCTGAGCTATGTACAGACCCATAATGAAAATATAGAGGGTGTCCCAAAAGTCAGCATACATAGGCAAAATTGCATAACAACAGATATCTTGGAATGTGTTTGCCATGAGTGGAGAAGACTTTGTATGTGTGTGTAAAATGAGGTAGCCAACACATGGAGAATATCTGTAAAAATTTGGTAAGATTTTGTAATGAATAGTTTGTTAAAAAAGAAAAAGAAAGGTATATTTAGCTAAAATTTCCCATTTTCAATATGTACGGAGACTTTTGGTGCACCCTGTACTTCCATCAATGAGACTAGCATATTGTTTTACATGATTAACTGTTCTAGGTTATGTCCTGTTTATGCTATATAGGTCTCCATTTTATTTTTATTTCAGAAAACTAACACAACTAACCCTTTGGCAATTGTGTGAATTATTAAATCCATTGTAAAAAATATTGTACTGTATCTGTATTTCATTTGCCAAAAACAATGGAGCTGGATAATGTCAATTGAAGCTTTGTTTGTTATTTTGTTTTCAGGGCTAAAATCCAATGTACTGTACAGTGAAACCTTGGTTAACAAATTTAACGTGTTCTCCAGGACCTTTTGTACTATGAAAAATTTGTAAAGCTAGTTTCCCATATGAATCCATTGAATGCATTTTCCCATAGGAATGCATTGAAAACAAAAAATTGTTAACCAAAACACAGTTTCCCATAGGAACGCATTGAAAACCAATTAATCCATTCTGAAAATTTTTTGTTAACCGAGCCACTATTTTCCTTTTGTTATGTGATTTTTGAATTAATTGAGCCATTTGTTAAATGAGATTCCACTATACTGTTTCTTATAAATGTAATCTTCCACTTTTCTACATCACACACATAGACAATTATTAAGACCAGTGACTTAGTTGTTTTATTTTGACTGGATGTAACATATCGTAAGGCAAAAAAGAACTATTTCCACTGCTGAATTTCAGAAATATGTTTAGTTTAAGCTAGAGAGAATCAGATATGCTATGTATATACTGTACTGATAAATTGCTATTTATCAAGAAAACAGCAATATCAAGGATATTTTCAAAGTTGTCATAGATCTTGTTCCACATGTGCACCATCTGCTGTGTTTGGCTACAGCACTCCATCATATATATGAGTTACTTAGTTCAAATTTAACTTAATGAAGATCATGTTTGATACAGATAATACTTGTTAACACACATTTTTGGTATATCAGATTGTTTTTAAAGACAGGATATGTTGGGAAATAAAGTCTTTTGCCATGCTCAACTCTGATCATTCATGTCTCACAGTTGTTGACATGCCATTGTTTTTGATAAACGATTCCCAGGTTGTCAACCATTTTTCTGTCAGCTTCCTTTTAACTTCCTATTTGTAAATCCCAACACTTATGCAATGATAGGTGACATAATCTTGTGCTGGAGGTAGCCATGTGCTCCACAGCATGCCAGCTGTGCCATGCTATGAAGCTGCTGTGGTGTCACAAGGCTATATGCGTGAAATTATCAGATTGCCTTGAGTTTGAAAAGCAAAAATAAAAATTGAGCCATAGCATAAAATGGAAACCACTGCCTTTTCTGCACTATGCTTGCTAACTGTCAGATGTATCAGTGAAACATTAATTTAAAAATGAAGCCTTGTCAAAACTCATCATTTGAAAATCAACATATTTCAGCCTGATGTCAAATTTTAAAGCCAACTTCTAGTGATGTACTAAAACTTGAAGTGTGATCATATCTGATTGAAAGGTCCTTTCACTCAGTTCAGCAGAGCAAGATTTAATTTAATTTAATTTTCATATTTATATGCCGCCCTACTTGCCGAAGCAACTTAGGGCGGCTAACAGAGTATAAAAAAGTATTACAAATTATAACAAAGCTCACATTTAAACAACAAAACCCAAACAACAAAACCCACAATGTCTGAGACAGAGCCTGTGGCTTAACATCCTTGACAGAGCCAAGGGCTCAACGTCCACTATGGAGCCCATGGCTCAACGTCCGCAATGGAGCCCGGGCTCAACATCTTTGATGAAGCCTAGGGCTCAACGTCATCATCTGCCAGTAAACTGAACATATGGCTGCGTATGGCAACGGCGGCAGCAATGGCAATGGTGGTGCAGTTTTTAAAGCCCACCAGGCCACCAGGTGTTCCTCCTCTCATCCTCAGCTGGGCTGGCTGGAGCACGTCCAGTAACGGAGCCGTTGTAAATGTTCAATTTGTGGGAGTTGATGGTTTTCACTCTGAAATTCAAATACAGTCAAACATCGCATAATGAGCATTTCGCTTAGCGAAAAACTTGCATAATGAGCAAGTTTTTTGCTAAGTGGTCTGACTTGCATAACAAATTTTTTGCTATGCGAGTCGGACTTTTCCCTATGGAAAACTTGCATAATGAGCATTTCTATGGGGAAAACCCACATAGCAAATTTTTTTTCGCTATACGAGTTTTCCCCATAGAAACGCTCGTTATGCAAGTTTTTCCATAGGGAAAAGTCCGACTCGCATAGCGAAAAATTCGTTATGCGAGTCAGACTCGCATAGTGAATTTTTCGCATATGCGAGGTATGACTGTACAGCTTAGTTTGAATGCAGAGTTTGGGGCCATAAACCTGTACTATTTTCTTGCCCTCTAAAAATGAGATTCCTTTACTTTACAGCTGATGATAGAGTATATATTTTATCGAGCCTAAGAAAGTTACTGATAGACTACAGCTATCAGAAAACCCCAGCTAGCCAACTTGGCCATTCGTTGAAAGATTCTGGGAGTTTTAATTTTAAAATCTAACTTTTCCAGGCTTTGACACCTATTGAAAGTTCTTTGTTGAAATTTCCTTTTTTCCTTTTATAGAAATCAACCTGTTTCTTCAACAGAAAATACAAAAAGTAGCTGTGTAGTCTCTTCATGCTTAAAAGCAAATGTCTGGGTTGGGTACTACTTTTGATTGCATCACTGAAAGGTCACAACAAAGGTTTAGTTTTTTCTAGATCTCTCCATCAGACAAAGATGGCCATAATATTTGGGGAATTGGACAGAGAGTCCCAACATTTTTGTTGTTGTTGTTCAGTCGCACAGTCGATTCCGACCCTCTGTGACCCCATGGACCACTGTCCACCAGGCACTCCTGTCCTCCACCATCCCCCTCAACTTGCTCAGCGCTGTGCCCATTGTCTCTACAATACCATCTAGCCATCTCATCTTGGGCCGTCCCCTTCTTCTTTTGCCCTCGACCCTTCCAAGCATCAAGGCTTTCTCAAGTGAATCCTCTCTTCTAATTTGATGTCCAAAATACTTTAGCTTCATCTTTATTATTTGACCTTCTAAGGAGCAGTCAGGGTTGATTTCTTCTAAGATTGACCTATTTGTTCTCCTCGCTGTCCAGGGGACTCTCAAAACTCTCCTCCAACACCACATCTCAAAGGCATCTATTCTTCTGCGCTCAGCTTTCCTAATGGTCCAGCTCTCACAACCATACATTGCCACAGGGAATACCATTGCTTTGACTATGCGAATTTTTGTTTGCAATGTGATGTCTCTACTTTTCACTATGCTCCCCAGGTTTCTTATTGCTTGCCTCCCAAGAATCAGTCACCTTTTTATTTCATGGCTACAATCACCATCTGCTGTGAGCTTTGATCCTAGGAAAGTAAAATCTGTCACTGCTTCTACTTCTTCCCCATCTATTTTCCAGGGATTGATAGGGCCTGTTGCCATGATCTTGGTTTTCTTTATATTGAGTCTCAAGCCAGCTTTTGCACTTTCTTCTTTCAACCTAATCAGAAGCTTCTTTAGGTCCTCCTCACTTTCTGCCATTAGGGTGGTATCATCTGCATATCTCAAATTGTTGATGTTTCTTCCAGCAATTTTGATCCCAAATTGTGATTCCTCCATCCCTGCATTGCGCATTATGTGTTCTGTGCATAAGTTGAATAAGCAGGGTGACAAAATGCAGCCTTGTCTTACTCCTTTTCCTATTCCAAACCACTCTGTCATTCCATTTTCTGTCCTAACTGTTGCTTCTTGATTCATGTACAGATTTCTCATGAGGCCTATAAGGTGTTCCGGTATTCCCATTTCTTTAATTACTTGTCACATTTTGTTGTGGTCGACACAGTCAAGAGCCTTAGTGTAATCAATGAAACAGAAGTAGACTTGTTTCTGATATTCCTTTGTTTTTTCCATGATCCATCTTATGTTGGCAATGTGGTCTCTAGTCCCCCTGCCTCTTCTGAAACCCGCCTGCACTTCTGGTAATTCTCTCTCCATGCTTGTGGTGTCAAAATTAATGGTCCATGCTTGTGGTCCATGCTTGTGGTGTCAAAATTAATGGTCCAATAAAGGTACTGACTGTCTCCAACTTCTTTTACTCAGAACAACTCTGGATCTTTGCAAAACAGTGTCACCATTTATACAGAATAAGAACAAATGAGGAATCAAGACTCAATATTGTATCTGTTGGCTGAGCCCATGTTCCTGTAAGTTATACTGCATTAGCTTGCCTCAGGGCATATTAGAAAATGTTTAATTTCTGAAAAATTTTCCCAGCTGATTAAACCACTGGCATTACATGGTGTAACTTACCCAAACAAAATTGCAGCCATAATGTTCTAGAATGATCTACCCATGCGAATAAATGTCCATTTATTTTTCTCTTCCTTGCAAATGGTTATACTGTATTATTATCTAGAGGCTTCCTACTAATAATACTTAGGTTGTCTAAGTAATAATTGTGTGTCATCAAGTCAAATTTGACATATGGCAACCCTTTTATAAGGGCTTCTAGGTAGAGGTTTTCTCAGAAGTGATTTATCATTCCCTTCTTCTAAGGCAACCTGGAGCTGTGCAAAATGCCTAAATCCACACAGACTGGCTTTTCTAGGACGCTGCACAGCCAGATACGTAACTCACTGAGATATCCAGCTTGCTTCCAAGGGTAATCAATAAACATGACTACTTCCCAATTCCAAAAACATGAATGGGCATCCTCACGATATGGCCATATGGGCATTTGCTGGTTGAATCAAAATTACTCAAAAGGCAGGTACACACACATAATGATTTAGTAAACTAATATTCTCCATTGTTCACTGATGAACTACCTGAAGTGCCTTGTGGTTATTCTGTTTAATGTATTCCTCTTTTGCTGTAATGGGGGAAAAATTCTCTTGTTAGGTAGCTTACAATGCCTGAAATCCTTTTGCTTAGCACAGCATGTTGCACTAGACAGACCCATTAGAACTGGGTGAGTCAACTGCTCTGTCTCACTGATTCAGATGGGTCTAATCTACTTGTGATTTACATAAGCAAGCTGTAACTAAAGTAGACCCATTTAAATCAATGAAACTTACAAAGAAATTGATTCGTCAAATCCCTATTGATCAAATGCAACTGCTTGCCCCCTCTCTCCATAGTACCTTTCTGCCTAGCATGTGGCTGTTCGAAATGAAACCAGAGGAAGCTGCTTCATGGATTTTCTCTTCATATAATGATATGTGAAGATATCTTTAACCTTAATAGATAATATCCTTACTCATCTCTCCTGACCCCTTAAATCCTACCCTCTTCATGAAAGTCTTCAAGGAAATTAATTCTCCCAAGCTTCATATGTCTTAAGCAACCAACTGGTCTTCCCCCATAAGTCTCATCCAGGGTCAAGTCATTGTTAATCAGTTATACATGGCATAGAATGCAGGCTCCCAGTTTATCACCTGTTAAGAATGGTTAGACTACAGGTATATCACCCCTGCCTCATTTTAAATTGTAAGTAAATCATATACTGTACATTTGCTGAAGGTCTATCTAGAAAGAATATTATGGTTACACAGAATTAAGGTTGTGGATCTTCATTTGACTTTGATAAATGGTGGAATAGTTTAGTCCAGATTTTTAGTAATTTAACTGACATATAAAGACCTTCTGAAATTCATAGGCTTGTTATGCAGCATAAAATTGAAACAAATAAGCCCCTAAAATACTCTTTCCATGAATGTGCAATGAAACAAAAGTTGTTGTAACATATGGAAAGCCAGATAGTCCACAAAAAAGGAAAAGACACTGAAGCCAATGATGGTCCACAAAAAAAGAAGGTAGGAGAAGCACATGTAAATATGCACACACACATCAGAGAATTATGCACTGTTTCTCACCAAAGTAGTCACAAACGTCTCATATATGTATTTAAAAATAGAAGATTGGGGGAAGAAATATTGATTAGCAGAGCTGTGTCTTCAAGGCTAATAAGCAAGCAACAGGCTTCACATTTCAACTTCTTCGGCACCTGTAGTTAGGACATAGCTTGAATGACGGCTATGTTGATAGCTTTTCAATGAAGTCTGATTTTTATTATTTTCTCATACTAAACCCTCTAACAACCTATGCTATATCTTGCTTTATTATTAGAGCCACTCCATTTCATTTGAGTTGGTCATTTCCAGAGTAGAAAACTTTGTAGGTGCCTGACTGAAAATATCCCATTTTAGTTCACTGACCTGAAGCATTGCACGGTTTATACATTCCATTTCTTGCTTTACAGTTTCCAATTTGTCTTGATTCATACTTTTTAACATTCCACATTCCTAATCCAAGTGAGTTGTGCAGCAATGGACCTTCTTTTCACTTCTGTGTGTGTGTCATCCACTAGATATCCTCAGCTTTAACCAAGTTGTCCCATTAGTGATAGTGCTATTCATACTTGTTCTTTGCTCTTCCCAAGTAGTTGATTGAGTGCCTTCTGACCTGGGAGTCTCATATCTTCTTTCATCTTGGACTGTCTCATCATAGAGATTTTCAAAGTGAGAAATGTTAGCAGTTTACCATTGCCACCTTCTGTGCAGTACTAACAGACGTTAACTTGAGTCTCATCTCAATTGCCTTCTTTGCCAGCTCTCACTGCTGCCAAACAACTGCTTCTTCCTCACCATGAGAACTATCCATTCTCTCCTGCTGGTGTGTTACCTTGAGATGAGTGGGTAACTCAGTTGTGACCTCTTTACCTTGGGTATCCCTGCTAGGAATCCACACTCATAATGGAGTCTGGCCTCCTGAAAGCATTTATCTCAGTCTCATTGACACAAAGAGACCCCTTCATCACATTAAGATCTACATTCAGGAATTATAGTACACTAGTACCCTGGATGTTATGACTTGGTTCCACAAGTCATGTTGTTATCTGGTTTTTAGCGTTGTCCGGGGTATACACTGAACAACGCTAAAAACAATATCGGGCGTGCTAGCGCGCGCATGTCAAACACGGTTTGGGGAGGATACAGAGATTTTCTCTGTATCCTCCCCAAGTCGCGTCTGACAGGCACGCGCCTGCACGGTGTTTGGAAAGGGTATGGAACCAAGTCATAATGTTATCCAGGGTACTAGTGTACTATAATTCCTGAATGTAGATCTTAATGTGATGAAGGGGTCTCTTTGTGTCAATGAGGCTGAGATAAATGCTTTCAGGAGGCCAAACTCCATTATGAACATCGGGCGGGCTGGAGCGCGCATATCAAACACAGTTTGGGGAGGATACAGATATTTTCTCCGTATCCTCCCCAAGCCGCGTTTGACAGGCATGTGCCTGCACGATCTTTGGAAAGGGTATGGGGGCCCGTACCCCTTCCGAATATCGGGCGGGCTGGAGCGCGCGTGTCAAACGCAGTTTGGGGAGGATACGGAGATTTTCTCCATATCCTCCCCAAGCCGCATTTGACAGGCGTGTGCCTGCATGGTGTTTGGAAAGGGTACAGAGGATCTTCCCCGTACCTTTTCCAAACATCGGGCACGCGCGCGGGCGCGCGGGTGTCAGAGGGGATTTGGGGAGGGTACGGGGAAGATCTCCGTACCCTACCCAAACCCCGTTTGACACGTGCGCGCCTGCACGGTGTTTGGAAAGGGTACAGGGAAACTTCCCCGTACCCTTTCCAAACACTGTGCGGGCGGGCGCCGCGTGTCAGATGGGGTTTGGGGAGGATACGGGGAAGATCTCTGTAGCCTCCCCAGCCCCCGTCTGACACACACGCGCCCACACAGTGTTTGGAAAGGGTACGGGGAAACATCGTGCGGGCAGGCGCGGGGGGGGGGGTTGGATTGGGTAGATGTTTCCAAAAATCTTGCATCGTTATGCGGTTTTAGCGCTATCCGGTACAATCGTTATCCGGGGTATTACTGTACAGGGACAAAATCAAATACTAAATATTGTGGGTGAGAAGCAGATGGAAATACTAGGTGAGACGAGCATTAATGCAGAGTCATACTGAATACTATTTGACGAGCATTGGTCGTATTGTTACAAATAAAAACACCACTTCATGAAATTACAATTGTACTCACAGTCATAAAAAAAGCAAGACAAGACTGTGTAGTGGAAGAAATGTAACATACCAGATAATTAATATGTGCAAACCCACAATACATAGGAAATGGAATGGAACAGAATTTATGCATTCAGTTAAAATATATCTATAGCTATCATTGCCATCTGCTGGCTACATGTGTTTTAATTTAAAAGAAAGAATTTCAGACATATGCATTCTTTCTTATTGAAACTGATATCTGTAGAAAAAGGATATAAGAAAGGATTTTAAAACCTGAATGGTCAAGGTATCTTTCCTGCCAATATAAAAGCTAAGTGGTTTCCCAAGGGTATCCTAAATGGTTGGCACTGAATTTAAATAAAACCAATAGGAGGGCTGGATGGTTAAAGCTGTGTACGCATGCAAAGTCTTTGTTGCTGTTGAGGTAAATAGCCCAAGTGACATCTGATGGAGTCCTTTTGTTCTATAAGGCCTTTTCCTTCCTTTCTATTTTCTATGCATTAAAACCCAGGATAACGCTAAAACTTGGTTCCACAAGTCTTAGTATTATCTGATTCTTAATTTTATCCAATGCATCCATTGGATAATGATAAATCCTATGGGATGAATCGCATAATGTTAAAACTCCATAGAGATACATTGTAACTGGCACAGGCTTTAGTGAACATTATCCGATGCATCCCATAGGATTTTAATGTTATGTGATGCAATTTTTTCCATATTGTTTAACATTGTGCATTTTTAGCATTATCTGATGCAAATGTTATCCAAGGTATTACTGTACTTCCATATCCCCCCCCCCCCCGCCCTTTGTGGGAGCACAGTTAGAAGCAGAAAATAACCACAAAGGGCTTAAGAGTTCACGCTTATAGTTGAGATTTTCTGGAGGAAATTCTAATAAAATCCCAACCCTTCTAATTTCCCCCGTTAGGTGAGAGCCTTGTCAGGGCATGGGAGTTTGAGTGGGCTAACTAGGCAGTGTTGCCCATCTCTTGTCAATGATGTTAGGCGAGGACTAAAACTCACGAGTGTCCTCTGTGAGATCCCTTGGGCCAAGTGAAAGCAGAGAGCACACATCATGATATGCCTAGCCAGTTTGTGATGTGATATCCAAATGGCTAAAAAAACCCGCATGCAAATGGAGACATCTACCAATGCGCAGACTCCTTGCTGAATAACAACTCCAAGGAATCCTTCTAATTTATGTTCAAACAAAATAAAAGACCAAATGATTTGATATTATACATATTTTAAATTTTACCAGTGTCAATATTAATCCTTGGGCTATTTTTAAATTAGTTTTCCATTTGTGTAACAACACCTTTTTGGATATTAAATATCCAAATGCATGTTTAACACCCCACCCACACTCACACTCACACTCACACCCACACCCACACCCACACCCACACCCACCAGCCAGCATTGTTCACACCCAGGCAAATCTCAGCAGATGGGGCCTCACACCTGTCATGTGGCGGTGGCTAAGTTCTGCTTGGGAACAAGTAAGGGTGGTATAATCCTAATAGCTGCGGATCCTGAGGAAGCAATAGTCTTTATCTTAGGGAGTAGGGATCATGAAGATCAGTGCATGTGAAGCAGTGGCAGCGCCTGCACAGTGGTGCTAAGAGGGCAACTCCTTTACCGTGCTAGGGTGTGGGAGGGCCAATCACCCACACACTCAAATTTAACTGATTAAAAGAACACACAAAGAAGAACTGTAAGGAGAGATAAGGAGAGATCTCAATGGACATCCTTTTTGGAATCCTCTACACTGTAAGGTAGAAGAGAAGTGATTAAGTAAGTAAGTATGGATGTTTAAAACTTTTCAGGTAATAACCAGTTAGTTGTCATTGGTAATACTGAGATTTCTTTACCTTCAAGATGGCTATCCACATTGCTACCCTAGAACACAGATTTATGTTTGGTGTATGAAAGTTTGTTTAGAATGAAAGTCAAAATCTGGATTTGTAGATCAGGGTAATAACCCTTCTGGTCTGGTCTGTAGGTGCTTGCAACAGCTGTGTAATTAAACAATGCAACAATGAAACCTCTATGCTGTGTGGATGTACAGGTATCTGTAGCAGAAAGAGCAGAAAGGGCTGTATCTTTCTCACACCCTTTTCTTATGGTGACTCCAGGAGTCTTGAGGTGAGGTTTTAGAAATAGTAGCATTTCGTCAGCTGCAAACTATTCTTTATTCAAAAAATGCCATCAGTTTCATGGAAGAGAAGAAGATAAGACAGTTGTTAGGACCAGGCTCTGGATATTGGTTAGAATAAAACCAACATGACTGAGAATAATTTAAAGATGATGCAAGTAACAAGAGTAAGGCAACTTCTCTTTATGCTAATTTGTTGTGAGACCTGGGCATTGCCTATCAACAAGGAGACAGGATCTCTGTATTGCTCTGTAACCACCTTTAGGTAGGAATGCCCAATTGCTTAGTACGGCTCTTGTATCTATAAACTCATAGGATAAAAGCCACTAAATCAAGGTCTCCTCAGCATGGCATATGCTTGTGGATAAATCAGCTGTTAAATGTGTGTTGAATTTCATGTTACACAAGTAGGAAAGTCCCAGAAGCCCTGTTTAAAAACAGTTGGCCATCCTAAACAGAACTTGGTTTTGCTACTGTTCTCTGTAATACATAGTACAGTATTGTTTTATGCCCGGGTCCCGGTACTCCCGTACCGGTAGTAGAAATTCCAGCTGCCCCTGCCCATCCTGTTGCCGGAGCCTCGGGTCGTAGGCCTGCACCTGCCTCCTGTATTGGTGGCGTAGCCTCCCCGGGCTCCCCCCACCAGGTTTCTGGAGCCACCTGGCCACGTCCACCCAGTCACATGGCCACACGACCACACCCATCATGCCACATCCACAGAATAGGTAGTAATTTTTTTTTAATCCCACCAGTTTATGCCCCAAAAATCAATTTTATATTTTAAAACATGTTCTTTTGCCAGGTTGAACATGTACTGTGTTTATCTTATTATGATCTAGAGAAAATAATTAAGTTTGAATAACAGTGGAAGGAGTGGCTATACACACAGAGGAATATATTCACTGAGCATTAAGCATGGGACTCAGTGTACTGTTTATGTTTCTACTTTTTCTCTGTAGGATTGTGGCCACAGACACATATATTGTGGGCAAAATAATTTTCAGGCCAGTGCCCTGAAGAAAAGACTGTAGTCCTATTTGGTCATCATGACAGAATATTTGTTGAACATGTGAAGGGTTGCGAGCAGTAGCCCTGCTCCCTCTGTTCTCTTTGATCACATGAAAGTGAGATACCTGAAGAGGGGAGGTGTGGATACTCATGGAAGCTCTTCACTTGACCACAACGTTGATTTTCCTCTGACCTATTGCTGAAATGGAAGCAAAGCAACTATAGAGCAAGTTGGTCTAGTGTGCATCTTTTCTCACACATTGAATAAACATGCTGCCCTAATGAATAGGGCTTGTATGTGCATACATGTTTATAAAGGCCTTTTGACATTAATAATGATTAGTAAATGTCAAAGACAATTCTGGGAAACAAGATAACTCCATTATGCCGCAAACCAATACCTTTCACTTTCTGTGACAAGGGGATGTGGTGGCTCTGTGGTTAAAAAGCTTGCCTTGTTAGTTGGAAGGCTGGCAAGTCAACAGTTTGAGACCTGGGTACTGCATGACGGTTTGAGCACCTGTCTCTGTCCCAGCTCCTGTCAACCTAGCAGTTTGAAAGCAAGAAATTGCAGTTAGATAAATAGGGACCACTTCAGTGGGAAAAGATCTTGGAGACATGAAATGAGCCAAAATCTATTCCCCCCCCCCAAGGCATCTTTAGACAGAATGATATACATAATGATTGTGGTTTCTGAGACATGTATATTATCATCATCAACGAACACTTCTCTAGAACCCTGTTTTCTGCATCTGCCAGCTGTGGAGCAGCTCATGATAAGTACTTGTCACATTCTCATCATACTTTGTTGTTCTCATACTATTTTTTTTTACTTTGTCAGAAGGGCTGCAATAGATATACTTACTTACATATATTTCCTAGCCAGCTTTCCCCCATAGTTTTGCATTTGACATCACTCCCACCACAAATCTGAATGTTGTTAGTTGCTTGTAGATAAGGCACAGGCTCTGATTTAATATAATTAGGCATCATATGTAATAAATCCCAACAAAACAATGGCAAATCTACTGCAAGCCAAATGGTTGAAGAAATTGTACTGGACAGGAAAGCTTCTCCATACCTTGTTCTTGGCTTGGAGAAACAATAGGATAGTGCTTACCATTGATATCCTGTAATTTAATCCTTTGACTTCCCAAAATATGTGACCATGTTTGTATCTCTCTTCTTGCTAACAAACTTTTATTTATGTTAAATCCTTTTCCCAAGCTAGTATTTGCGAAGATGAATTCCTCAACAAGCTTACGTGACAAGGAAGGAAAAGAGGCTAGATACTCCTCTTTGAACGTTTTCAGAAACTGAATTCTGTAATGACCGCATAGGACTACGATCTTATTGAAATATAGATGACACTACGTGCAGATTAATATACTGCATGCTTCTGTTCAATGCAATCAAGCCAGGTTAACCCATACAAATTGCTAAATGGGTTAACCTGACTTGATTGCATTAAACAAGGAATTCTCCACCTGCAGCCTATGGGCTGAATCTGGCCCATGGCACCATTTCATGTGGGGCCCCCACTGCCTCCACCACACCAGGAAGTGCCATGTGGTGGAGGAAGAGCAAAATGGCTGTCTGGCCCCCAAAGCTGTCTGATGGAGCTGACCCAGCCCCTGGCTTGAAATGGTTGAGAACTCCTGCATTAAACAATCCATTATTAATCTTACCTAAACCAGACCGACTAAAATGAATGTGGCTTGTTACACTGAATGTACATAAGTCTCACTTAGTTCAATCATCCTACCCCACTCTGGACTAATATTGGATCTGGCCCACTATCTGTAGCTCTTTCTATAAGTTGAAGTTTAAAATCCATAGAGATAGGACCATAGTGATAGGACAATAATCAGAAAAAAAATAACTTTTGAAATGCTAAAACATTTAAACAGGCCTATACTGAAACACAAATATTTGTTTATTTACTCAAAGAAAAGAGAGGAATCTTCCCAGCCCTCTTTTTTAAAATTTCATTTAAATCTGCAAACATCTGAGTCAACAACTTAAAAGAAAAGTTTGTGTATTTAGGTATCTGCAAAACACTAACCTCAATAGTTTTTTTTCACATTGATATTCACCAACAGTATCACAAAGTTTGTTAATTTTTAAAACATAACTATATGCAACAATAATTCTAGAAACACTAAAAGGGGGGAAAGCATAGCAATGTCCACAGATACAAGAAAAAGTGCACATTACTTTGTCACAATCACAGTCATTACTTGAAAAACTATATGTAACAAGTAGATAGAAAATATCATTGATGCCTTAAACTCATTGTCAAAAACCAAATTACATAAAAATTGTACACAAAATAAGGCAAATTCAGGAATGCACAGGGAACTTGTTATTTTACAAAAGCAAAACAGAATAGATATTACAATAAGCATAAACTAAAATAATTCTTTCTAAATACAGAAAAATAAATTTTCCTTAACATACAACAAAAACACCACTGATGTGCATTTGACATCATAAAATAAATGAGGATTGAGGGGAGTCAGGTGAAGGAACTTTGTTTAAGTGGCAACTGCATTCTTTACAATTTTGGACAGTATTTAGTTCTATGTTAGCATTATAAAATCACATCAGAAGTATCAGTGGCCCTTTTCAGTTAGGTATTCATTTAAAAAGAAATTTAAAAAAGAAATAAATACACACAAGAGTGCAAATTTTCCGATTGTCACTTGCAGCCTCTTCACATTCAATCTTCTACATCCATTCACTACTAAAAGGACTTGTACAAGACAGCAGCAGCAATCCTTGAATTAAATGAGCTAATAAGTAGGAAATCACTTTTTTATTTAAAAAAATCATAATGATATGTCACTTAAAAATAACCCTTGCATCTTTATTAATTGCTAATAAAACTGCAACCCGTTATGAAATGAAAATGGGAATGCAAGCTCAAAAAATATCTGCTTCCTTTGGAAGTCATTCTAGCAACATTAGTATAGAGATCCATCATGGAAAGAGCTACCTAGCACAAAAATGTACTTGTTGTAAGAATAGGAATGGGCTGAAGAAGGGAATAGAGGTTTCAAAACAGTGGACTTATCAACAACTCCTCAAGAGATTATTTGAAAAATCTGTGAAAAATTTACCAAAGTAAAAATGATCAATTTAGAATGCGAACCAACATTTTTGTCTTGTTTTTTTAATATAAAAATTACATTTTCTTTAAAATACAAGATCCTTTTCATTGCAATTGCACCCTGTTAACAACAGGACATGGCGACATTTTGCCATATAGTGCAGTTTGGAGTCCACTGAGACAATAGCACATTCCACTAATATTGCACTTGGATTTTGGACCAATTTCAAACTCCCAGCTATCTTCTGTTCCTGTCCATGTCAGAACGAGTTAACCTTTCTAGCCACTTCTTGCTATTGATGCTGACACACCAGAACAAACAAACATTAAGCAATATGGTGAAATATTAAAGCACCTCTGGAATTTCAGAGGTTCAAGTTCACTCGAAGAAACCCAACACATCAAGAATATCCAAGACAGGGTGGCGTTACAGTAATTAACTCGTCAACAAGACTGTGCAGTAACTGAAAAATCTGCTCTGGAAAATCACAATGTCATTAGTGGAAATCCTGTAATAAAATTAGGTCACCAGGATGATCATGTATCTCAGTTCTGCTGCAAAATGAGATTTTCCAGTTCATCTGCAGAACGCAATAGAAAGGCAGCTGATTCTCGGTACCCTGCAACCAGTTGCCGTACTGCATTGATTTCTGTTGGACTCAGCTGAGGTCTAGGGCTGGTACTGCTGGAAGATCCAGAAGTGGTTGCTAACTGTTTCTTCATACTGAGATCAGTTGGACCTAGAATGACAATACAGTAGTACAGAAATGAAACATTAGGACATCTTTGCTATTATGTGTTGAATACAGCTTAAGAGAAAATTAAATTTATGGAGAAAGAAAGGAATGTGACTTTTAGTGAGTGCTTCAATAATGCATATATTGCTGGACTGTTTCCTAGCCAACCTACAAATCCCTGGTATTTCCTTTTGCTTTCCCATTAAAGAGCAACCATTTCCAACCTGCTTAGCTTCCTATATCTGATGAGACTGGTGATGTCAGAGTGCTATAATCAGTCATATGAGAACAGTACCAAAACACTTTAGACTTTGGTATAGGTTTTTGATTAAAACAATTATCCACCATTTATTGTTGTTCAGTCGCACAGTCGATTCCAACCCTTTGCTACCCCATGGACCATTGCCCTCCAGGCACCCCTGTCCTCCACCATTTAACTTTGTATTTATAGAATTGCTGCCTGCTTTTTGACTGCCTCATGGTTAAGATGCTGAACCTGACGACTGGAAGGTCAGCAGATCAGCAGTTCAAGATCCAAATACTGCACAACAGAGTGAGCTTCCATCTCTGTCCCAGCAAGCAAGCAATTGCAAGTAGATAAATAGATACCACTTTGGTTGGAAGGTAAACAGCATTCTGTGCACTCTGGTATCTAGTCATGCCTGCCACATGTCTACCAAAATGTCTGCAAGTTCAGACAGTGTTGGCTCTTTGGCTATAAACAGAGAAGAGCACTGAACCCTAGAGATGGATACGACTGGCTTTCAAGCAAGGGAGACCTTTACCCTTTTACCTTTGTTATTGGTCTTGAGAACACTTGCCTCAACCAATGATGAAAAGACATCTGGCTTCCTTTGGTCTCTGGATTAATTTATTCTTATTTCGATGGTGTGTGCATGCACACTGTTTGGTGCAATTGGCAGCAGGTTGTCAAACACTGCAACTCTGTCTGCATCAGCATCAAGTCAGTAGCTGACGCAGATCACTGCACACTTTTGTGAGTCAGCATTTTCTTCTTTTGATCGTATACAAGTTCAGTTGCTTATAAATTAGAAAATTAAGCCTGGTGTTACATTTCAAAGAAAAACTTCTCTGTTATTCTCACAGGATATAATGTCTCTAGCTATCAATGGGATGACACAGCCAATCATTTATATTGTAAGTGGTTACTGACTATGGTTTATGGATTAATTTAAGCAGCACAGACATCACATATTTTTGGAAGCTAAGCAGTTCCTGTTTTAACTAAATCATTCAAAATGCTACACACACTCTCAATCCTCTCTGAGAGCTAGATGCTCATTTATCATATTAGCTACTGAGTAAATCTGACATTAAATACACTGCTGGACAAATGACTTGCAGGATTTAACATGAGGTAGTTATTGCTTCATAAATTACTCAATGGCAGTATCAATTACTTAGTTTTAAATGCTGGTCAGATATATGATGCAGCAGCTTATTTCACTGGCAATAGCACTGATGGATCATGAGTAGCAAAACCATATGAGAATTATCTCTGCAATAACCAGCTACCAACATGGAACAACCGGTTTGATGCTCAGTCACCTTATGGAGACAAGAGCCTCTAGCAAATTCAGACCTTACCTGTAATTTGGTAATAGATAATTGTCTAGAAAATTAATAAATTATATATAATTTTGAAAAGTGAAAGGTTGTCTAAATTTCTGCAATGAGGCAAGACATATTTTTTTGTTCTGAACTCTGAAATTTAACTAATACATCCAGATTATTCACTTATGTCCTTTTTGCAAACCAGTCAGTGGTGGGATGTCAAAATGTTTACTACCCGACCGTGACATCATCACAGTATGGGCGGAGCTAACATGACATCATGACATTGTGGGCAGGGCCAAATAAAAAATAATAAAATAAAATAAAATAAAAATAAGCACACACGCACACACCTCAACCCACCCACCCACAACACAAACCCGTAAATACATTAAATAAATAAATAAATAAATAAAATACATTAAAATACACCCCCCACCCAAACACCCACCCCCACCCCAAACACAAATCAACCAGAGCTTTTAAACCATAGCTTAAAGCTTATTCTGGCTAATCTTTCTCACACTAAGTCAGATGGAAGGAACTACAGAATGAACTCACCACAAGAAGGCTTCATTTTTGCACTTTTCAACTTCTCAACAGTTAAAGAAGTTAGGTACTAAGTCTTTGCCTAGCCAGTTCTCTAGGATAATATGCCTTAATGTAAATGTAAAACAGATGTACCTCCTTAAGGGTTCTCCCATTGGAACAGCAATTGAACAGCACAGGTTTAGCTTATTGATGAGGTAACTTCAAGACTTTGCTTAAAAACCCCAAGCCACGCCACTAGGCCTTTTTAGGAACTGTGGTAGTACATCAATATAGGTAAAGGTATTAAATACACCTTAAAATACACACAGACACACCACATCCAAAGGTGAGTCACTTACCCTGGGGAGCTTCAGGCTATAGGGATCTTCAGGCTAGCAGCTTCTCTTCCTCCTCCCCACTTGGAAGGACAGCAAGGAGGCCGTGCATACGCACCAAGCACTGTAGGCATGCATGAACACCAAATGCTTGGCGCGCATGCACAGTGGGGGAACCAGTGAAAAGGTAAGCCCCGAAGGTGGTTCCCCCCAAAAGCTGCTACCGGTTCTCCAGGACACTGGGAAAAGTTACTACCGGTTCTGGCGAACTGGTGCGAACCAGTTACATCCCATCACTGAAACCAGTTCTCTTCTTCATGGTCTCTGTGTATCACACATATGGGTTTCATGCATGAATGGAACTCTTGTTTGTACAACTGAGTCAAAGAAGCAAAAGCACCAGAACGCTCCTGACCCTCTAGCCACAAAGAAAGTGAAGAAGGCCCCAAACATCAAGCTGACTCGAAATCAGACCAGGGCTTGAAATCAGCTAGAGTGTCTTCTTCTGGCTCCACAATGTACTTCCTGGTCTTGGGTGAACCACCAGGATTGAACCCTCTACCAGACAATTGTGTGGTCCAACCAGAGGAACCACTCACACAGGCAAGCCAGTCACCTCCATGGAGTCAACAGTCTTCACCAGTGCTTACCACACTATTGACGATGATCCAGTTGCCTATCAAGTCATCTGACTCAATCCACTTGAAGGCGGGAGCTCAACTGACACCTCTTCAGAAGAGCTCCTGGAAAACCAAGCAAGTTTCATAGGCCAACATGATGGGTCTAATGCTGACTTTGAGACCATTCAGCTTAGGATGCCTTCCAAAATGGCCACTAAATGACACTGGGTATGCTATCATCTGCCATGCAAGAAGTTATACCTCAGCCCTCCATGCTGAGACATGGCCCCTGTCTTTGAAGAACATGAGGCATCAGGACTGAAAGCCAGAACATAGGTGAACCTCCTGGCCAGAGCAACCCAGGGCACCTCACACTCAAGTCGAGCCCCAGAGCCCTTGCTTCCAATATCACCCTCAACAGCCTCAAGTGAACAGCACAAGTCCACCTTGAAATCGAGGAAAACATCTACCTTCTCCAAGGCCTCTGGCTTTCATCTCCTCAAGTCTGATATGGAAGGGTCCTCCAATTCTTCAGATGCCAACTCAGATGCTATCTCAGAGGATGAACAGGACTCAGTCCTTACCACAACACTAAGTCTGATGTGGGCAGGGAGGGCAAAACCTTGCCACCTTCCTGCACAGATATGAGGCTCATCCAACCACTAAACATTGAGTTACAACAGCCACCAGCAGCCTGATCTGACCATTTTTTAAATTGAATTAACAAAGAGGCATCCCAGATAGTTTAAATTGGAATGTTGCCATCTCTTTTGAACTTGACTAAGGAGTCTTGGTAGAGACCCTCCTCCTCTCAGGTGTTGTTGAGATGAGTAGAGAGCCCATACAAAGTTTTTGACACCAATGCATTTTTTTCTGTTTATGCACCAGGTACAAAGTCCATCATCATTGAGGTGGCCTAGAACAGGTCTAGAACACAGGACCTTTCCACACCAACCTCCAAGAAGGGATGGAAACCTGGCCAGATTGGGCACAAGATCATGTTTTGTTGAGCTCCGGATGCTGGGCATGGTCACCCTCAATCTGGGTAAGTCAGCTTACGAGTTACCCACTTGTGTGATTCATAGAGACCACAAAGAAGAACTGGTTACTTACCTGTAACCTTGGCTCTTCAAGCAGTCACCTATGAAGTCACAGAGCCCACCCTACCTTCCATCAGTCAACCTAGCATGACCTAATAGTATCTTGACAGTTTTTTTTTTTCAAAAAACGGATGTGGAAAACTGTTGGCCACACACGTGCACACAGTGTGGGCGGTCCTAACAGAAGATTCTGAACAAGAGATCCATGCATGCTCAAAATGCATGTGTGTGGCTTTACAGATGACTGCTAGAAGAATCACAGTACCATCTATAATATGTTAGCACAGACAAACTTAATTTAAGCCCTCAGATACTGAATATTTTAGCTCATTTTTATTCTTTAGATTTTTTTTGTTGAAACTTTCCATTTTACATAGAGCAGGATAAAGCAGGGAGTTGTACATGTAAACTTACATGCAAAGTTCTATAATAATACTTACCACTGGTAGAAGCATCATTGAGATTTAGCAAACCTCCTCCTAACCTTCTGTAACTATGGTAACTGTAGGTCCCATTTCCATTTATGTACAGTACCTCCTGTGTGCTGGAAACAGCTGATGTTGAGTAAGTGACCTGTGTTGGTTCCTGTTTATATGGTTTGTCAGCTGCAGTCGTCTCGTCCTGCAAAACCAATGATTTAGTGGACATTGTCAAATCATCACTGCATTTTTCTGTCTAAATTTGTTACTCAGTAGACTGTAGATTCATATACGGTAGAACCCTGCATAACGAAATAACTCTGTTCCATGGAGCTCTTCGCTATGTGATTTTTTCATTATGTGGTTTTCTATGGGAGATACCCCACATAATGGGGAAAAAAGTTCATTAACTGGGGTTCTCATTGAGCAGGTATACCCTGGTTACCAAAAACTCCGCATAACAAAAAAAAATTTTTTGACACCCTTGCATAACGATTGCTTCATTATGCAAATTTTTCACTATGTGATGCATTCATTATGCGAGGTACCACTGTATCCTGCTTTTAATGGACTTTTTCTTATACTGCTTGCAAAGCAGGTTGGAAAAAATATGAAGCAAGCACATGCAGGTTTTTTTTTAATTGACCCTTATCAGCGTGAAAGGAAGAATAAGAATGCTGACAAGAGAATGTGAGATTATATTGTCATTCATAGATGACCAACTTCTAGCTGCACGATAACCCAGTGGTGGAGAACCTATGGCACATATGCCAGAGGCGGCACTCGGTGCCTTCTCTGTGAGCACCTGTGCAGTCACCCTAGCACAAAGTTTGCCCCACTCCTCTGCCAAGCAGCCCAATAGGAATGCTGCCTCTCTCCCCCAGCACTGAGTTCATCCCACTCCTCTGTCCAGAAGTCCAATGGGAGTACTTCCTCCCTCCCCACAGCACAGAATTTGCCTTGCCCATCTGTCGAGCACTCCAATAGGAGCATTTCCTTCCTCTCCTGTTACTGTGTTGACATTTTATGATAAATAAGTGAGTTTCAGGTTGCAGTTTGGGCACTCGGCCTCTAAAAGGTTCACCATCACCGTGATAACCCATTCTATCTAGTTTATCCAATCTCACCACCGTTGTTGAAGATGATTTTGTGTGTGTGTGTGTGATCAAATTTCAGTGGTAGATCTAGATAAAACTGAGTGAGAAAGGAAAAAAAAATATGCTGGGCTTTGAACTGATTTTCTTGCTGCAAGAATCAGCTGAGCTGTTCTAGATAAAATAAAATGTCAGGTTCTCCAGGGATGTTAGGGCCAAATATGCTACAAAATGGCAGCAAATAACAAGGAAAAGTCAGTATGGGATCATAAATGTGAAGGGATCCTGAAAGTGAATCAGCTCATTTCCCTGCCCAATGATATATTCTGCAGCACATGCCACATCATTCCTCATGTTTAGTGAATGTGTGAAAGGCTGGACTTGTCCTTAGTCTCCTTGCATTTATCTCTTTATCATTCATCTACAATAAAGGGCAGGATTCCAGTTTCACCAAAAGAGCATCTGTGCATTATCCTGTTTTGCCCTCCACATCTTTAATGTCTATGGACGGACCAATATGATATATTTGAAGGGACACCTTGCACAAGGACTGGACATCCTTGGGCAGCTACACACTTAAAGAGTATCTTATCACCAAATTATTTCGTCCCCATTATCAGCAGTCATGCAGTGGAGCAGAGCTCAGAAGTTTGAAGCCCATGACTTTCTGAGTAGCATGGATTGTGCCACTCCTTCGGCTTCCTTGTTCTGAATTATCTGCAGTCTCTGCTGTATTTTAGAAAGAAACGGGTGCTTTCAGGATCAGTTACAAGCTACCACTGTTATGATGCAAAATATTGGTGGATGGGTTTACCTTGACTGTTCAATTAAGAGCCATTAACTTTACCAAAAGGCTCTTTCTCATTTGTTTCCTATCTGTTTATTGGTCTCACTGTCTGTATTTTTGGAGTCTCCCATTAGGTAATGACAGATATGGGCACTGTCATGATGAACACCTACATTTACTACTATAGCACTGCAATTCAGTAACATATATTATACAAAGGCTAGGTACACACGATAACTGACCGTCTAATCTGACTCTAACAGCACACAGGAGAAGGCCATAGAATGATATTAGTTATGTAGTTAGACCATTGCCATTTCGGGCTGCCCAGGGGATATTAAATTGAGAGCCTGTAAATCAGATGCTTTAAGTGGTTGTGAATGGATAGTTATACAGGAAGACTGACATATTAATCCTAAAATAGTTCTTCAACCATAACCATGCCCTGAATGTGAAAAGAAATATGACAATTGGTTTAATGTATCATGAAGTCATCCATAACTTCTAAAATCTGTCTGGAAGGAAGTGACAATCTGGTGCCACCATTTTATTAGCTGTATCTTTGAGATATTAAAATTGTATTTTAAAACTATCAGAGAAAATAATCCACATCTGCTCTCTTTCAAAATATAACTCCCATGACTAGACATTTCAGATTTAGTGAAAAGTAGCTTGTTTGTTCATCTTATTTGACATTGTTCTGTGTTTTAACTATAAAGTAGTGAAATACCAGCTGGGTCTCAAAGGGCCCTGTCCTAAATAATTATTGGCAAAAATCCTGTTGCTACAGTTTATGATTCATAAGCCTGATGATGTCATCAACTGCAGCAATTTTTCAGAAATTAAATATTTCTGACATCTTCCTAAGTTCTAGGGTCTCCCAAATAACATTTTGCTGTTGGGAAATAGTGGAAATCATGGGACAGGAGGAGGAAGTATTTATTTATCATGTATTGGAACCCTTTGCTTCCAAAACTCTTACTGTTAAAGTAATTGCTATATATAGTAATTGCTGAACATATTTTAAAGCCACTATCCTGCATTTTTCAACTTATTCTGCTTCTGAATATGTTTATTTGATTGGGCCAGACTTTGCATATTTATAGTCAGCTTCAAGTAGATCACAGAGGTTCAGGTCATCACCCAAACAGATGTAATCTTTATAAGCACCAGAAGATCATGGCTTATAGTGGAGGAACCTTTCTTTTCTTTTTACAAAAAAGTGCCATATATATGGAGTGTGGGCATTGTTATGAATGTTTTATGAATTGTTATTTAGCATTCAAAAATGGTTTCAAATGCTAATAATATGTTAACTGTATATTGTATGTTTAATACTTTCATATTACCCATTTGCTTAAAATTAAATAAATCTGAACTTATGTCAGATAATGTGCTTCTTGTTATTCTAGACCAGTGGTTCCTACGTCAGTACATTGTCTGATCAGTGCTTTGGGGAATTGACTTAGGCTTCTGGGAATTGAAGTCCAAAAAACCAAAGGTTGGGAAACACTGTTCTAGATCTTGCTGCTGAAATTTCAGTGGCTTCATGAAATACTCAAATCTTTTTAGAATGTGATAAACTGTACATGGCTAGAGTGGACTGGGACATTTTATTTACCATTCTCAGTCTCACTGGACTTTTTCCACCCACATATAAACTAGTAAAAGAGTCATCATGGTATAATGCTGTGTTTTCCATTAACTTTAATTCTTCTGGGCTTGACCCAGTTTAAATTTTATGAGCAATAAACTGGAACACCCAAATTGCAAACTAGTGTTTTGGCATATTGTAATGGCCAAGAATTTACTCCCAGTTTGAAAAAGGTTATAGAGTTAGTGCAATCAGTAGTGATGGAATTTTTTATTTTATTTCTAACCAGGGACTAGATACTGTATACCTCTAGACTTGGTTCATTAAACCCATTAAGAATAAGTGTTCAGGGATCATTATCTGCTATTAAAATCAGAATGTCAATGCATTAACCCTACAGATCCATGAACTAGTTAACCAAAATAACTCATGTTTACACATGTAAAACAGACATACCTACAAGAGTCAGAAATTATAAGTCTGCCGCCTTGACTAGGAAGGTGAAATAATCAATATCTCTAGACATTTAACTCTGATCATTATGGCCTATCTGACATTTAAGTTGGAATAGAGACAATTTGAAATTCAAACTCATTAGGAAAGAGGGGGAAATTTTTGGAAGTACTTATTGGTTATCCTAACACTTCATGGCCTGAACCTAGATGACACAATTTATTTGCTTTGGAATACCCATTCCTCTTAAGTTCTGTAACTGCCACAAAAACAGCAGCATACTTTTTTTAAAAAAGTGCACTGAAGAAAGTGGAAGTTTAAATATTTTTCTAAAATATTTCATTACTTCTGTTACTTAGACACTGTTATAAGTCCATTGGTTGCATCCTTTGGGATCCTGAACAACCTTGACTGAATTTCTCTTCAGTGTTGCAAGATTTCTCATAAACAAAGGATATTGCATAACTTGATAGGATAAATGGAGCATTTTTGAGACAATATTAGTTATTTAACTTTAAAAATATAAGAACAGTCAAGGTGGCTCAGGCCAAAAGCTGTTTTAAATCCAGCATTCTGCTGTCATAGGATCTGAACATGCCTTATGAAAAGCCTAAAAGAATGTACTGTATATGAAATACCAATTTCCCACTTATGCTCTCTAGCAACTGGTATATACAAACAAACTGCCCTTGGTACTATTTAATGACCATGATGTCTAGTCATTTATATACTTATCATCTATCAAATTGTCTAAAATCCTTTAAAAGTCATCTAGATTGGCCGGCATAATTACATATTTTGTTGTTGTGTGCCATCAGTTGTCTCTGATTTATGGAGGCCCTTCCCTTCTATGATGTGTCCAAAGTAGGACAGACTCAATTAATCATTTATAATAAACCTGTGATTTTTGAATCTGGAATCCATAGATATCCATCTTGTTAGGATGTATTTAATTAATTGACTGCAGTAGCAAATAGCAGAGGGGAAAGTGAATACCCCTTTCCAGACTTAAAGGATTTTAAATTTATTTCATTTGTTCAGACAATTGCCTTTCTTCTGTATACTCCTTATATACAATATTAATAAAATGAACTATCAATCAAATTGTCTCCCATTTTCACTGTTTAACTTAAAATGAAGAAAACATTTCAGTACAATGTATCGAAGGTTTTCATTGTATGTAAAGATCTCCTAATTTTTGTATACTCTGGTTTTTATGAAAGACTTCTTTTTCTAGCTATGATGGATTATATTAATATTTTAAATGGTTTTTGTTCTCATCCATTATTTAGATAGTTTTACATTATTTTATTTGTTTTGTTTTTAATGACATTTGGTAACCATACTTAGCTGTATTAGATAGCTTAAAGATAGGATAAAAGTATAATAAATACATAGGTAAAGGTCACCCTAGGCTGCAGTGGCTCAAGTGGCTAAGACACTGACTGGAAGGCGGGAGGTCAGCAGTTCGATTCCCGAGTACTGCAGGATGGAATGAGCGCCTGTCTTTCTCCCAGCTCCTGCCAACCTAGTAGTTCGAAAGCAAGAAATTGCAAGTAGATAAATAGGTACCACTTTGGTGGAAAGGTAAACAGCATTCTATGCACTCAAGTATCTAGTCATGCCTCCCACATGACCACAGAAACGGCTGCAGAAGCAAACAGTGCTGGCTCTTCGGCTTTGAAATAGAGATAAGCACTGAACCCTAGAGACGGATACAACTGGCTTTAGAGCAAGGGAAACATTTACCTTTACCTTTAAAGGTCACCCTTGCTTGATAGCCAGTCATATCCAACTCTAGAGTTCAGTGCTCATCTCAGTTAATAGCCAAAGAGCCAGAGCTGTCTGCATCTGCAAATGTTTCTGTGTACATGTGGCAGGCATGGCTAGACACCGGAGTGCACAGAATGCTCTTTATCTTCCCATCGAAGTAGTACCAATTTATCTACTTGCAATTCCTTGCTTTCAAACTGCTAGGTTGCCAGGAGCTGGGACAGAGACAGAAGCTCACTCCATCATGCAGCACTCAGGTCTTGAACTGCTGACCTGTCAACCTTCCAGTCATCAAGTTCAGCATCTTAACCACATATAAAGCAGTTAAAGAAAATCTATGCAGAATAATCTCTCCACAGCAAGTTTGATAAAATCTGTATGTTTTGCTCAGTCCACTTAGCTTTGAATTGGCATACTACATTTCCTGTTCCCACTGCTGTACCTGCTGACGATCCAACCGCATCCGCTTTGCAGCATTTCTGCTCTCACTTTCACATGCTGAAGCCAGGATAGTCTCTGCTACTGCTGAAGTAAGGTGTGATGGAATGGGTCGTGACTATGAAAGAGAGAAAAAGAAAGAGGGAAACAAAACAGAACATAAAAAAAACTAGGATCAGTACCACCACGACAACAGTGCATTGAGTTAGCACTTCTGTACAGAAGTCCTATCTGCTCAAAAATATTTTGTTTCAACAGAAAGTGAAAATGACAATTGTCAAGATGAAAAAATGAACACAAGTTAGAGGTTAAATTTGCAATTTATCCACAAATCCATGCCCTTCCCTCCCATATGTTTATGCAAAGAGTTATGCATACTCTTTAGTCTGCATTTTGAAGAGACACCTATGATATGCAAGAACTGGTATAGTAGAATGACTAAGAAACTGGATTATGAAGACTTTGGTTTGACTCTCATGTCCAAGTCGATTCAGACAAGCCATTCTAATGTGGATTTCTTCCATCTGCAATACAAATGGCAATAATATTGACATACCTTGCAGATTTGTCATAAAGCTAACAGCTAGATAATGCCTTAATGCCTGTGGCTCAGCTCTGCATATGTAAAGCAAAGATGAGGAACTGAATCTGAAACTCGCAATGATAGTCATGATGCTGCAGAATCGCTGCAACAGGGATTGCATGATTGACTGTGCCACTGAATTTTGCAACCCTCATTTACATGGCATAACAGTCAGGTATACTTACAAAGGTGCTATCCAAAGACAAAGAGGATTTCAGACATTGTACTTTGAACACCTGTAAAATCTATGCTAACCTTTACTATTATTATTACTGAAATATCCTTGTTTTGAGTGCAAAGTTTTTGTTCTTGCATATATTCAAAATCAGAATATTCACTGGATACTATTTTTTTTATTATGCATGGAATTATATTTGCTTTACTGGGGAAAAATCACTTTTGTTCAGTGATTCTACATATCACCAAAGACACCTGGTCAAATACTCTGTGCAGTGAAAGCACATTTCTTTGCAAATAGAAGCACTTTCCACGCTTATGCTATTTTATACTCAGTCTTTTTTTCAAGCAAAAGATTCATCTGTCATGTTACAATGTAAAGAATTTATTCACATACTGAACTGAATGTTTCACTTGAATTAGGAATGGGAAGAAATTTTGCTGGATCCAGCAGTTTTAATCAAAACAACATCTTGAGGCTTGCTGAAGAAGAAAAGCTATTTAACTGAAGAATTTCCATATTTTATGAGGCTTAAAGAATATTTTACAATATAAAGTGTGCACAAAACAGTATGTTCATTTGAAAAGGTGAACCTGTAAAATGTGCATACTGTAATTTTAAAACATGTGATAAAAGACCTATAATCTCATATATATATGTACACCTTAAGAAAAAACACACAAATTTCCATTCATCCAACCACCTATCCTTGCAATATATGTGTTGTAAACTTGGAAGAAAATGTAAAGTGGATTCAAGAAAAAATGCAAGAAGATTGATATTAAAATATTTTATACCCCTGATTTGAATATATTATATATCATCCAGAGTGGAAAAATATCCCAGATGAGAGAGATATACATGTAATAAATAAATAATGTCAATGAGGTTGAAATTCTGACATACACTTAGTAGAAGCTAAACCACTGTGAAGTAGTTCCAAGTAAAGTATATGTATAATGTATGTTTGTAAGCATGCTCAAACAGCAGAAATAGAAAATTCAACATTACATTTCTTATACCTCAAAATGACAGAGGTTAATTATTGACTCATGTGCTGTATATCAAAAGAAAGTACTACATAAATGCCATGTGTCAATTTTTTTTTGCTGGAATGCATAACACCATCAGCAAGTCACATGTCAAGCATTTGTCTTTTAATTCTAATGTAAATGTGTTTCTGTCAAAACAGACCCCTCTATTCAAAGTAACTCTCATCTCACAAGTATATCTGGAATCAAAATTGTTATGCCTCAGTCTCAAAAAGTCTTCTAAGGAAAACCATTTCCTTGTACTATAGATGCCCAGTTATTCTAACTGTAGAGTACACAACGTGAATATTCTCTTTTATATCATTAAGTACAGCTACAGATGACTAAGAAAATATTAACTCAATGAAATCAGAATATCTCAGAAATGAATATACTCACCAACATCTTGTTAGAGAGTTGGAATTGAAAAGGAAATCTTGAGAATAGTAGAATATTTTTGAAACTCTTAACTATATGGCAAGCAGTTCAAACTAGCACAATGTACATATTTAGGCAAGACCTTGAATTACAAACAGAAGAAGAGTCCTGCATTCTGTTGGAGACCTGGTATTGTTCTAATTTAATTTTTCTCACATCCTAAGTAAATGTACATATATAAAAAGTTTTTTCATTGCAGTGCTTATAGTACAGTATTACATTTTGAATAAATCTGATTTTTTTTTTTAAAAAAAATCCATTCTGCACACAAATGAAATTTAAGAAGCAAAACTACAGGAACTGTTACATAAACATGGATAGAAGTTATGGAAACAACTGATAATAATGGTTTTGTAGGAAGTCTTATTAAACTATGATTTAGAAAATACAACAACTTTCATTTTCAGTTAAGGGTATTTTCAGCTAAGTAACTTAGTACATACAGTCTATTTTGCTTACAATATTCTAATATTCTTAATAAAGGCAGGTGTTGATAATGGGGGGAGGGGGAGGAATCAGTTTTATTACTTGCCACCAGGTTTAGTGTAATTATATTCTCTCTGACTATGTAGCAGCAATAATTGCCAGAGATGTTCACACGGTCAAAAGCTGAAGTTACAGAAGTAAAAGAGGCAACAAACACATTTCAGACAATTAGTCAATTTTCTGCTGTTGAACATGTACATAAAATGCCAGATCCTGACCCAGTTTACTCTTGCCTCACTTAAAGGAAAAGAACTGTTTGTGAAGATAGAAACAAACACATTTTGACATGGTAAGGGCAGAATAACATGCAACATGATTGTAACTGTTTTACGATATATGCGCATAACATTGATGTATTTGCTGTTATTTCCTTGTTTTGTTGTATTATACTGTATTTTCTATTAGGTTTAATTTCAAATGTATTGTGATATGTTGTGATTATTTAATATATTGTTGATTTTGTGAATTGTTGTGAGCCGCCCTGAGTCGGTTGCACCGAGTAGGGCGGCATATAAATCGAACTAAATAAATAAATAAATAAAATAAACATACATCTCTTGAGATATGTATTTTAGGATATCAAAATATGTTGGTGTAATATTTTCACAATGCAGATGTTCAGATAAAGTTTGTGGTTTGTAAAGGCAGGGAAGTGTGACAATAGATTTGACAAGGGACCATTGGGAACCGGTAATGAATGCAGATATTACTGTATATGGTGAAGGTATCTAATAAAGTCAACTAAGTTTTCACAAGAGTAGCCAAAAGCCATCTACTTCTTGTGATCTGACTAAGTTAAATGAGATGTAATTAGATCCTCAGACAACTATGTATAATGCCATTCCATTGATTAAGAAACATTGTTAGTCTCCCTTGTTAAACCTCCACTCCATTATTATTCTCCTATGAGAACTATCAAACTGATTCAAGACGGTTTGCAAGTATGACTGGTGCCATGCACTTGGTGAACACATGTAGGGCATTTGAAAGCCCAAAAGGAAGTAAGTTGAACTAGAAATTGATTGATTGATTGATTACATTTTTATGCTGCCCGTCTGGGATATTTCTCACTCTGGGCGGAGCACAGACAAATAAAGAAAACAATTTAAAAGAACAAACAAAAAAAAACTTGGTATCCAAAGGCAAGCAGAGTCAACTGACCAGCTAATTTATTGTCAGAGGTGTATAATTGTTAATGCTTTCTTCCCACTGTGAACCTTAGAAAATGCTGATGGTCTGGTTTTACTGTTATGTGCAAATAAGCATATTTCAATCTATTGCTACAAACCAGTCTCCCTGCTTCAGAAGTGGTAAGACTGATTGTAGAGTCACCATGCAGAACTTTCTTGGTGTTATGTGTCAATTTACTCCCCTTATGTCTAGGACTGGTTGTACTCCATACAGGTATCATTGGTGTGCCAAGTATTTATATAGGGCATTAAGCTTGTGTTAAATGCTTCTGTAGTTGCTGAAATTGCAGGGATATTTCTTGAGGTGCCTCTCAAAGTCCAACCCAGCATCCAGTAACACTGCTGGTTTTAGTCTACTGAATATCAACATTGCTGTTTGAATTTCTTGTCAGTGTTTTTCAAGGTAGATGCCTGTCTGTACTTAGAGTTTCTGTTGTGAGTACAGTTGTATCTCACTTAAAGAGCATAATGCATTCCACAGGATTGCTCTTTAAGCGAGTTTGCTCTTTAAGCGAAACACTATTGTAAGTGACCAATTGTGACTTCTGATGGGGGGGGGATGGTGAACCCCAATTTATTTGTTAAGCTAGGTTTTGGTTGGTTTTATTTATTAAGTGAAGCAAACATTCAGAGAAAATTCTGCTCTTTAAGAAAGTTACTCTTTAAGCGAGGCGCTATTTATGCAAGGTTTGACTGTACTGTCTTTACTTGACATGAGCTGTTCGTTATTTTCTGGGTGACTTGTTTCTTTGACATGCAAAGATTCTATTCCAATAATGTTTATATTCGTTGGTTATCTGTCTTTGATTATTCAATCCGATTTTCTTAGCTGTTTTCTTCTTTTTTGCAAATCCTCTATGTAAACATAGGTCTTTTTGTTAAACAAACCTTTCCCATCAATAGGGAGAGCCTCAATACAATATCTTGTATTTTCAGGTATACCTCATGACCTTAACCACAAATGCCTTCTTAATGTAACTCTGGCTGCCATACTGTTTGTTGCATATTCCATTACATGGCATGCTGAATGGACCTGAGGTGCTATTAAAGAGTAAGCCTCCAGTTGAAAAGATGTTGCTAATCGCTTTTTATCTCAGCAAGGCTTTGAATAAGCTGGATTTTTCCAAAATGAATTGCAACTTGCTAGTTTAAAGTCCACATATGTAGGGCTGGTGAAGAATATATTTTTCCTGCCAAGATGTTATACATTTTCCATCTTCTCCAGATACTGGAATGATTTGTTGTCTTCCCCTATCTTTAGAATGTGTCATCTTCACTATTACTGAGTTTGGCATAGGATGTTTGAAAATAAATTTGACACCTTCTTCTAGTACATTATACAAACTCACATTTTTTTTCAAAGTTGACCAAAGTGTAGATGGTTTCTGCCATGATTGTAATATTAGGTCTGTTAAAACATTCAGCATTGACATCTTAATTAATACAGTCAATTTCTTTTGCACTCTTGCAAAAATACCAACTTTTGCATGTTGTTTTTGTTGTTGTTTAGTTATATTTAATTGTAAATAATTAGCCATATGTTCTATCATGTCATTATAGGATGAGATATCATCAGAAGGAGAACCTGGAGCCTCTTCTCCAACAACTGTCCCTGAAGATGAGATAATTGGTAAGTCTGAAATATCTTCTTGATTGTTATCTGTATCTGATGAGTCAGTGGCATTGATTTTGTCAGTTACAAGTGGACTCTATGCAGATGTTTTGATCTGATGTCTTTTTGGTATTGTATTATCCTTCCTAACAGCTGAGAAGAGTTTTGTCCAGTCTGCTGACTTCCTGATTCCTTTGATATACAGTAATACCTCATATAACATTAGTATCGAATAACACGAAAATCGCATAACATCAAGGAATCTGGGGGGAAGAATTGCATCAGATAACATTAAGATCCTATGGGATGCTTCAGATAACAACCGCGAAAGCCTGTGTGGTTACAATGTATCTCTATGGATCCCATAGAGGATCAGATAACACGAAAAATCATATAACACGAAGACTTGTGGAACCAGGTTTTAGTGTTATATGAGGTTTTACTGTATCTTTTCCCTTGTTTTTGTCGACCATTTCTCTTTGGTGGGTAGCTGTATCAAATAGTGAGCTGTCAGAATCATCTGATAGCAACAATTCTTTATTTTTATCTGATGCTGTCTTCTGTTTTAATATGGTCAATGCTGATGCTGTTTTTAATTTTTCATGCACTGGATTGTTTAGAATGTGATGTTCCCCTTGTTCTTTCTTTGTATGATGATGTAACTTGCCTGGCTTTGATATAACATTATTATTTTCCATTATTTTCAAATATTCCAGTGACCCCTGAATTTGGTGTATAAAAACCATGCCTGTAAGTTTCACTCCTTGTCGGAAGAAGTGGGCTTGATCCACGAAAGCTAACAATAAAAATATAGCAGTTAGTCTTTAAAGTGCTACAGTGTTTTTATTTTGTTTTGTTTATTTTGTTTTGTTTTCTGATTTGCCTGAACCACAGACTAACACAACTACTATTCCAAAATATCTCCTGAAAGTATGATTAGAGATCATCAGATGTTGAACAATGACTATCCAATTCCTTTCTATTCTGCATTGTGGATTCCCTGAAAGCTATCTCCTACTGTGTCTGCAAAGACTTCATGAAAAGAGAGCAAGTCTCAGATAAAGGACTTTGACCTCCTAAAGTCATTCTTTGTGTTAGAGTGCCCTCATCTGGATATCAAAGTTAATCGTCTCTACACCAATTGCTTTGTCTTCTATAATGAGGGGATTTTTCTGTAGACTGATTCATCGTTGATGTCCAGGGTACAGTATCTACATTTTGATTGCTGTGGGTCTTGTCTATAGGGCATTGGGGAAGGCCACCCCATTGATTGCAAAAAATAAGATCGAGGATAACGATATGGAGCCAAGTAAGGCTCCATCCAACATCAAGACTCCAAACCTTCCAACATCTGTCTGTGCAAATGCCTTGATGCTTATGGTGATCAAGACCTTGTTTGCAATCAAGACTCATCAGTTGAGAAGATACTTATTTTCTTCTTCTTTTTATTTCTCTACAAGATATGTTGATAGAGGCCTACAATTTTGTGCTGGTCTGACTTTTTAGATGTCCATTGACTACTTCCAATGAAGTTTGCTTATCTTTTATAAGGGATTATCTACATATTCCTTTATCTGACCTTTCTTCGGCAAAATTGTTTGTCTGTGTGACATTTTTAAAATTAATTTTTATTAATTTTAAAAAGATAATAAAACAAAAAGAATCAAACAACAATAAATTTCAACACAATAAAAATACAATACAATACAACACATATAAAAGAAAAACATTTTCATATTATTTTGAACAAATCTCATTTTTGACAACTTATTTATCAAATATATACTCCTTATGTAAATACCTTTTATAGTATATATCCTCATGTATATTTATGTATATATTTCAATAAATGTATATTCTTCTTTCTAACATTCTAACTGTGTGACATTTAAGTTATCAAGTTACTTTTAGGGATTGTTCCCAAAAATAAAATTTTAAATGGAATTGCCTTTTCCTTAATGTCACTGTAGTGAAAAACCTACATAGATCACAGTTATACATTTTATGTCCCTCTGTTAAACAAAATAAGCACTGTTCATGACTGTCTGCCTGTGGTATTTTAGACCCGTAGACAGCTCAGTACTTCATTAACACTTCTTCTTCTTCTTCCATGTCTAAGTCAGACTTTAAACTGCCAAAACGAAGTCATTCCATAGTACCTTTTGCTTGACCTAGTGTGAAAAATATTAGCCAGCACAACAAAGTTGCTGTTGCCCTCAGTATGCCCAAGTGTGATTAAAAAATGCCACAACCTTCAGGGAGGCATTTTCTATATACCCCTTCATTAACATTGAAGAGGTCATACAACAGTTTTGTCAGCCATTAAAGTGGGGGTGGGGGAGGGGAGGGAAAAAGAAAAACATGAAAATATCCCAACTTCTTTTTTCCTTAAGCAATATATGGCTGCAAGGGTGCACAAAAGGTTGAACCTCTGATGGAGGTTGGAAAGACACACATTGGAGATGACTGGGGCTGCTGTTGCATCCAACATGTGAATACTGTACTGTGAACACGCACGTACACACGGATGCACACACACAGGCCAGCCCTTCCCTCCAACCCCCTAGAATGATCTTAACGTTTGCCTGGACAGGCTCTAACTGAGCTATCAAAACAGGTAGCCAAAGTACAACACAAAAATAAATACATCTCTTCAGCTCAATTAGATACAATTAATTATTGTATCCTTGGGAAGAAATTCAATATCACTATCCTTCTTTTCTTTTACTTCTGGTGTGGATTCCCTCATACATTTTACAGATCAACATACTGTACTTTGCTTTTCAAACCTTCAAAATACAACTGTCCTATTTAGGTATCAACTGTGGAGACACTAAATGGGTGATTGGGCAGGAGTTTGTATTACAATGTTCTTTGCCAGTATGTCACTAAGATGTTCACATATTCAACTTAGAGATCATACAGAAGGACCACAATGTGTATTTGGTGGAACAGTCTTGCAGAGCTCCTGCTGGAAGCCCTGCTTTATTAGTGACTGCTCGTAACAGCTTTGTTAAATGAATTCAGTCAAACATGTTTATAAGCTCCTATGAAACCTTCACTTTGAATCCATAGTCATAGTGTTTTTCTAGTAGCAAGGACAGGTACATCCCCATGACCTATTTAGCCCACATACTGAGAAGAGATCACGTTGGCAAGGTGAATCTCTGACCTATGACATTTACTATACAGTAATACCTCGGATAACGCTAAGACTTGGTTCCACAAGTCTTGGTGTTATCCGATTTTTAGTGTTATCTGATGCATGTTAAAATCCTATGGGATGTATCGGATAACGTTAAAGCTCCATAGAGATACATTGTAACCGCACAGGCTTTAGCGGTTGTTATCCGATACATCCCATAGGACCTTAACGTTATTCAATCCAATTCTCCTCCCCAGATTACTTAACGTTATGCGATTTTAGCATTTTCCGAAGTAAAAGTTATCCGAGGTATTACTGTACTAAGGATGCTTAATTCCTATGTGAATACAGGGTGGCCTGTAAGTCCCTACCCCAGACAGGGGAAGTGGGAAGCGTTCCATTGGATTGCTGGGCAGAGGGGTGGAGTGAACTCTGTGTTGGGAGGAGGGAGAAACCACTCCCATTGGACTGCTGGGCAGAGGGGTGGAGTAAACTTTGTTCTGGGCCATGGTAACTATTATATATTGGTTTAGCTATACAAGAACTGGTCCTTCCTCCCAAAAACTGCCTCAGCAATGAAGGTCAGCAGACTTTTAGTTCCTTAAGGTTTGATTGCTTGCCTTATTCCTGGGTTCTGCTTTCAAAGATCTCTGCCTTGCTCCTAATTCCTGCTCCAGAAGATCTCCTGGCATATTCTTGCTCCTGAAGAATCCCTGCCCTATTCTTGTGGCCTGTTGTTTTGCCTTGCCTGGATTTTTGCTCCTTGAATTCTATCCTCGCCTTGCTCCAGCCCCTGAGGATTTTCCACTGTGTCTGTTCTCCTGATTGTTTGGCGTCTGACTCATTTGGACTATATTTTTGACCACTCTTAATTGACTCATGAAGCCCATCTTAAGCAATGTAGCAAAGTGCAGCCTATGGGTTACATGATGTCCCACTACTGCTGCTGCTACAATGGCAATGATGATGACAACAATGACAATGATGATGACAACAATGACAATGATGATGGGGACTGCTTTTTGCTATTTCTGAAATCATCCAAGATCAGCAATTTTTGCACTAGAAATTGGAGGGCTCATCCAAGCAAAGAACCCAATAAAACCCTCAAAATCAGAAGTGGATTCATAAAAACATAGAACTGTAGAATGTTAGCATCACTTCAAAATCTAGTCCAAACAGACACTTTCAGCAATGCATACCACCCAAGTAGTATCAAGTGGGTGGTGGGTGGGAGGTAGTTACTGAAGACAATTGGTTGCCAGTGAGCCTCCGGGTGCAATTCAAGATCCTGGTGATGACTTTTAAAGCCCTACATGGTAGTGGTCCAGGATACTTAAGAGAATGCAGCACCCCAAGGTCATCTTCCATCCCACTAGAGTGTACCAGAGGGGCTCCTTAAAAACACCATCAGCTAGAGAGGCTTGTCTCTCTAGCACCAGAAGGAAGGCCTTTTTGGCTTCTGCTCCGGCCCCGTGGAACCTCTTGCCAACTGAGCTGCATCTCCAGACAGAATTGCTGCCCTTCAGGAAAGAGCTCAAAACCTGGCTGGCAAAGCAGGTGTGGGGAAGTGGTGATAGGGTAACCACCACCCCCAGCTGGCTTATATAATGGGACTGCTCTCTTTTTAATTAGATTTTTAATTGGTGGGGGGCTGGAAAGTAGTTTAATGTTTTTAAAGGTTTTTAAAGGATTCTTATAGTTTTAAGGTGGGTGTTTGTATGCATTTTATGATGGAGGTGTTGTACGCCACCCAGAGTTGCTTGCTGATTGGACGGCAATACAACTGTGACAAATAAATAAATAAATAAATTGCACACAAAGTCAGGAGACCATGTTCCCACCTGGCGAAGAACACCAGTTTCCCATTATTCATTCTTCCTTTGAGTAGGAGGGGGATCCAGAAATACTCTACTTTGCCAAGTTGCAACTCCCATGACTCCAGCCGTCCAAGTCAAAGGTGAAGAATGATAATGGTTGTACTCCTATAACACATGGAAGATTGCATAGTTCTCATTCGCTCTGTCTTTCACTTTCAAGAAAAGTTATTTCCCCACCCTTGGAATGTGTATATACTATCCAGTGCAGCTTTAAATTATTAGGATCTATTTGAGGCTGTGCATGTTTGTATTTGCTCATAAATGTGAATACACTCCAGAAAAATCTAACTGTATAATAGTTACCATGGTCAATTTCAGGAAATAGCTTTAGAGAAATTAAATGTGAATAAATTCCAGAATATATTATCTATCAGTGATTTCAAATATTTATGTCATTTGACATGCATTATATATAGTATTCAGACTTTGGCAGTGAGTTGTACAAATACATTTGGATTTCCTTTCTTGCCTATTGATCTAGATTTCTGTTGTGCATCTATAATCTAGTTTTTTTATAAGCATTACAAAATGCATATAACCATCCAAATACAGCTTTCTTTACACACACACACACACACACACACACACACACACACACACACACACACACAGAGCTAAGCCAGTTAATTTAGCAAATGTGCTCATTTGTTTTGAATACAGACATTTAATATTCTGAAAATAAATGGAGGAAAGAAGGAAGGTAGAAAGGTAAAAAAAAAGAGAAAGAGAAAGAAAGAAAACTTATGCTTATAAAACATCAAAATTTGCTGTATCTCTTACAACGACATTTTAAAATAGATGATGCTTGGAAATTATGAAGGGAAGGGTGTGGGTGTTTGTGGGTTCTTTTTATGGAAATGCTGACAATGATTATTACTTTGAAATAGTTCTGTTTTAATGTAATGGGTCTAAATTGTATGTGGTATTTTCAAACCTGAGTTTGTACTCAGCCAGCTAAAATCAAATTCAACAGCTCAAAATTAATTAAATCTATTTCTCTACTCACTCTGTCAGTGAAATAAGGAAGGTCAAAAAAGCTCCAAATTTAAAAATGGTATTTTAAAATCTGATTTGTTTAAGTGTTAAAAGCACAATGAAACCTTAGATTTGACACTGCTGTCTTCATGTTGAATGTTTCTTAGCTAGAAATAATTACAACTAACATATGAGTACTACAAGAATGGCAATAAATCTCTCCAGCAGCTTTTCTTTTTCTACAGACAACACAGAATGCTGCCTAGTAGAAAAAATCCATGGTAGCTCTGGCAACAGGACAACTCATTGGCCCATTCCAAGATGTGAATAGATTTCCATACTGAACCATTTAGCACTAATGGCTGAACCATATGTTTCCCAATACTCCATCAGGAAACATGGGCACACAGCTCAAATCAGGTAAATGAATATGCCAACTTTCAGTGTGGTAAACACATTGTTTGAGACAGGGACTAGATGGGTCTCTTTCTATCCCAATGGTTATCAGCAGTTAGGTGGGGTTACGTATACACATGCAATTGCATAGCCTACGGCTACATTTGTGTATTTCTAAATTCATACTAGCAATTTTCCTTTATAGGTGCTAGGATGATGAGAAAATAATGAACAAAATCTTCTTTATGTCCTGGAATGTTTTTATGTCTTGTGATGTTCTTAATTTTATGACTATGAGCTATATTGTCCAAGGTGTTTCAAATATACTGAACAAAGGAAAGGGGTCATCCAGGTAATATGAAAGGAAGGAGAATAACCTCTGACCTGACATTACCAAAAATGCAAATAAAAGGAGACACTAAGATGAAAACAAAATAGTGTCATGGATTTACATGTGGGGTTTTTGATGGAAACTAGGGCTGGGTTTTAGATCATAACTCACCATCTCAAAACCACTCCTTTTCATCCGCCTGCAGGACTTGAGGTAAGTACGTATGCGCTTTCTGGCACGCTCTTGGTATTCAGGGAATTGTCGCCTGCATGAGTCAATGATAGCCTGGATCTTTTCTTTGGGCTGCTTAGAGATTGGGACCATTCGGTCCAAGTTTTCATCTACAAACAGCCTGACAAACATCTGTTGGCAAGAGGGAGACAGAGGAGAAGGGTTTGGAGGGCTGCTCTATTCTCTTTCTAAGCTTCCCATCTCAGTTACAGATAGGAAGACATTTGTTGTTGCTGTTGTTTTTACACAGTGACGAGTTTTGTAATGGAAAGCCAGAAATGTTAAGCAAACGAGTTTATTTTAGGGTCGACAAAAAAAAAAAAGACAAAGAAAAGATTAGACTGTAGTGTACAGAATTTGTGAAGGAGATAAAAACACAGTTTCTAATGATAAGCAGGCACCACTTTTACATTTTTATTAACTGCATGTTATGATCACTACATTGTTCTTCTGAACTCTGTCTTTTCTTCTTCTCTCAATTTCTGGTGTGTTGTCATGCAAAAATTACATACATTTTTGAAACAAACAAAAAAATCACTAACCACTGGAACACTCTTTGGAGAGTAACCTCAGGTTCCTTCCCACTACACTACCAACCAAGGAGACATGCACATTCATACACAAAACACACAGCTGAAGCAGCCCTTACATGCCAACTGTGCTTTAAACACTTAAAGCTGGTAACCCTGGCATCTGTCTCCACCATGTATTTCAACATGCTAAAAGGAGAGTAGGGAAACACTACCACTTCCAAAAAGAAAATTAAAGTACCTCATTAATTGACACTTTTACCCATAAATAAAAAAAGAACAAAGAAAGAAATAAAACTTAGAAGGGCACAATAAAAATATTTGACAACTTACATTAAAAGCTTTCAGACGCTCAGCTTCTACTCCATCAGACTCATTCGCCTTCTCAGCATCTTCATGCTCATCGTGGTCATCCTCATCCTCCTCTCCCTGGTTCAGGGAGAGATCTTCTGCACCTCTATCCACACTCTCATTCTTGCCAGAATCATAGCTTGAGTAGCTATGGGCAGGTGACTAGGAAGAAAAGAAGCCATTTTGTAGAATTTGCCTTAGCATCTTCTTTTCCTTAACAAAGTTATGCCATTAAGGGGGTGGGGAGTTATGAGGGTCTCATTGGGTTAAACCAGGAATTCTCAACCTTTTAGAGCCAGGGGCTGGCTGGGTCATGCTCCCTCAGAGAGCTTCAGGGGCTGGACAGCCATTTTGCCCTTCCTCCACCACATGGCACTTCCTGGTATGGTGGAGGTGGATTAAATGAATTGAAGTGGTCTCCAGGAAATCCCGTTGATCAAGTCAGGGAATAAATGGACAATTTACATCTATAATAAATTTACAAATTTACAAAAATTCACAATAGAAGACTCAAACAAAACAGTGTATGTAATTCAATGCAGATTTGGACGTGCAAAAACTGATCTAACATTCCAGCTCCTATAAGAAATTTTAAAGGCTATCTGGGATTTCTTCTGTTCTAATAATCAATTGTTCTTATTTATTTCCAGTATATTCACATAATATTTGTATTCTACATATGCTCGTGTTCTTTATAAGAGGCATGGTAAACAATGTTTCATATTCAAGTGTAGGAAAGGAATCGGGGGGGGGGGGATGAAGAAACACACTTCATCTGTGGAACATTTGTAGCTATATACTGTTATCAATGCTCCTTATCTGAACCATGCAATTTATTTATTTATTTTATCACATTTATACCTCGCCCTCATCCAAAGACAAAATTAAAAGCACAGTTAAAAACACATTAATTACATTAAAAAAGTTTAAAGTTAAAAGAATTAAAAAGTTAAAAATATCAGTTAAAAATATCAGGGAGAGAGGTGGGGACTATTCAAAAGAGCCAGCTGGCTGAACTTACTGTCCAGCCCACACCCCACACATGCCCCACCAGCCAGGTCTTTACCCCCTTTCTGAAGGGCAGCAGCTCTGTCTGGAGGCGCAGCTTACTTGGCAGGAGGTTCCATAGGGCTGGAGCGGACACAGAAAAGGCTCTCCTTCTAGTGCTAGAGAGGTGAGCCTCTCTAGCTGATGGCACAACCAGAGAGCCTCTCTGGTCCGCTCTGGTGAGTTGACAGATGTCCTCGGGGTGATGCGGTTTCTTAAGTATCCTGGCCCACTACCATGTAGGGCTTTAAAGGTAATAACCAGCACCTTGAATTGCACTCCAAGGCCTATGGGAAGCCAGTGCAGCTCTTGAAGCAGTGGTAAGGCACGAGCATAACACCCGCACCCTATCACAACCCGAGCAGCCACAATCTGGGCCAGTTGAAGCCTCTAAATGGGCGCCAAGGGCAGCCCCATGTAGAGCGGATTATAATAATCAAGTCTGGAGGTGACCAAAGCATGTGTGATCATGATCAAGGAGTGCAGGAGCAGGCATAACTGGTGTACAACATGAAGTTGTGCAAAGGCCCTCCTAGCAATGGTATTGTAGCCTTCTGTAACAGGGGTTCTCAACCTTTTCAAGCTGAGGGCTGGGTCACGCTCCCTCAGACAGCCCTGCCTACCACATATGACACTTCCGGGTGTGGTGGTGGTGGGCCACATGAAAGGGTATCATGGGTTGCATCCAACCACCAGGCCATAGGTTGAGAACCCCTGTTCTATAAGATTAAAGTATCTTCTGCTCACAGAAGTGTAGCATCACAATCTCACAGCAAATTAATATAAAATATTCATAATAAATCCCAACATGTTCTTCAGATTTGTGTAAGAGTTTGCATACTTTTTTTGTGTAATAAAAAGTAAAACAGTTGTATGAATATATGCCCTGTATCTATACTGAATGAACACTTAAACACAGTTTTGTTTAAGCATATACAGACTATAGTGTTAAAGGCTATTTTCATTTGAACTTCTTTGGACCTAGCCCATGAGATGGCTAGATGGTATTGTGGATGCAGTGGGAACAGAGCTGAGTGGGCTGAGGAGGATGGTGGAGGACAGGGGTGCATGGCGAGTGGTGGTCCATGGGGTCACGGAGGGTTGGAATCGACTGCGCGACTGAACAACAAAAAAGCCCATGTAGTCACAATTTTCCATTCTACAGGAAAATATTTTCATATAGAAATCATTTTCCATTGTGTGCATTTAGCCAACTATCTTGAGAGGAAATATGAATTAAATGATTTCATAAGCAGCATTTCTATGAACATTTTTACAAGGTGTTATTTTATTACACAGAAAGATTTGTTTTGGTAGTTAGATTTTATGATTTTTTTTCCTGTGCACCTTTATAAATAGCACTAACTATTACGGCTCTAGTCAGCAAAAAACTGTATGAGGGAGATTAAAATGAAAAGATTTATTGTTGAATCTGTCATTAACATTCTGCATCTATTCAAGTTTCTATTAAATTTAATTCTAAAAACATTAAAATATAGATTTATTTCATTTTACTAAATTCTCTAAGTGTAGTAGATAATAGACATTAAAATGCCTATTGTGTAAAAATAAGTACATGGTTCTGTTTTCATTGCAAAGCTTTCTTACTTCACATATCAGGATTCTCTATTTCCTCTGAAGTAGAATCAGTAGCTTGCGGGATAAATCAAACATGAGCATTTCATTGAACAATTACCCACTCAGACTATCAAACACTTTGCAACTACCTGCTGAATGAAAGACCACAGGTGTTTGCTAACTTTTTTAGATAGCTTGTCATCTTTTTTGTATACTTAACATGTGAGTATAACAACCTAAAATGAAAATTCAACTGTATTAATGTAGCTGAAGGATCAACATGTGTACTTAAAGAAAATACAAAGTGAGTAATCTGGATCAATCGGTTAGTGCCCACATCCCTGTATGTCTGTGATACAAAATGCAGATGCCAAGCTTGCATTTGCTTCATTTTTCACAAAAGCCCTGAGATCTACCAGCTGGAACCAAATTCAAATGGAATACTTTTTCTTCTTCTGCCATATCTGAATCCAAATATTGGTGATCCTCAGCCATGAAGACTGTCCTGAGAATATAATGCAGTGGCCTTTCATCTGCTTTCTACATAACAACATGAGCCCCATACCACTGATCCAGTTCTGCAAGTCTCTTCCTGGTCCTGAGCCCTTTTGGCACACAAAGTCCTCATCAGCCCCAGGCCAGTATTGATGAATCTTCTGCCTTACATCAAGATGGATTCAAATGGCATTTAATCCGCTTGGGGACCATCACCCTTCCCGGTAGACTTCAGAACCCAAGGTCGTTAATCCTTAGGGTTGTCAGGTTAGTTAACTGCCACCTGACACTCAGTGTTAAGTTGCTGGCAGTATGGGCTACTCTATTACCATAGCAAGATAACCTGACCAGACAGAAAAATAGCATACACTGAGAATTAAGGAACTAGGAGGCCCAGAATTTGTTTCTAGTACTGGAATGGAACGGCGCTTAATCTTTCCCAAACACACAAAAACCACTTGTTGATAACAAACCCCTTCCAGCTTTTTTTGTCCCAATGCTATATTTTAGAACAGGTAAGTGACATTATTATTGTTTGGCCAGATTATCCTGCTATGGTAATAGAGTAGACCATACTGTCAGCAGCTCGATGTCAATCATCAGGCAACAGTTAACTAACCTGACAACCCTGAGAACTAATGGCCTTGGGTGGCAAAGTCCAAAGGGAAAGGTGAATTAAATCTCACTTGAATCCATCTTGATGGAGGGCAGCAGTTTCATCTGTACTGGCCTGGGGCCAAGGAGGAATTTGCGTGCCAAAAGGGCTCATGGGCAGAATGTGACTCGTGGAACCTCCATTATCATGTTTGCTTCCTCTTTTTTCTGTTCCTTTTTGTGAACATTAACTACGTATTATAAATTGTCTACTCTATAAAATTCTTCTTTCTTAATATTTTTCAATAAGCAACAGTTATGACAGAATACGGAAGGATAGGGTGGTTTGGAATAGGAAAAGGAGTAAGACAAGGCTCATTTTGTCACCCTGCTTATTCAACTTATACACAGAGCACATAATGCGCAATGCAAGGATGGAGGAATCACAATTTGGGATCAAAATTGCTGGGAGAAACATCAACAATTTGAGATATGCAGATGACACCACACTAATGGCAGAAAGTGAGGAGGACTTTAAAAAGCTTCTGATTAGGTTGAAAGAAGAAAGTGCAAAAGCTGGCTTGAGACTCAATATAAAGAAAACCAAGATCATGGCAACAGGCCCTGTCAGTCCCTGGAAAATAGATGGGGAAGAAGTAGAAGCAGTGACAGATTTTACTTTCCTAGGATCAAAGCTCACTGCAGATGGAGATTGCAGCCATGAAATAAAAAGGTGACTGATTCTTGGGAGGCAAGCGATGAGAAACCTGGAGAGCATAGTGAAAAGTAGAGATATCAAATTGAAAAGGAAAAATAGGATGAATAAACAATAGGAACACATGCACACCTTATCACATTTATAATTAGTCGCAATAATAACCATTCTCCCACTGCAAGAGAAGAGATCCATTACTCCCAGAAGACTAATAATAATAATAATAATAATAATAATAATAATAATAATAATAATAATAATAATAATAATATCATGTCATAAATTATTCTGGGTTGAAAAGATTTTTGCAGAAGAAACTCCACTCAGGGAATGCCCACATGAGGCTTCTTTCATGCCCCCAAGAGCTGGGAAAGAGATAGGTGCTCAATCTATCATGCAGTTCCTGGGTCTCGAACTGCTGACTTGCCAGTCTTCCAGCTAACAAGGTGAGCTTCTTAACCACTCAGCCACTTCAGCCCCAAGGGGCTTGTAAGGAAGGAAAAGGCCCATAATGTTTCCATCATCAATCATATGACAAAAGATATCCAGGACCGAAGTAAGCATTGCCAGAGAGAAATCCAAATGATGGGAAATGTACTGGAAGATCCCAGTGTAGTTTTTTCTCCACCTTCTATTATTATTCCCTGGTTTCCCAGCTTCTGTAGCATCCATGATCTCTAAAAACTGGAATTACTACCAATGCCTGCCGCTTTCCACTGGTTTGAAAATGGAGGTAAAGAAGTGAGAACTATGTTCTACTCAGTTCCTCTCTCAGTTTCCTTTTCAGTCCCTGGTAATCTGAATTTTTGTGCTTTCTCATTATTATGCAAAGCACAATATAACACCAGACTCAGGCATAATCTTTCCATATTTATTTAATATAATTTCACTTCAAGGGTTGACCGAAGGCCAGAAAAGCTAAAGTGATGGGTTACATAAAATCTGTTCAAGGCATGAAATAACTCTTTTCATGAAATTGATTTGATAGGGGTTTTTTCCCTTAAATGATTTTTCTTGCCTAATATAAATTTATTTAACAAATCTTTGGGAGGTTAACAGATAAAATGAAAGAGGGATGCAATGGGGCATGTTTCTATCAAGGAGAATAGCCATCCAGAGTCTATTTGCATGTTCCCTCGTGTGATTGGGGAGTAGCAAGGATTTTTAATCACACACAGCTGAAAAGACTCTCCAGTAAAGAACTGAGTATTTTCAAAGTTATTGCCTGTGCATGTAACAGGAAATAAAAAAAAATATTGAATGGGCCAGGATATTCATTAGCAATATGCCTCCCACCTTTTCCACAAACACAAGCTTTATTGGTACTAATTTCATTGCAAAATAATAATAAATAAGCCGACTAATCTTATTGAGAATTCTCTGATTTGTTCCTATTGTATTGCATTGCATTGCATTGTATTGATTTACAGTATTAGTTACACTTAAACCCTGCCCCTCTAGGGAAAAATGAATCCCTACACAAGGTGGCTAACAGCATAAAATCCCCCATACAACAAACAAACTTAATAAAAATACCACCCATAAAACTATGTTAAAAGCTCACAGTAAAACAGACCATAAAACTGGGCCAAAGTACAGCAGTACTTTATCTTGGGAACCATTATGGCTGAATGGTAGCAGGATGTCTCTGCCTGTTGTTCTGAGGGCCTCAATTTCCCAACTGCATTCACCTAGCACATAGTTACAATGACATCCAAAAGTAGCCTACAAGGCCATAGATGTGTACTCCAGGCATGCAACAAGAGGGTGGGGACCATAGGTATGGGGAAGTGCTGATATCTGTATAATTAGCAGTGATCATATTGCAATTATTTTTTAATAATTTTTGTAATTTTATAACTTGGAATTGTTTAATTTCTTTTAGCTCAACTTTTAATATTGTATTAGTTCACATTTTTAACTGTTAATAGAGTAATGTATATTGATTTGTGTTCTTCAGCTATGTATTTTTAAAATTGTTTATGTAAGCCGCCCAGAGTTGGGTTTTTACCCGATTGGGGCGGGATAGCAAGTTGAAGAAAATAAATAAATAAAATAAATGCTCTTGGCACAAAAATTGTGATTCTTCACTGATTAGAGAACCAAATTTAGTGGTCAGTTGATGGTTGATATGTACATTCTACTTATGATAGACTCATTAGCACTTATCTTTAACAAACAAAAAAGAAGGAAGATCTCCAAGAAAATTAGACATTGGCTGAAATCTAGGTTTCAACTCCATGTGACCAGTGGGAATGATGTCATCAACAACAGCAAATTGCAACCAATTTAAGACTTCATTTGGCAATTTCAGAGTGTCTACAATCTGTAGACAATGTAACAAAGTTGGGTGTATCCTGAAGTCACCAAAAAAAGGCTTTAATCAGAAGTGATTTACCAGGGCTGATGGTTTCATTCCTGTTTTACTGTACAAAAGGCTTTCTAGCATTTATCTTTAAATTTCCACTTTTAAATTATATTCATTTATTCCAATTAGTACATCTTTTTGTTCCACAGGTTTGATTGTTTCAGCACTATTTTTGGACAGAGTACCTGGGTACAGTATTTCTAATAAGCATATACTAAAGTAGGTATTTAGAACATATGGCAATTTGCTCAACCTCTCCTCATAGACCACTTCTATTCTGTTTTATTTCTCTGCTTGCTGCTGATGTTAATACAATTTTAAATCTGCTCTAGGATATGCTGAACATCACTGACACAGTCTATTTGTAGGTCAAAATAATACATTATTAAGCAGCTTCTTCTGTTCTGCCCTCTGTCAGGACCTATATTTCCATTGTAAATAAATATTTACCCTATGATGTTTAGGTCAGGTGCATTTTATTCTCTTGTGTACAACAGCAGGGGATGCTTCCTAGTCTCTCAGGAAAATAGCCAAGAAGTCAACATAACCTTACATTCCTTCGCACTAAACATACAAGACTAAGCATGCAACTTTTCTTTCTTTTAGTCACTGCCTGCAGGAAGAAGTCTGAAGACATCATCCCTGAGCCAGAGGCTTAATGACAGCATCCCTGCAATTTTCTTGTTCAGGTGGTTTTCATTTTCCTGCAGAAAGGAAAAGTGACTCCTTATTTTCTATAAATCATTGTGCATGCCAATAGTGTTATGGTATCTTTACCATATTTACTTAATGATGAGTTTCTATGAGAACTGGGGCATGTGTGGCAGAAATCCTGTGGCACAAATGCATCTGGCCATCATAAGGTTGCCAAGGAAGGCTCTTAAGACACATAAAATGGAATTGTTGATACTCGGATTCCACCCCCACCTTTTGAATTTGTTTGGTAGGAAAATGTGTTGCAAATCTACTTTGCTACTGAAAAGTAAAGGAGAACTGGGATCTAAAGATAAGCATTTGGGGGAACCATGGGAAGGAAAGGTGGCTTCAACAGAATTTACAAAGATTGTTGTATGTCCATAAATAGTTTGCTCAGAAAATAAAACAGGCTATACAAAGGAAGGAAGCAGATGATATCAAGCATGTTTCTAGACTGAAACAAATATAAGGACAATGGTATTTCACTTGCATTCTGATCAAATTTGCACTTCCTTAATTAATTAAAAAACAACAGGACCATTCTTTTATGCACATTTTTTTTTCAAATTTATGATGCAGTTCTCCAGCATAAAATAATATAATTTGTCTTTACGTGTGGATACATAGTATACGCTGAAGGAAATTGTAAAACAAACATGGAAGCACATGGATAAAATAACATTAAAAGGAAGATACAGTCAAACCTCGCATAAAGAGTGCCTCGCTTAAAGAGTAACTCGCTTAAAGAGCAGAATTTTCTCTGAATGTTCGCTTCGCTTAACAAATAAAACCAACCAAAAACTCACTTAACAAATAAATCGGGGTTTGCAACCCCCCCTCCCCACACACACAATTAGTCATTTACAATGGTGTTTCACTTAAAGAGCAAACTTGCTTAAAGAGCAATCCTGTGGAACGCATTATGCTCTTTAAGCGAGGTACAACTGTATTTTAAAAATACTTGCAAATTGCACCGATAAAGAACATTATATACCAAGCAACATATAATTTTAATGCATAATTTAAAATAATATTCACCAAACAAGAAAGAAATAGGATGAAATGAAAATGTCCTTCAAAAATGTGATTGTAGAAGATCAACTAATGACTGGTTTTGCCTTAATTTTATCACCAATTCTTGTCTTGCTTTATATTCCTGTTTGTTTACTTTTTATTCCATACATAGCCCATAAACACTCATATTATATGTTGTATAATAAATACAACATACGTTGGATCATGGAAAAAACAAAGGAATATCAGAAACAAGTCTACTTCTGTTTCATTAACTACACTAAGGCCTTTGACTGTGTGGACCACAACAAAATGTGGCAAGTAATTAAAGAGATGGGAATACTGGAACACCTTATATGCCTCATGAGAAACCTGTACATAAATCAAGAAGCAACAGTTAGGACAGAAAATGGAGTGACGGAGTGGTTTGGAATAGGAAAAGGAGTAAGACAAGGCTGCATTTTGTCACCCTGTTTATTCAACTTATACACAGAACACATAATGCGTAATGCAGAGATGGAGGAATCACAATTTGGGACCAAAATTGCTGGGAGAAACATCAACAACTTGAGATATGCAGATGATACCACCCTAATGGCAGAAAGTGAGGAGGACTTTAAAAAGCTCCTGATTAGGTTGAAAGAAGAAAGTACAAAAGCTGGCTTGAGAGTCAATATAAAGAAAACCAAGATCATGCCAACAGGCCCTATCAGAAAATAGATGGGGAAGAAGTAGAAGCAGTGACAGATTTTGCTTTCTTAGGATCAAAGCTCACTGCAGATGGAGATTGCAGCCATGAAATAAAAAGGCGACTGATTCTTGGGAGGCAAGCAATGAGAAACCTGGGGAACATAGTGAAAAGTAGAGACATCACATTGCAAACAAAAATCCGTATAGTCAGAGCAATGGTATTTCCAGTGGCAATGTATGGTTGTGAGAGGTGGACCATTAGAAAATCTGAGCGCAGAAGAATAGATGCCTTTGAGATGTGGTGTTGGAGGAGAGTTTTGAGAGCCCCCTGGACAGCGAGGAGAACAAATAGGTCAATCTTAGAAGAAATCAACCCGGACTGCTCCTTAGAAGGTCAAATAGTGAAGATGAAGCTAAAGTACTTTGGACATCAAATGGGAAGAGAGGATTCACTTGAGAAAGCCTTGATGCTGGGAAGGGTGGAGGGCAAAAGAAGAAGGGGACGACCAAAATGAGATGGCTAGATGGTATTGTAGACACAATGGGCACAGAACTGAGCGAGTTGAGGAGGATGGTGGAGGACAGAAGTGCCTGGCGGACAGTGGTCCATGGGGTCACAAAGGGTCGGAATCGACTGTGCGACTGAACAACAACAAATATAAATGTTCCAGACCACTTCCTCATGAACAGGAGAAGGCTAAATATTAAAAAGAAAACCAAAGTAGTACACTTTCCCTCATTTCCTTTAGCTAAAATTGAAATATAGGGAAGAAGTGAGACTGTGATATTTAATTTATTTTTATCTGTTTAACTTGTTTGCATGAACTTGCCCAGGTTTAGGCATCAGAAATACATCTTTTATGTTGTTTGTTGACTTAGAGTAATAATTCAGCCTCCACACAGATGCTTGAGGTGCAACAGGCTTATTGAATGGGGTAAACTATATGGTAAAATGCATCTGCACAAGGATTTCAATTTCCCAGACAGCCCAATCTTAAAGAAGGCAGCCTGCCCAGGCAGACTCCTTTAAGATCGGGCTGGCTGGGGCTGTCAGGCACCCCCAGACAGCCCAATCTTAAAGGAGGCAGCCTGCCCGAGCTCCCTGCTTTATGATTGGGCTGGCTGGGGCTGTGAGGCACCCCCATCCAGCCTGATCTTAAAGGAGGGAGCCTGTCTGTTTTGGGATCAGCCTCGCTGGAGTGTCAGGCACCTCCAGCCAGCCTGCACTGTATTTTTATGTTTTTTTAACTTTGGCTCCACCCATGTCATTGGCTCCGGCCATAACATCAGCTCCACCCACATTGTGGTAGTAAAAATTTTGGCTGCCCATCACTGGGTATATCTAGTTGTTTTAGTTGAAGGAAGAGAAGTTTAAGAATTTCAGAACCACTGACAGGTTTAAGAGGATAGGAAGGCCACCAACACATTAATCCATGAGCACTGCTTGTCAAACATTAGTCTGCTAAATTGACAGTGGTAAGTTAGATAACATCTCTAATACACATCATCAGATGTCTTGGAAAAGTTCTGTGGTTTTTCAGAAACCAGATAGGATTGTAACTGCTTCCTGTGAGCAATGTTTGCCTTGGCACACAGAAGAGCTAAAAGGGGGTTACTGGATGCTACACTAGCTAAAGAAAAGAAACTTTGATTGTGATCATACATTTTTAGACACTTTCAGACCAACAACTGGTACTTCCAAGAGTGAAGTCTGACTTTCAGATTAACAAGAAATCACATTTGGGTTATTCTGATCTGATGACATAGCTGCCCTTTTGAAAGACTTTGCCTCATTTTTGAGAGCCCAAATGTATTTCCCCAGTCATGTTCAATTCACATTGTGACTTGAGTACAGTATTCCAGAGGGCCTTAGATATATCTGCATGTGGAGTGGGCTCTCATCATGTCCAGTACAAAAGCTTTTCAGCTGTCTGGAACACAGCATCTTTTCCCCACATATTGTTTTTTCTCTACCACTAATTCATCTCATATAAGTGAAATAATTTCCTCCTTGTTTTATTTACATTTAAATATTGCCACTACATACATATGATAAATATGGTTCCAAAGAGATTGAAAACTGCAGACATCCTATAGTATATGTGATCAAACAGAATTTAACATCAATAAGAGTAAAAATAAGAACAGCTTCATTCTCCTTGCTATGCCTACTCACTCCAGAATATGTATGTATACCAGTGAAAGTACAGAAGAAAGAAATTATGCAAATACATTCAGTTTGCATAAGTTATAAGTACAGTAGCAGAGTTTAAGCTTTCAGTTAAACAGAGTTGAGATTGCCTAGATGAGAAATAATAATATCCCTCAGACTCCAGGGAAAACCTATCAACATAAGCTAGTTCAAGTCTATATTCCAATTACATATAATGAGGAATAGGAAATAGAAAGTGTTTATGCAAGCATCACACCAAAACACAACATACTTATAAGCATATGTGACTGGAATACAAAAGTTGGAAGCAAAGCAGAATCAAATATTGTTGGAAAATTTGGTCCAGGGCACAGAAATGAAGCAGGAAGAACGATTCATAGATGTCTGTGAATCCAACAATCTTTTTATTCCAAATGCATGCTTCAAGCAACCAAACAAGCTGCTCTACACATGGACATCACTGGATGGCCAATATAGATGGCCAATATACTGTAGATAACTGGAAACAGAAAATGGAGAAGTAAAATTCTATCTGGCATAACAAAACCAAGAGCAGATTGTGGTACTGGTCATGAACTGTTAATATCCAAAATTAGAGTAAAGCTATTTTAAAAAAGACTTGTAGTATCAAAACATAATTTAAACAACATTTCTGATTAAAGTCCATGTAAGGAAAATATTTGCATTACTAAACTCAATTGTCCATGAATCAGAAGAACTGTGGATTGAAACTAGAGATATTATTATGGAATAATGCAAAAGACAATTCCTGAAATAAAAAGGGACAATAAAAGGTGAAAAACCAGAGATCATATCCAGATGTTCCAAGAAATCAAAAGGAAATTTAAGTGTAGATTAGTAATGTTGAATGATGAAGAGAGAAACACAATATCTGACCAGGTAAAAATAAAGAGAAGGTGGTAACAATATACTGAAGACACAGAAGACACACAAAAAAGGATGACAGGATCCTTTAAAGAAAAATTGTATGATGAAGAACCTGCAGTTAGAGAAAGTAAAGTGAAAGCTGCTCCAAAAGCACTGGAAAGAAAGAAATCACCAGGAGAAAATGGAATACCAATACTGTACAATTATTTTCCACCACAGACAAATCTGTTGAAATCCTGGTAAGAATATGCCAACAAGTATGGGGGGGGGGATCAAGACAGACAGACAACACTCAATATACATTCCACTCCCCAAGAAAGGAGATGCCAAACAATGCAGTAACTGTAGAAAATTAAGTGCTTTAATTTCCATGCAAGCAAACTGATGCTAAAAGTTGCAACAAATATTTGTACCTTATATGGAGCAAAATAAAACCCCCAATGATATTCAAAACAGATTCTGAAAAGAAAATGTTCATAAGTCAGAATTGACTTGATGAGATGTACAACCATTGGAACACACCAAAGAATTTCAGAAGAAGATCAGTTTATGTTTCATAGACTACAGCAAAGGCTTTGACTGTGTGGATCAAGAGAAACTAAGGCTTCTGAATGAAAAGGCGTGCCTTGGCACTTGATTGTCATGATGACAAGAAGATACCAATTGCAGAGAATACCAATTGCAGAGAGATAGAATGGTTTCTTATAGGAAAAGGTGTCAGACAAGGTTGAATTTTATCTCCTTATCTGTTCAGTTTGTACACAGAACATATATGGAAAGCCAGACTAGATTCAGATGAAGAAGGAATGAAACTTGGTGGATGAAGCATCAACAATTTAAAAATATGCAGATCTGACAGAAAGTAGCAATTACTTGAAGTGACTTTTAGTAAAAATTAAAGAAGAGTGCTGAAGCAGGACTGCAGTTGTAGATTAAGAAGACAAAAATCTTAACTACAGAAGAACTAAACAAATTTAATATTTAAGCAAGGAAATTGAAACCGTCAAAGATTTTGTGCACCTTGATTCAATCATCAATTCAAATTAAGTCTGCAGTTAAGATACCAGAAGAAGACTGAGACTCAGAAGAATAGCAATGATGATTTAGAAAAGATCTTTCACTTACATGGATGTAAGGATGTGTTACTGAAGGCCAAAGCAAAGATCATCCACACCCAGTTATTTTCAGTGACAATGTATAGGTGGACAGTAAAGAAAATTTACAGGAGGAAATAATTCATTTGAAATTCATGGATGGAAGAGAGCTTTGCAGATACCCTGGATTGCCATAAAGGTGAACAAGTCAATCCTAGAGCAAATCAAGCCTGAATGGTCACTGGAGGCAAACATAATTAAACTGAGGTTGTCCTACTTTTTGGATACATCACGAGAAGGAAAGATTCTGTGGAACAGATGTTAATGCTGGGAAAGGTTGAAGGCAACAGGAAAAGAGGAAGACCAAATACTAAATGGATTGACTCTCTAAGGTGTCCCTATGGCACGCATGCCACACATGACACTCCCATCCCTTTTGGAGTTCGCGCTTCCAGCCTTTTTTGAGTTCAGCAGCTCATTGGGAGCTCTTCCTCCACCCCCAGCACAGTTTTCCCACCTCCCTGCCCAGTAACACAATATATTACTTCCTCCTTTTCCCCAGCACAGAGTTTGCCTATCCCTCTGCCCAACAGCCCAATGGGAGTGCTTCCTCCTTCCCTCCAGCACAGAGTTCACCCTACCCCTTTACTCAGCAGCCCAATAGGAGTGCTTCCACCCCCTGCACAGAGTTCAACTGCCCTCTGCCCAGCAGCCCAATGGGAGTTCTTCCTTCCCCCCAGCGCAGCCCCTCTGTTTGGGCACTCAGTCACTAAAAGGTTCACCATCACTGTCCTAAGGGATATCACAGACTTGAATTTACACTTGCTGAGCAGGGCTGCTGGGGACATAACATTTTAGAGATTGCTTATTCATAGAGCCACCATAAATTGGAAGTGACTTAATGGCACATAACAACAAAACCAACAGGGGGAAATGTGCACAAATATTTTATAGATTATTAAGACATTGAAAATATGTTTAATTTCTCAAAAGAGAATATTAATAAATTGGTAAGAAAACAGGAACAAAGGAACTTATCCTTGAAAAAAAATGTAAACAACTGTAGGAAGGAAAACAGATTCATTCATCCCTAAATACAATATGATAGCAGCTGTGATCTTCTGTTTTGGACGGGGATTAAATTATTCATCTCATCCTCATGGGAGAAGCATGAATTTTTATTAAATTATGGTATATGGTCAATTATTAGACTAATTTGTAGCTGGATAGTTGATGCACTTTTATATCCTATTCAGTTTTCAGAATTGAACAAAAATGCTCACTGTAACAACAAACAAACACTATAACAGCTTAGAAAATTCATCTCTGGCTAGATATAAGCCTTAATGTAATTTACACTTGTTACTATTGTGGAGATGGTTATGCATGAGCAAATAGAAGAAGCAGTTTCTTACAAATGATAGTAATTATCATGCATGAGAAAAATCAGACCAAACACACACTGAACACTAAATGTTTATGAATGCTTTATTTATTTAATAAAGTTTCCTTAATGAGCTTCTAGGCTCATGTGGAAGAACTTACTACATGGGAAGCAACAGAGTAAAATTTGCTATCTAAACTTTAAAAAGAATGAAACATATTTCAAACACTAGTTACAGATCTACATTTACTGGAGCTGCTTTAGGGGAGGGAAGCAGATTATTTTCTGCTACCCCAACTAAACTCTTTATTTGGTCCACTTTAGAGAAATACAATACAGTATTGCAGTTCTGTAAAGGCCCAGAGAACATAAATCTGAATCTATTACAGAGAGATGTAACTCTGGCTGCAGTCCTGTAGGTTTTCTGCTGATAATTTCCTCTTCTTATTGTGGATAAACATGGTCTGTTTCATTGATTACACTAAGGCTTTTGGCTGTGTCGACCACAACAAAATGTGGCAAGTAATTAAAGAGATGGGAATACCGGAACACCTTATAGGCCTCATGAGAAATCTGTACATGAATCAAGAGGCAACAGTTAGGACAGAAAATGGAATGACGGAGTGGTTTGGAAGAGGAAAAGGAGTAAGACAAGGCTGCATTTTGTCACCCTGCTTATTCAACTTATACACAGAACACATAATGTGCAATGCAGGGATGGAGGAATCATAATTTGGGATCAAAATTGCTGGAAGAAACATCAACAATTTGAGATATGCAGATGATACCACCCTAATGGCAGAAAGTGAGGAGGACCTAAAGAAGCTCCTGATTAGGTTGAAAGAAGAAAGTGCAAAAGCTGGCTTGAGACTCAATATCAAGAAAACCAAGATAATAGCAACAGGCCCTATCAGTCTCTGGAAAATAGATGGGGAAGAAGTAGAAGCAGTGACAGATTTTACTTTCCTAGGATCAAAGCTCACTGTAGATGGTGATTGCAGCCATGAAATAAAAAGGCGACTGATTCTTGGGAGGCAAGCAATGAGAAACCTGGGGAGCATAGTGAAAAGTAGAGACATCACATTGCAAACAAAAATTCGCATAGTCAAAGCAATGGTATTCCCTGTGGCAATGTATGGTTGTGAGAGCTGGACCATTAGGAAAGCTGAGCGCAGAAGAATAGAAGCCTTTGAGATGTGGTGTTGGAGGAAAGTTTTGAGAGTCCCCTGGACAGCGAAGAGAACAAATAGGTCAATCTTAGAAGAAATCAACCCTGACTGCTCCTTAGAAGGTCAAATAGTGAAAATGAAGCTAAAGTACTTTGGACATTTATTTATTTATTTATTTATTTATTTATTTATTTATTTATTTATTGCTCGTATTTACTACCCCGCTCCAATCGGGCAAACCCGACTCTGAGCGGCTTACAGATTAAAATCATAGGTATGATTTTATGATAATATTAAGTCATCTTAAAACTTGATACTTAAAACTTTTAAAAATTCATAAAAGCATTAAAATCACACCAAAAAATTGAACCGAAGGGTGGCTGTCTCTTGATCAGCCACCCTACATGAGAACCCACGTTCCTGTGTCCCCACACTTGATTTGCCAGCCAGGTTTTTAAGCCTTTCCCGAAGGGCAGGAGCTCTGTCTGTAGGTGCAGCTCGATTGGCAGGAGGTTCCAAAGGGCTGGGGCGGACACGGAAAAGGCCCTCCTCCTAGTGCAAGATAGGGGTGCCTCTCTAGCTGATGGAACAACAAGGAAGCCTCTCCGATCCGCCCTGGTGGGGCGGACAGATGTTCTTAGGGTGACACGGTCTCTTAGGTATCCTGGCCCACTACCATATAGAGCTTTAAAGGTAATGACCAGCACCTTGAATTGCACCCGGAGACATACTGGCAACCAATGCAACTCCCGGAGCAGCAGCGAAGCATGAACATAACGCCCGCACCCCGCCACTACTTGGGCCGCCGCATTTTGGACCAGCTGCAGTCTCCGAATGGTCACCAGGGGCAGCCCCATGTAGAGCGCATTACAGTAATCAAGTCTGGAGGTAACCAAAGCATGTGTGACCATGAGCAAGGCGTCCCGGTCTAGGAGTGGGCATAACTGGCGTATTACACGAAGTTGTGCAAAAGCCCTCCTAGCCACGACTGCCACCTGTTCTTTGAACAGTAGTCGTGAGTCTAGGAGGACCCCCAGATTACGTACCGGGTCCGTTTGGGGCAAGGCTGCCCCATCCAGAACCAAGCTGGCAACTCCCGTGATAACACAGGGCCCCTCACCCAAAGCCACTCAGTCTTACCGGGATTCAGCTGTAGCCCGTTTACCCCTATCCAGACCTTAACAGCCTCCAGGCACCTGGAAAGGACTTCCACTGCACCGCCTGGGTCCCCACGGGCCGAAATGTACAACTGGGTATCATCTGCATATTGATGGTACCTTACCCCGTGGGAACGTATGATCTCACCCAGTGGCCTCATATAGATGTTAAATAGGAGAGGAGAGAGTACCGAGCCCTGAGGCACCCCATATTGGAGGGGCCTGGGGCTGGACTCCTCCTTCTCCAACCACACCGATTGGGTCCTGCCCCTCAGAAATGAGGAAAACCAGGACAACACAGTGCCCTGGATTCCCAAACTTGGGAGCCTACCCAGAAGGATGTCGTGATCGATGGTGTCGAAGGCCGCTGAGAGATCGAGAAGAGCCAGGACAGACGGATAGCCTCCATCCCGCTCTCTCCAGAGATCATCCACCAACGTGATTAATGCAGTTTCAGTACCATATCCGGGCCTGAATCCTGACTGGAAATGAGAAGAGATGAGTCACTTGAGAAAGTCTTGATGCTTGGAAGGGTCGAGGGCAAGAGAAGAAGGGGACAGCCAAAGATGAGATGGCTAGATGGTATTGTGGAGGCATTGGGTGCAGAGCTAAGCGAGTTGAGGGGGATGGTGGATGACAGGAGTGCCTGGCGGACAGTGGTCCATGGGGTCGCAGAGGGTCGGAATCGACTGTGCAACTGAACAACAAAAAGCAACAGGTTTTTGGCCATAAACTCCCAAACCATTTTTGTTTCAGACATCCAATGGTTTGTGCAATGGCTGAGAGAGAGTGAGAGATTGGGGAAAAAGGCAATGAAAGTAAACTAAAGGATCATTGCTCATTTAATAGTCAAGCATGATTACTTAATGCTATTCCTAGATCCAGTTTTTGAGTTAGTGTGTAGCTTAGCTGCTCATAGGATTTATAAATGGTTGACACTGTAATTTACAGTTTGGTAATACAAAAATACTATACTACTCATATATACAGGTCTAAATGCGTACACATCTCTCACATTTGGATCTCAACCTCTCTCCATGTGACTTAACATGTTATAGAAGATAGAAGTGAACTGCAATTCAGATAGAAGTGAACTGCAATTTTCATAATTTCAAGACTCCATATTCCATACATACAAATAGTGGGAACAACCATCAGATATCTGGAAGGTTGCACTTTCCCTGTCTATTTTCTATAAGGACTTTCAAGGTACTGAGGAAATTATTTTAATTGTAGTCTATTGTCATTTATCATAACCATCTTGTTCTTGTTCTTTACTGATTATTGGGAGTGGTTAAAATATACCTCAAACAAAACATACACCTAAGGCTACCAATGTCAGATGTCCATTTGTTGATAAGAAAGATTGTTGGAACAATATAACTAGAAAAAAATGAGAAAGTTGTTTTCCTTTCATTAAGAGAGTGTTAATATAATTCATGGTGCACATACAGTATTAGAAATGTATACACTCTGCTGTTCTTAACATATTTCATGTTCATTTCAAAATAAGTATGAAAGCTGTTGCCTTTTCACACTAATATTGAAAAATATAGTGCTGGAACAGTTCAATTTCAGATTACAACTTCAAGAATGCACCAGTTAGCACACCACTTATTAGGAGGCAGAACTCAATTTATTTATTTATTTGTAAAGTAATTTCTCCTGCAATGGAGAAAAATATGCAAATAAGCAGGAGAACAAAATAGCAATCAGAACGTTGATAAGATTGTTTTTGTTTCTACCACTGGTATTTAAATACTGTATACAGTATTGGCATTGTTTCCAACATTCCCATCTTCAACTATAAATGTCATAAATCTGGTAGGCAGTACCGTATTAAGAAAATGATGTTGTCAGCAATATTACAAGTATCAGTGGCAAAATTCTATTAAATTAATTTATCTTTCGTTCTTCATATAGTGCATATGGATGATCAATGGCTACCTATCATGCTATCTAATTTTCTGTATTTGTCTTTATTTACACATAGCCACTGTATTGCATCCAAAATAATACAACAGAAATTTCAACCTCTTAAAACAAATTGTCAGTTTTAATGAAAACATGTGCATGCAAGGATATAAATGGCAATAAAGAGCTTTAATACTGATTTGAAATAATAAGATTATCTATCTATCTTGCATAATAGTATGTGCTATATGAGTTATCTTCAGCAGGAAGATGCCACGTGTTTTCTAGAAATACTTTTAACCAGAAACTAAAATCTTGAAAAATATTTTTCTGGTTCAAAAATCATGTTAATGTAAAAAATAATACATATTGCTACTGTTGAAATATACATATTGTGCACTATTCACTTCAAAAAGAAAGACAAGTAGATACTAAGTATTGTGGTAACTTCCTATCTTGCAAAAGGCCCTTCTGACATTGTGGTAAATTTTTCACTTTTCTGCACTAGACTTTTGTAATATCTTGTGAACATGGAAGCATCTTACCTTGCTTCCATTTTCTTTTGCCTCTTGTTCCATCTTAAGATCAGAGACTAGGATGTTCTTGTACTTGTTCTTTCCATCACTGCTTTGGTCATCTAACCTGTATTCTGAAGTGAGCTGAGTAGAAAAGGGGCTGTCACTCAAATTCAGAGGTTGCTCATCAGGTTCCAGGGTTGTTTTGCCGTTACTGTTGGCTTCTGCTGCATCCCTGCTGTGTGTTCCCCCTGAAGTGTTGGAACTGTGTCCTGCTGTCTCATTGCCATTAAAACTTTCTGCAGCTGAATCATCTATGAAACACATGGATTACAGATTTTTAATAGCATACTATCAACATCATCTCTACCAAAACAACAAACACATATGACACACTCCTAACTAGCTAGTCTCACTTTAGGCTGGCTGGGCAGACATAGGCTGGTTGAGTCTATGATGTATCCAACTACCACCATCAACCCAATACACCTTTCTTAAGGGGAGAATAGCACAAAGAGGGGAAATTAAAAAACCACAACCCCAGCACAATCACCAAGAATCACCATGGAAAATGAGCTGAAAGCTACCAGTGAGTAGCTAACAGACTATGCAAGATGTTAGGCTGGGCTAAGGACACTTGTGCTGACCCAAGGGGCTTATGTCATGCAGTACCCGGGTTTCAAACTGCCGACTTGCTGGCCTTCCAGCTAACAAGGCAAGCTTCTTAACCACTGAGCCACAGCAGCCCATTTTTCTGTTGTTCTTAACTTGGAGTTAGGATTGTATCCGTAGACATGCACACGTTTTTATATAGTGCAAACATAGCACATGTCATGGTCCACCTGGCCAGTGGGTGATGTGATCTAAAGGGTTAGAAAACCACAAGTTTTGCAGAGTGTCATTGTGAAGATGTCCATTCATCCAGGCCCTCCTCACTGAATAACGACAGGCATACATAGCAGCTCCAAATATTATACAGTGAAACATTACATTTATACATACACCTCAAATTCACATATACACCTCAACAGCAAACTATAAACTTTGGGTTTATCTGATTTTGTCTTTCTTTACATACTTTGGCATTCCTGTAGTAAAAATGCTGAAAGTTTCTGTTTATACATGGTGACCCCAAAGTTGCCAACCATAGGGAAAATTGTAGCTAAATATATCTTTATGTACAAAAAATGCATCCCAAATTTTTACAAAATATTCTCTATGTGTTGGCCACCTCTTTCTACACAAACACACACACAAACTCTTCTCCCCCACTCATGGTGAATGCATTCCAAGATATCTGCTATTATGCATTTTTGCCTATGTATGATGACTTTTGGGACATCTTGTATTTTAGAGTTACTGAATTTCATTGCAATGTAAAAACCATAAACTTTGGTCAACCATTTTAATGTCGTTAGGTTGCACACATTTCTTTCTCATACGTTCTTAATATTTTACACCTATATAGTAGAAATATACCACATCGTTCTTTACATAAGAAAATAATATTTGTTTGTTTGTTTAATTTATTGGCTATCTTTCTCCCTTTGAAGGACTCAAGGCATCTGACAATAATTAAAGCAAGTTACACTAAAACACTATATTACAAAGTTTTTTTAAAAAAAAATCAATTAAACATATAAGAGTAATTTTAAAAAATTGTTGAACATTTAAAAACTATTTAAAAACACAAAATAAGCAACAGAAACAGAGCATGATCAGAGACAACTCTTTAGTTATTAAAAAGCTGTCCTCAAAAGGTAGGTCTTTAACTGCCATCAAAAGGATAAGAGGAGAAGGTAACCTGATCTTCAAAAAAATAAGTGCAGCCATTTAATTTGAGGTGCACATGAAGAAGTTAGTTTCAATTTACTTTTTAACAATTCACAAAAGGTGTTAAATTTAGAAGAGCAGAAACCTGGCAGAAAACAAAAGAGATTGATCTCTCAATCCACAAGTAGAGCTGATCCATACCTTTCAGAACATCCGAAAACTAGGCTGGTTTACGAGTCAATTTTTGACTGGTGATGTTGCTGTATGACACTCATGGCCTGCCAGGAGGTTGAACTGGGAATTTTCTTTCTATTGCTTCTAAAATATTTTGGACCAGCAGCAACTATTAACATAAATTCCTATTATTGGGGGAAGGGGAAGACTCTGGGTAGGTTCTGAGCAATTTTTCATATTTCAGATAAATACCTTATCAAACAGGCCATGAATTTTATTCTGGCAGTACATTATATGTAATAACAAGACCCATTAACCTCATATTATGATATATATACTGTAGCCAGAGACAACGGCTGAAATCCTGTTACACAGATTCACATGTGTAGTGCAAATTTGCAGAAATGAAGAAAAAAAAATCATGGAAAAAGCAATATTTATGAGGTTCTTCCCTAGGTGTATTGTGCAACAGTTGTGATGTGAACCACATGATTGAGTGCACTTGCTAACCATGCAATAATGAACTTCACATTTGATTGTGTAGTCCTGGCGTGAACAGCATGATCAACTGAACAATGCAGACTACCTGGGCAGTCCCGCTGCACCTACCACCTTTCTGTAGGTGTAACTTTTCATTAAGACAACTTGAACAAGGTTTCAGCCCATGAATCCAGAGGTGTTGAGATTGAATAAAAACACCATACAGTTTCTGATGAGTGTGCTTATTGTTAAAGGCTGGTCTTACGTTCATGCTTCTTTTACTGATTATATAATGGGTTTAGCAATACCAATAAAAATGAATTAACCAACATTCTTGACCAAAACTCTTGATCAGTTTTCTATTAACACTAACAGTGGAAATAAAAAGACTTCCTCATATGTTTAAGCATTTCATTTGGGTTCCGTGAATGACTTGGGGATTAGGTAACATGTTCACCCAGTTATGGTTGCATATACCTTCAATTGAGAAATTTCTAAACTTTCTATATTCACCATTGGATTATTTCTAATCAAAGATAAAAAGGGGACATTCACAGTGTTGCAAAAGGTGGTGTTAAATGAAAGTGGAGTAAATGTATTGCTGCAGAAATACTTTAGAAAGTTAAAAATAAAGCTTAATATTGCCATTAGCCTCTGAAATTATGAATGTCACAAAAAGCACAGTTACCACATTCTCTCAATATAATATAATATAATATAATATAATATAATATAATATAATATAATATAATATAATATAATATAATATAATATAATATAATATAATATAATATAATATAATATAATATTGCCATGCTACAAAAACATTTTAAAAACTTAATACAAAACCCAGATGTTACTTTTCAATTTTTCCATGTCTCACATGTTGGCTCATTAATATTTCAACTTCTTATTTACACTCTCCATAATAATTGGTAAAATATTCCTTTTGCCAATGGAGTTTATGCCAAAGGCTTGCAGGATTCCTTGTGGTTTCCTCTCTTCATCTACTTCAGTGAAAATAAAGAAGTGGGGAAAACTTTATTGATTTCAGACCTTTCTAGAATGTTTTTGGCTAAGTGCCAGAATACTTAATCTCCTTCTGGGAACATTAAAAAAAAAGAACACATAAACAAAACTACAAACAATTAAAATACTGGCTTTTCTTTCTGGCATTAATATAATGGTGAGATGTAGTAATGTTTCAGTTACAGTGTTGCATTGCAAAAACACTTTTTAAATTTTTTTAAAAAAACTTTTTTAGCGTTCTGTCCCCCCCCCCCTTTTAAATGAAGATCATAAATCAAACTAAAATGTCTAAACTTGCATGTTCAAAAGGGATTGCTCAGCACTTTGCAAAATGGTGATGGCTCCAGTACACACAAATAGTTTTCCGCATGCTTTCTTCCTTCATTCTCAACCTGAACTTCAGGATTTTCAAGGGTTCTGTACACATATTAAAGCATTTAATGCACTAGTATGCTCACTGTAGTTTGTAACTTAGGCTCATAATTGCTGTTACTTGGAAATGAAGCTTCACTTTGACATATGCCTAACAATTACTTGTGGATAATTCTTCTTCTTGGATTATTTATTGGTGGGAAGCTTTGAAACTATTTAAAACAGCTCTTAAACTTGTGGCTGTATTGATATTCCAAACATAGCTGTCTAATGTCACTCCACTGTGAGCATGGGACATTCTTCAACAGGACTTAGAAAACCCTGATCCAATATTCCACTCAGGAGGAGCTGACACTTACTGTGAATTCTGCTCTTCAGCTTAAATACCAAAGTCTGTGGCAGGCCAATTCTATCATTGGAGATAAAGCATCCCTCGGGCGAAGTCCAACCTTTTTCTTGCAGTGCACCCAGGGATTAGCCTGACTTCCCGTACATGCTCTCCACTGCACAGTAAGAGCTAATCTTTCCTGTATGAAGCAAGAGATGTTGTTGCTATGACAACATAGTCTACTATTGGGACTACTGAGCTGAGCTGAAAAGATGACAAGGAGGCATGTACTCAGCACTCCCCCAGGGCTATGGGCTTCCTCCTCAATATAATTCCTCCCAAGTTCACTGACAGCCTGAAATGTTAATTATCTATGTATTTTATTATGGGGTGATTACCTAGTTAAGAATATGGTTGGGATATTAGAGTCTTCAGCAAAACAGTCACTTCTAAGTGGTTTGTACTTTGAGTGGTCATTTTTTAAAACATTGCACATTCCTACAAGTGGCCCTTACATTTAAGTAAGCACACATTGTGTGAAAGAAAAATAAAGACATGTACAAGTTCATTCCTGAAGCACTAGCCTTTTTCATGATCTTTCTTTTCAGAACAGATATCATATCAAGAGCTTAGCAGAACATCAACATCAAGGGCAGACTACACTGATGAAAACAAATTAGTCTCTATTGCTTATATTAGCTATTAAAAATAAGAATCAAACAAAACTTGAAGAGCCCTTTACTTCAAAGAAACAAAGAAATCCAGTCATTCAAATATTAGCTGCATAAAAACATTTAATGTCCAAATATTAGCTGCATAAAAACATTTAATGTCCAAATAATGATAATTCAGCTCTGTGTTGCAATGTATTTTTTCCCTCAGCAACAATAAAAATAAAACTTCAGAATGGTTATTTTTCTTGCATTCCATTTGTCAAATATCCAGATTTGGTCTACTTTCTGATTTTCATATTTCAGAAAGTATCAGAATTTTTTGTCTTTATTTGACTAAAATAGCATGTAGTTATTGAATAGGTGCCCTTGTAACTAATTGTCTCTTTATATGGCTTTAGAGAGTCATAAATCAGCATAATTGAATGTTGTTCCCATACAAAGGACTTTACTGTCACAATTTGCATGACACCTGTCACTGGCAAAGAGAAGGCATATAAACAACTCATCTCTCCACTGTCATTGCTGTTTGGGAATGTCCAAATCTTTTCCTCTTCTGTGTTTAAAATTGACACTGCCAGAAACCTCCCTTCACTTCTAACACATGTTGCATATGTCACTATAATTATTCCGATTTAACCAAATATTTCTATAGGCATCTATACAGAAGAACATCTGTAGTTTAGCATTGAACCAGTATTTTTAATAAATAATAAGTTCAGAGAAATTGGTATTCCTATCAATGTATGGTACCAAAACAAATACTAGTTTCAGATTCACTCTTTCTGACTTCCGGGCACTGCAGTGATTTTTTTCAGAGAATTCATCTAGTGCATGCGATTATATGTGCATATGATTATATATGCCATATCCCACATATGCCAGGAAATATTATGTTGAACTACTCTTGTGGCAATTCCACACATTCTTTCCACTATGCAGGAGACTAATGCAGGATCAAAATCATTTCATTGAATACACATACACATTCCCCCAGATGATTTGTTTATCTCCAGGTCAGTTAGCATTCTAAGGACCAATACACACAGTCTTTTTCCTGTTTTATTAGCTCTTAAAGGGCTGAGGGGGTGGGGTTGTATCTCTAAATTTTGTTACATAAGAAATGACGATTCTTCTGAATGTCAGGAATGGAAGAAAATAGTTATGGGATTGCAGAATATATTATGTAGTGGAGTGCATATGTTGAGGTGTTGGTTTTTACTTTTAAAGCACTGTACAACTCAGCACCCATGTATCCACTGAACTACAGTTGTCTGTATTAATCCCTCGAACAAATCAGATCATAAAGAGCTGTCCTTTTAAAGGTGCCAACTGTTACAGTTATCCAAAGTGAATGTGACAGGAATCAAATATTTTCATGTTGCTGCTATGCTTAAGAATTCCTATGTTTAGGAATTCCCTTCCTAAATCCCTATGAAATAGCATCTCTTTGTTGGGATTCAGAAGAGGATATAACTTGGTACTGTCTCAATGGACTTTTGGATGCAGCTGATTTGATCTGAGTTGCAAACCCTTTATGGTGATGCATTTTTTGCTTTTTAGATTGCTAAGGTTTTTTTATGTATGTAATGTGTTTTTGTAGTCTAATCTTGTTCTATATAACTCACAAGTCCTTGAACAGAAGAATAGCATGCAAATGAAAACAGTAAATAAGTAAATAAAGAGAAGGTCCTAGTTACTCTGAAAATACAGAAATTCAGGATTCAAACTTAAGCCTAGAACTGATTGGTGTGGTAAACTTGTACATTAGCTATACCACTTCACTCCATAAGGGGATTCTGAAATAACTGAGTGTCCTTCCATTTTTTTAAACAGTCTCCATAAAAATCGGTATGCCAGGAGGTTATAAAGTGACATACAGTAGAACATCGGATAACGTTATGACTTGGTTCCACAAGTCATGATGTTATCCGATTTTTAGCGTTGTCCGATGCATGCATCGAACAATGCTAAAAAAAAAAAAAGCCCTGACGTCAGGGACAAACTGCGCGGTTTTTCCCTGAAGTCATACTGACCCTAGGCTAGCAATTGCTAGCCTAGGGTCAGCTTGACTTCGGGGGGAAACCTCTTGTCTTGCCACCCAACATGACCCTTAGTGCTTGCTAAGGGTCATGTCGGGTGGCAAAAGAAGACACCCACTCGCACTCCACAAGGCGCACGAACGGACACCTTCTCTTCCCCCCCCACCCTAATGGCCCCTTAGCGCTTGCTAAGGGGCCATTAGGGCGGGGGAACAGGCACCCGCTCGTGCGCTAAAAGGCGCACCAGCGGGTCCTTCTCTCTTGCCACCCAAAACGATCCTTAGCGAGCACTAAGAATCATGTCAGGTGCCAAGAGAAGGTGCCCAATCGCGCCCCACAAGGCGCGCAAACGGGTGCCTTCTCTTTCCCCCACCCTAATGGCCCCTTAGCAAGCGCTAAGGGGCCAATAGGGTGGGGGGAAGAGGTGCCCGAAGCCCAGCAGCTTTGGACACAGCCCGCAAGGGCTTCGGAAGAAGGCTAGCACAGCACAGCCGAGCTGGGCTAGCCTTCTCCTGCAGCCCTTGCGGGCTGTGTCCAAAGCTGCTAGGCTTCGAACACAGCCTGAACGGGCTGTTGACAAAGCCTAGCGGCACTCAAGCTAGCTTTGGCTCGGATAACGCTAATGATCATTATCCGATGCAAGATTTTTCCAAAAATCTTGCATCGTTATCCGATTCTAGCGTTATCCGGTCCAAACGTTATCCGGTGTTTTACTGTACCTGTCATCTTGTATTTTATGCAGATAAAATATTTTGTATGGAGCATCATTCAACAATGTGACCTCTCTCCTGCAATCTGGGATGGCATAATGCAAGTACAGAGCTATTATGTCAGTAAAAAAGTACAGTATACAAAGTAGAGCCAGGCTGGAGATATGGTTGCTGGAAAGGAAAAAAAGGAACCATTTGCCTTACTGTTTATAAAACTGGTATCAAGGGCCCCTGGGGAATGATGAAAGGCCAGTCTAACTATCCCACTGTCAAGTGGCCACTTCCAGAAAACCATGCCAACCCCTAGACATCAGTCCAACTGGCACACACAAAAATTCCTTCCGAGTTCTTAAGGACTACCAGCAGTCACCACAGGGAATCCCAGCAGAAGGGGACGTGGATAAATCAAACTAGCCATAGGGTCGGATCAGGCAAAATTTCACAAGATGCTTTATGTTTGAAATCATAGAATGTGAAACATCTAGGACTATGGGTCCAAGACAATGATGGCAAAGCAGCAGAAGGAATCCTTGGTGCCACACATACTACCAGCTTCTTCCCTTTCTGCAGCATTCCCTGCATGTAAGCCAGGAGGAAATACATATTATGATTACTTTGTGTAGATATAGCTAAGTTCCAGGTTTACAGTAGATTGTTTAATTGGAATATATACACATCTGATAACGAAGCCTAATAGAAAAAAAGTCAATGGATATGATATTTTCATGATGAAAGCTAAAATCATGATTTCATTACCCTATTCTACCATGTAGAATTCCTTACAATAACAAAGTAACGTACACTACATTGCTAATAAGTGGGCCTGAATTCAAAGTACAGTACTGTATTACTCAGCTAGTTCTCCGGGAGATGAAAGGAGGGTCTTAACTGCATTCCCCCAAGCTACATCAGAAATGTGTTCTAAAATTTAAGGAAATATGAAAGCAATCTGAAAAATGTTACTTCTACTGCTTAAACTGAACAAGTTTTGGTCCAAGAATGTTGGTCAATGTTGTTTGTTGCAGGAAAATAGGAAAGAATTTGCAGAAGCACTCTAGTTGTCTCCATCCTGTCAGACAAGTAGCAGCACAAAGGCAGGAAGGTACTGTTATAACAGGATAAATATATATTTATAAGGGGAAACACCTGTTTACATTTTGTTAAAATCTTAAGCATATATTATACTGTATTCAGCGGTGGAGATCCAAGTTTTGAAATAAAATAGTCCTAATTCGGGTGCAACGTAGGGTTTTCTCCCTGGCCACGCCCACCACACCACACCCACAGTGTGGTAGTAAAAAAAATTTTGGAGCCCACCACTGACTGTACTGCTATGGGAAGAAGATTGTGGCTACAAGACAATGTGTACTTTTTGTTACTGAAAATCTGCTTGAGGACTCCCAAACAGACTATAGAATAGCAAATGAATGCTAAATCAGAAAACATAACATCATTAGTAATATGACATGAATGAACAGTCGGTCATGCAGTAGGATTGCAACTGAGGTCAAATAGCAAGAAAAGAAATTGTGACTAAAAATTAAGAAGAATTTTCTCATAGTAAAAGTTGTTCTGCAGTAGGAGGAACTACATTAGGGCTACAACTTCAGTGGAGGTTATAATTTCAAACAAAAGTCAGATGGCCATCTCCCAGGGATGTTTTAGATGTGGTGTTCCAGTACACAATGGAAGCAAAAGGTCTATAATCCTGGCAACGGAATTATTACATAGGTAATATTTATCTTTCAATAAATAAAACATTTGTTCAAACAGGGATATAAGACTCATACATTTCTCATCTATGGTTTCCCTGTTTGGATGCTAAGATCAAAGAGAAAGGGACAGATAGCAGACAATTGCAGAGTGCTGCTCTTTTTAATTTTTTTTATAATTTATGCAGATATAAATTGCACTAGCGGCCTACTGATTTTCAAATATCGTGCAACATTCATGTAAGGGTATAAACAAGCATATATAATGCACTGTCATTCCTCAATGTGTAATCTTATTTTTACCTGTCTTTATGTAATTTATTAATTGTCTTTATTTTACTGCTTTAGCTACTTCAATATTTTGTCAAACCCGTGCAGACACAGTGGTGATTGGTACTGCAATGCAAACCACAGGAAGGGCAAGTGTGAACCTTTTGAAAAGAAATATACATTTTAAAAGATAGTCAATTATAATTCATCATGTTACTGATCATAACAAAGTGCAGATGTTTCCATTCATTCAGAATTCGCTTTTTGAAAGGGGGAAAGGATCCTACTCTGAAAAATGGAGCAGCCTGCTATTAACATTCAGTAGAATATTTGTTCTGAACTATACTTCCTCTGCATATCTCTTGTTTAAACATCATTAAGTTAAAATGGTAAACCTGAAATAAACATCTAATTGAGTCCCACATGAATTGCTGCCATATTATTTCAGATACAATGTATCAAACAAGTTCTGCACGGAGAATCAAGAGTCAAAAGCCACAGATATAGTGGTGTTTCAGTCCCTTCCCCTGGAATTATCTAAATCAGTGGTTCCCAAAGTGAGGCCCATGCCCTACAGGAGGGCTTCAATTCCCAGAATCAAAGTCAATACATTGGATGATCATTGCACTGGGGAAATGACTTAGGCTTTTGTGAATTGAAGTCCAAAGACCAAAGGTTGAGAAACAATGGCCTAAATACTGACAGAGAAGAAGACCAGGACACAAATAAACACAATCATACATAAAGCTTGGAATATTATTTGAAAAAGGTTAACATGTTAGTAGTTTTTAAAGAAAAAGTAATTTTAAGGAAAGCAGTCTTGAGAGATAAAGGAAGGACCAGATTCTATGGTTGGTTTATCTATTATATATGATGTTTAAATTTTAACTTGGAGAATATATATAATTTTAATCACTTTTAAATATCACTCAGCAAAATCTCAGCCTGTTGCTGCCTGCATCAGAAGGAGATATTTGCTGAGAATTTCAGGTTCATCTCTAATCAGAAACACTGTAGAAGGTTGTCTGGCCAACACACAGAATTTTCAAAGGTTTTTGCGTGGAGCCGGCAAAACAGTAGGGAAGAACAAGCAGAGGGAGATTAAGCTGGAAAAAGTGCACTCCAGGTATAGCAAACTCTAGCAGTAAATTTTAGCTGTATGATGAGAACTATGTGATGTTAGCAGGTGATATACTAATTAATTTAAAGTCCTTAGGATGATTCTTCAAAATATACCTCTGATAAATAGTTTTGAGCATTATTGCATGACAGAAAAAAATTGGAGTCATCTGATAATGTTGGATTGATGGGAGAAAATAAGTTCTGCAAAACAGAAATTCTGTGCATATTTGAATTCAATGCAGTTAAACAGAACATATGTATGAAATCTTGTAGTTCATTTTGGATGGAATATAAAGCCAGTGGTGAGCATCAGCAGGTTCGCACCAGTTTGCCAGAACCGGTAGCAGAAACTCTGGCTGGCCCCTCCCATCCAAGTTTTGAAATAAAGTAGTCCTAATTTGGGTGCAATGCAGGGCTTTCCCCCTGGCCATGCCCACCACACCATGCCCACAGTGTGGTAGTAAAAAAATTTTGGAACCCACCACTGCATAAATCTACCTGCCCAAAGTAAGGTAAAGGTAGAGATCTCCCTTGCTCAAAAGCCAGTTGTATCCAACTTTAGGGTGCGGTACTTGCTTTTGAACTGTTAGGTTGGCAGGAGTTGGGACACATGGCAGAAGCTCATTCCGCCATGCAGCACTCTGGTCTTCAACTACTGACCTGCCAACCTCCAGTTCCTTGCCCCAGAGACAGAGATACCACAAGAAAACTATATACCTCACACTGAAGTAAGAAACAGAAAATCAATACTTAACAGATCAAACACTTTTTTTAGAAACTAACAGAAGGTGAACCTTAATTTGAAGCAAACTTTGATATTTAATACTTATAGTAATAATGTTCTAATTGTATAATGGCTCATGACCTTATGAATCTATATAAAAATACATTTGGACAAAATATCACTTTCTGGAATAGCCTCTTGAAAACGGTATTCCTTCTCTTCAGTAGCTTCTAGGAGAACAGCAATACAGTACAGTCTTAATTTTGCTGTTCTTTACAAGAGAAACAATGTGATGTGGAACATTCAATCAAATTACAATACGATGGAGATCTACAAAGCGTGTTATTAAGCTGCTATAATGAGGGGAGTACCATTCGTATTTATGTCCCATCAATTAAATCGTTGTTATCGTTCCTTCCTCACCCATGCTTCACAATTAAATAGAAGTCAGAGTGTTTTAAATTGTCCAAAATTTAGAATGCAAGATATATGCCTGACTTTAGAGGTTTGTTTCCTTTATGGCCCTATGACCAGATGCAGCTCCTCTCACAAGCTCTAACTGTGACCCTCAGTTTTGTCTTAATGCCCTGATTGTATGCTAAGACTTTTGTCACTGTCAAATTAAGCACTACAACTGCTAGATTTATAGTCAATAAATGCTTGTCAGACTCTCTAGCAATCTTTATACAGATTGTATTTTCCCTCCATTGTTATAAGTGACCAAAAAGTAGTCTATATCAGGATTATTGGGAAGCTACAGATGCATGCAGCTTGAATCTCAAAATTGCATAAAATGTGATGTCTGGGCCCAGAGAGTGTGTGCACCTTTCTGTAACTAATTATATCTAACATGTTCATGCAAAAGAATACATTGGGACTGCCACTCCTGAAAGCACCTGCTGACATCTCAGGAAATTGTTAAGTTTCTTTAGGTTACCTGATGAATGCTGGTGGAAGAAATGAAAGCCTGTTTTTATTGAGTTGTGTCATTTTAATACTTAGTATAACATCTCCCAAAACCATGCTATTTCATTCACTCATACACATCCATGTGTTGTTGTTGTTTTGCAATTGATTCATAAGATCATCCTCTTGGTAACTTTTCAAGGGTCCACCCCTAGTTTCTGATGTTGGCCTTGAAATGTCAGGAAATGGAAAGCTGCTGACTTGGCAACTCTAAAAGGCCTGATTTCCTTGTTTCCAGTAAGCACTGGACATACACAGTGAAATGCTTGTATAGAATATTTATTTATTTAGTAATAGTGGGCGGCATATAAATTGAATAAATCAATGAAATCAATCAATCAATAGCAATAGCAATGGCAATTACATTTATATAATGCTCCATAGCACTTAGTGGTTCACAAGGTAATTAGAATTTTGCCCCCAACATGCTGGGTACTCATTTTACTGACCTCAAAAGGATGGAAAGCAGGACAGAACGCACAACATCAGTAATTTTGGTTGCAGTACAGCAATTTAACTACTGCACTAGGGTCATCCATCCATCCATCCATTCATGTTCATAAGTGGAATATAGGCATGTTTATGAAAGTATTTACTTATAAATCAAAATGCTGATTAGATTCTCCTGATACAGGTCTCAGTAAGAAATTAAAGCCCACTTAAAAAGAGATGTTTATTCTACAAGCTCTAAAAAAAATTATTCAACATGAACCAAAAACAGAGCTAGAAAGTAATGCCTAGCTCTTAATGACACAACTATATACATACAAATGTCTGGCCAGACCTCCTGCTATGGTAATAGAGTAGACCATACAGCCAGTGACTCAATGCTGAGTGTTGGGCAGCGGTAAATAACCTGACATGTAAGTTGTAAATAACACCTTATATGTCTCATGAGAAATCTGTACATGAAGAATCAAGAAGCAACAGTTAGGACAAAACATGGAATGATGGAGTGGTTTGGTATAGGAAAAGGTGTAAGATAAGGCTGCATTTTGTCACTCTGCTTCTTTCTTTCTTTCTTTCTTTCTTTATTTATTTATTTATTTATTCGTATTTATCCACCGCCCTCCTCACCTTAACTTCTATGCAGATCACATAATGCACAATGCAGGGCTGGATGACTCAAACATTAAAATTAAAATTGCTGGGAGAAACATCAACAATTTGAGATATGCAGATGATACTACCTTAATGGCAGAAAGTGAAGAAAACCTAAAGAAGCTCTTGCTTATGTTGAAAGAAGAAAGTGCAAAAGCTAGATTTAGATTCAACATCAAGAAAATCAAGATAATGGCAACAGGCCCTATCACTCCCTGGAAAATAAATGGGGAAGAAGTAGAATCAGTGACAGACTTTACATTCTTAGGATCCAAGATCACTGCAGATGGTGATTGCAGCCACGAAATAAAAAGGTGACTAATTATTGGGAAGCAAGCTATGAGGAATTTGGGGGGGGACATAGTTAAAAGTAGAGACATCACCTTGCAAACAAAAGTCTGCATAGTCAACCCAATGGTATTTCTGGTAGTAATGTATGGTTGTGAGAGTTAGACCATAAGGAAGGCTGAGTGCAGAAGAATAGATGCCTTTGAAATGTGGTGCTGGAGGAGAATTTTGAGAGTACCCTGAGCAGCAAAGAGAACAAATAGGTCAATATTAAAAGAAATCAACCCTGACTGCTCCATGGAAGGTCAAATATTGAAGATAAATTAAAGTGCTTTGGACATCAAATGAGAAGAGAGGATTCACTTGAGAAATCCTTGATGCTAGGAAAGGGCGAGGGCAAAAGAATAAGGGAGCAGCAGAGAATGAGATAACTAGATGGCATTGTTGACATAAAGCTGGGTGAGCTGAGGAGGATGGTGGATAGGGGTGCCTGGTGTGTGGTTGTCCATGGGGTCATGAAGGGTCGGAATCAACTGTGTGACTGAACAACAACAAAATAAACTGATTCTAAAGTGGCCAACTGCTAGGGGCAGATGATCCCCTTTAGGTGGGGTTCCCTCAGTGGAAAAAAATGCCACTGGAAACCATCAGATTTAGCCCAATGACAAAATGAGCAGAGAAGGAACCATTCTGATTCTCAATGGTCATGGAGGTGGAAGAGACTACGCCAGATGGACTGGCTGTGAAGGCACACCTTGATAATATCCTCAAGGCTGCGGCAGTCCATTGCATTCCCAGTGTTAAATCCTGCATGTCTCATTTCATATGTGCCGCAGATGGCTCCATGATCATAGTGTGTGAGTCACTTCATGGCAAGTTGGGATCCACCTTAACCAAATTAACACCAATGGCATTTTTCCTGCTTCAGGAAAAAATGCATTCTCAGATATGCATTGCAGCCGATGAAAATGATGATATACATACAGAGCTTTTCATACTATCAGGGTCCATGGAGGGGAAAAAAGATAAGGACTCTGCCTGTGTGCACACATATTTGTATGCATGCCAGTTCCTTGCAAACATTCAGATGACTATATGAATATCAGAAGCCAAGAACAGCAGTTACTGATTTTCTTCACTGTACCCTGAACTTTATATCTGCACAGGATCTATGCATGAGAAACACATACTGAAGCAAAGTAAATAGCATTATAATGGCACCTAGTGATAGAATATGAGGATTACAGCAAAACTGAGTGTAGTCAGGAAAAAGCATGTAACGGAGAAACAAAAGTTTACACCCTACATCAGGGTTTTCTAACCTATGGCCCATGGGCCAGATCTGGCTCACAGCACCATTTCATATGGCCCACTGATACCGAGGCCACACCCAGAAGTGGACAGCCATTATACAAAATTTTGAGTAAGGAAAATAAGTCATGTAATACATTAAAGGAAATATGGGAATTGGATTTGAAAATAAAAATTACAGAAGAAAACTGGCAGAAGAAATGAACAACTAGAATCATGAAATGTTTCTCAGTAAAAGTTAAAGATTTTAAGGTACTGTATTGTGGAGATGGTACCTGAAACCAGTTCAGCTAAATCAAATTGATAGTAGTAAATCTAAAAACTGTTGGTGATGCCATCAAGAAGCAGGGACATATAAACATATGTGGTGGGATTGTCAGTTGTCTCAGAATATTGGAAAAAATAGAAAAAGAAATTGGAAATATAATGGATAAAAATTTAAAGTTGGATGCGGAAATCGTTATGTTAATGGATTTAAATCAATTAAAATGGGATTCTAATATAAAAGACCTGTTGTCTATTTTCATATCGATTGCAAGACAGCAAATTGCAAAAAAATGGAAAAATAACGTAAGATTGGGAGTGGACATCTGATATGAAGCATTATGGAAAATGGCTTTAAATGACAAGCTGACATAAGTTAAATATAAAAAAGGAGTAATGGAGGAAAACATTTTTTAGAATACATGGAAGCCATTTCTAGAACATACATTAAAAAATAATAACGGCAAGACACCGGGTTTTTGGAAGAAGTAAATAAATTGAAGAGAAAAATGCCTGGCTAACTCCTCGTACGTTGTAAATATCACGGGTGATATATGTTATATTAGTTTTATTGTGTTAATGTACTGTGGAGATGAGGGGAGAGATAAATATATATACATAAGGCACTAAAGAAATTATATATAAAGATGTGAAAAAATATTATACAAAAAATAAAATAACTTAAATTGAGTAAATTGGATCTTTAAACAAATACAATGAAAAAAATAGTCAAAATAAGTAACCCCCCAATCAATTATTCAATGGGTATTCTGTTTTACTTAACATTGTATGTTTTTTTCTTCCTCTTCTTTTTCTATAATGTTTCAACTTACTGTTTTGTTCAACTTAATTGATTTATACACATAGTATTACATTGGAAAATTCAATAAAAATAGTTTAAAAAAAAAAAGAAGTAGACAGCCATAAAACATGCCCATGCATGTGTAAATGCAGTTACATGAGCCATAAATGTGCCTGTGGCTGTCATAAATATGGAAGTGGGTGCATTTAGTTCCACTTCTGGAGGTGTGGTCCGGCCAGCTCAGCTATCTGGGGTGTGTGGTCAGGCCTGCATCGTAAAAAGGTTGAGAACCCCTGCCCTACGTTATTTAACCTGTCATAGTAAGGCAAAGTCCCAATGGCAAGTTCTGCAGATGGAGTCTGCACACATAATATTGGACAGGTTATCGGCCAGTGTTCTCAGTGCTTTCAGAATGCTTTCTGAAGAATCGTCAAAGTTATATGAGTTATTATATGTCATGGCTTTTATGATTTATTTATTTTTAAAGGAGAAAAAAATAAACAACTGGTTTGAAAAAAAGAGAAAGATTGAAGAAGGAAGCAGAAGTAAATTTCCAATGTAGGTTAGTAACAGCCTGCAACAAGTAATGTGAAAAACCTGTTGTTGTTGTTGGAGAGAGGACCATTTGTTCCTTTCATTAAAAACGGACATTAGTTGACAATTTTGCTATAAAAAAAGAATTATTTACAAGTTAAAAGGTAACTAAGCTTTACTAGAATCTTGCATTACTTCTCTCTCATACTCCCTCTGTCACACATTTCCTCAACAGATATTATGAGCACAAACTCATATCCTTGCAGAGACTATACTAGTTACCTAAGCAATGGAATGGAATTTTTAGCTCAGTAACAGAGCAAACAATTTCTGAATAAATATGCATTGGGTTAAAGTATACAGTTGCAATCCTACAAACCCATGACCTGGGAGTAAGTCCAGGGCAGCTGAAAGGAGAGAGGCAACTCTGGTACATAGAATTGTCCCTTGTTTTGCCATGTTGCTTGCCAGAGCCATCCCTCTGACCTCTAACATCACATCTCAGACCCTATCCATTCCCTAGATGGCCTGACCAAGTCTCATTGACTATGGTGACTTTTTTTTTTCAAATTCACCAATGTGCAATCCTATCAGTCCTACCTGAAAATAGACCCCATTAAAGACAGGGAGACTTATGAGTAAACCTGTATAAAGTGGGCTACAGAAGGAAAAGCATGTGACATAAAAGCATCAGATGTAGTAAAGCAACTGATTCACATTTAAGAGATCATTCACCATCAGTGAAATAGCAAATTCTTAATACTTATAGAATTAAATTCATGTTGCTTAAGTTTTGATATCAGCAGACCTCTAGTGGCTATTAGTATGAATTATTATTTCTTTTTATTATTTTAGCTTGGAAAAACTGCTAATGGTACAAACAAAACCAAGCAATTATAGAACTATCATGCTAAAAACACTGAAATTGCCACCTGTGGTTGTACAACTCTTCAGAAGCAAATAGTTTTGCACAACCATTATCAGACATTATCATTCCCGTAAAAAGCTACATTTCTGCTAATTTATGACTGTTTTTAAAATGAGCATTTTATTTACTTCAGATTATTTATTTATTTTGCATCTAGTTCTAAAAATAATTATATTGTACAACCTCTTTTACTTAACTGGCTAGCAAACAAAAATGGAAAAAACATCTTTAGATACTCAGCCAAAAGTTTAGATAAATAGGAGTTCCATTATTGTTATGCAGCAGGGACATGATGAAACCCCTGCCTAGGATTGTACAGTAGATTCAGAACACTTAGGTGTTAAAACATAAGATTTTAAAAATATAGAAATAGTTATACTGCCAAATTTTGTGCACACAAATTTTGTGTGCAATAGTCTTTCTCGAGTACATTTTCTGATGAATCACGACAACACTTGGAAAACAGCTATCAAAACATTAGCCCAGCCCCTAGAGCTGTCCAGTATTCTGGATCTCATGTACCATTTCTTTCTTTATTTCTGAGGGAAATACCGGTATATCTTTATTTTCACTTTAAGTTGCTTAACGAGAAAGATATGAGTAAGAGTACAAAATTCTCAAATATAATAAATGCAGCAAGGGTATTACATTGCATGTTGTGTAATATACTCACGTAAGTATCCTAACTGAATGATACAGTAGCCATTAATTCATGCATATGTCATGATCTTAGTTGACAGTCATTATTAAGCAGCTACATTCTTTCTTTGTTTACTCATACCTCAGCTTGCACTCAAATAAAGTCATTCACAGGTGTTAGACAGCCAGACATGACATCAGCAAACAGCTGGTACATTCCTGATATACATGGGGAAGCCAGGTGTGTTCCCATGACTTCATGCATTCTTAAAATACAGTCAAACCTCGCATAAAGAACGCCTCGCTTAAAGAGTAACTCACTTACAGAGCAGAATTTTCTCTGAATGTTTGCTAGCCTTAGCTTAACAAATAAAACCAACCAAAAACTCGCTTAACAAATAAATTGGGGTTTGCAATCCCCCCATAATTGATCACTTTCAATGGTGTTTCACTTAAAGAGCAAATTCGCTCTTAAAGAGCAATCCTGTGGAACGCATTATGCTCTTTAAGCGAGGTACAACTGTACAATGGAAAGTCAGGTGCATTCCCATGACCTCATGCATTCCAATGGGGAGGGGTAGACACCTGCAGAGTTGTGACTCTCCCAATGATGTAATTAGGATGAAATCATTGAATTCCTAATGTGAGCAAAAGTCTCTCTTTTCCCTTTTTAAGGAGTACCTTTCAGACCCCAAATCAGTTCTCTAACCCAGGGTCAACTGGCTCATGCTAGCTGAACTAAATTCCCTGAGGGGGACAATTACCCAAGGCAGGAGGAGAAGGAGATGAACTGGACTGGATTCTATCTTGAAAATGCTCTGCCCAACTATATCTTGGAAATCTGAGACTTAGTCTCTAGATGAACTCTTTTCTTTTCTCAGGTAATATCTTATGCTTTGCTTCTATGAAACTGCATGTTGAAAAATAAAGCTCTTTGTGAGTTTTTCTAACTACAGAGTTAGAGTCTACTTATCCACATACTATTGCTCTCTGCTTTACATGTTACCCAAACTAAATAACTGCAGACTCTCTGTGTCCAGCAGGTGGGAGCACAGTGACCCGGGTTCTGGAAGGAGAGGTGACAAAAGGCTGTTGAGGGAGTTTGTGGAGTAAAAGGAAAATCTAACAGCCAAGTTGATCATGACCAGCCTCTTGAACCCCGGCAAGGGTCAAGTCCGTGATAGCATATATGTTCTAAATGTAAAGAACAGAGCAAAGGAACTATTCACACATTATTTTAATGTGGAAGAGGACAGAGTGCCTGGCGGGCAATGGTTCATGGGGTCGCAAAGGGTCAGAATTGACTGTGCGACTGAACAACAACAAGAGGAAGACTACTAGAAGATGACAATTTAAGTCTGTCCCTGTTAGGTTTATGTCAATATCTCAATATGAGTAAACTAAATAACATCTGTTTATGAGATTATGTGATATGAGATTGTGATCTGCTAGAAAATAATATGAATATGACACCCGAGAAAAAGGGGAACAAAGAGGAGGACATGACAGAATGGATTTCCCTCCTTAGATTCAAGCAGGAATGGGTGAATGAGATGTTAATATAATTTTTCTTTGTCATTTTAGCATGCTTAAAGGATAAGAAATGATTTTACTTTAAAAATATTTAAAAGATTGTTTAATGTTTCATAGAAGTGCTCTTCAAATTTGTATAGTCAAAGCAATGGTATTCCTGGTGGCAATGTATGTTTGTGAGAGCTGGACCATAAGGAAAGCGAGAGCAGAAGAATAGATGCCTTTGAAATGTGGTGTTGGAGGAGAGTTTTGAGAGTCCCCTGGACAGCAAGGAGAACAAATAGGTCAATCTTAGAAGAAACCAACCTTGACTGCTCCTTAGAAGGTCAAATAGTGAAGATGAAGCTAAAATACTTTGGACATCAAATGGGAAGAGAGGATTCACTTGAGAAAGCCTTGATGCTGGAAGGGTGGAGGGCAAAAGAAGAAGGGGGCGGCCCAAAATGAGATGGCTAGATGGTATTGTAGAGACAATGGGCACAGAGCTGAGCGAGTTGAGGAGGATGGTGGAAGACAGAAGTGCCTGGTGGACAGTGGTCCATGGGGTCACAAAGGGTCGGAACCGACTGTGCGACTGAACAACAACAAAGAAGTGCTCTTTATGTTTAAAGTGCTTGTCTTTAACTTTTATTTTTAAGTATATGTCTATATAGTAACTTTGGTTCAGATTGTATCTGTTATATGGCTGCAATATTGTTGAAGTGCTTTATCTATTTTTTATGCAAAACAATTTAATATGCCTAACTTGTGTTCCTGTGTTCAAAGTTACATAATTTTAAGTATGCATCTACAATTTCATATGATTGTAAGCTAATGCTAAAATTTTTGAATCACTTGCTTGTTGTATGTTTTTAAGTACTTTGAGAGCAATGTATAAATGTTTATAGAATAGCAGGCTGTTTTTGCCTTGCATAATTGCAACATATACAGTGATAACTTGAGATACAAAATTAACTCATTTCTTGAAGTTTTTTGTATCTTGAAAAATTTGTATCTCAAAATGCGATTTCTCATAGGAATGCATTGAAAACCAAATAATGTGTTCCAAAATATGTAATTTTTTCTGTTCAAAACTCTCTAAAGTGGCAAAAACATGGCAAAAAAACCAAAAGTGCACTTTAGAAAGAGTTTTGAAGAGAAAAAATACATTACACACACAAAGACAAAGACACACTTTTTTCTGCACTCTGGAAGGTTTTCAATGCATATTTGGCACATTTCTGACAACACCATCTAGCAGCCAGCTCTGGTAATTGCAGGACTAGACCCAGACAATCAGCTGTTGAGGGGAATGGGGAGATTTTGGCACTTCCTGGTGGCTGGTGGAGCTTCTGGCAGTACCAAAATGGGATGAAAATATCCAAAAATTGAGTGTAAATGCTCCAAACACTCTCTTGCTGCCATGGGAAGCGCTGGAATACCCCCCAAAAATGCCATATCTCAAAAAAATCATATCTTGAAGCAATTTTTCTGCAATTTCCTTTCCTATTGCAAGTTTTTCATAAGCAGAGGCATTTGTATCTCAAGGTTTTGCTGTATACACAGATGGGCTAACCTGTTACTGAACTGCTGTTCAGCTGCAAAGGTGTAGAACTTCTCAGGGTTTCACCCACTGAGAAAATAACTTTATCAGCTAGGGAAGAACTTAGACTTCTGAGTCATTCGATGGTCTGTCACAGTCAGGTTTCCCTGTAAATAATGTGCAAAGTATACTTTATCTGGATCTGACAAGTGGTATGTCAATGATTGGAGGAGGATAATGTTATTCCTATCTTCAAAAGGAAAAACCTGAGAACTACATGTCAGTCAGTCTGACATCAATCCTAGGAAAAATTCTAGAACACATTATAGAGTAGTGACTCTGCAAACACCTTGAAAACAATTCAGTAACAACTAGAGGCCAACTCAGATTTGTCAAGGACAAATGTTGCTACATTTTGATCAAATGACCTCCTTGCTAGATGGTGAGAAAGCTGTACACATAATATGTCTTGACTTCAGCAAAACATTTGACAATGTACCCCATGACATTCTATTAGCAAACTAACCAGGCGTAGGCTGGATAGAATACCTGTCAGGTGGATACACTGTTGGTTATAAAATCATACTCAGAGAGTACTTATCAACAGCTTTTTCTCAAACTGGGAAGAGATAACATGCAGGGTACCACACGGATCAGTCCTGACCCTGATGCTCTCCAACATTTTTATTAATGACTTGGATGAAGATTTGCAGGCAATGCTTATCAAATTTGAATTTTACACAATATTGGATAGAATAGCTAATGCACTGGAAGACAAAAATAAAATTCAGAAAGAAAATAACAGAATGAAATTTATCAGGGAGAAGTCTAAAATTCTGCAACTAGAGGGGAAAAAACTCAATGCTGTTACAAAATGGAAAATAATGTGGCTCAGCAATAGTACATGTACGAAGGATTTTGTAATTGTTGTAGATCATAAGCTGGATAAGAGCCAACAGTTCAATGTACAGTAGCTGCAAAGAAGGCAAAAGCTATTTTAAGCTGTATCAAAAGATGTATAGTCTCTAAATCTCATGCAGTACTGGTTCTTTTCTATTTGGAATGATTAGGCTTAATCTGGAGTATTATATCTAGCTTTGGACACTGCACTTTAATAACAATACAGACAAACTGGAACAGTTTCAAAGGAAAGCAGCAAGGATGATCATGGAACTGGAAATGAAACTCTGTAACAATAGACTGAAGGAACTGGTAAGTTTCTGACCTGTGCTCTCTCCAACCCATTGCTTATTCACACCTTTGTCCTTTCTCCAGCCCCCACCCTTAGTCCTCCACCTCCTCTTATCCAGTGAATCTATTAAGTCAGCAGGCATGAAAACCAAGAGCAAACAATTTTCAGAAGAGCTTCATGATTTGTTAGGCCACAACTCTCCAGTCAACCTGTAGTGCCAAAACCACTGTGAATGTGAACACAAAATCCTTTTAGCTATATTTTCATAATTTTAGCAATATATACCAAAGAAATAAAGCCACTCATGTCAGCTTGCTGGATTGAAATGTCTTCGTTTCTCTCTTATTTGAGGGGAGTGGGAATCTTCTTCACTTCAGGATATTAAAGGCTTAATGTCACTTATTTAATTATGCAGTAATAACTGAGAATTTGATTATCAAGAACTGCTAGTAAATTGTTACTAACAAGTCAAATATAATAAACAATTTTGAGGGACTCGCTGTCTTTCCAAGACAGTCAATTGTGCAGGGCAAGAATAATAGAAAGTGACAATTGTACAACTGTGATACTAGTATGGAAAATGTAACTATTCATATTAGACCAGTCAAAATTCAACTTTGCATCTATTAAATACATAATTCATATAGTCTAATAACATTTTAGTTCACTTTGATCAAGCACGTTTATACAGTAAGGAAACTTTTTTTCTCAAAGAGAACAATTTGGGGGGAAAGAACAAAAAACATATACATTTAGGGGGAAATAGGCTTCTTATACTTCTTACTGAAATGTTTTATTTTTAAATTATCTTTGACCAGCATAGGTCTGTCAGTTGATACACCGTGCAGTTTATTTAAAAGTCATTCTAAACTTATTTTATTTGTTGTATTTCTGCCTCACCCTTTCAATTTTGGTAGTTTAGCCAACTTTTCATGATCATTCTGGGCTCTAAAACCAAGTCTCCCCAATCTCAGCCTAATATTCATTAACATCTATAGCCACACTGCCTGTATGAATTTCTCCATCTCTCCATCCAGCTAATTACTTCCTTTCCATATACCTATTTGTTTGTATTTTGATACAATAGCCACATGTTCTGTTTATGGGGACAACACTCTGTTTGAAGACCAAAGTCCATAAGAACCATAAGAAGGGAGAGCTAAACTGGTCACCAGCACTTAGCACCTGAACAGCAGAGTCAGTAAGTACACACAGCTTCTAGACACAGTTTTCCATACTAGGATGAGATATTTCCATTTATATTATAGATCATTAAATTAGATTGTCTACAATTAACTTGTATGTACATATGCAAGCTCTGTGCATAGGCCATGCAGATGTGACATTTCTGCGATTTTATGACACATCAATTGATCTCTGTGCAGTAATTTATTTGATGCATGTACATTGAGATTCAGATACTTCAGTACAAATGAGATATTTGAACAGATTTATTCAGAGAACTGTTAAGTATTACTGTAATACCTGAAAGTCTGAATTTTGTTGCATAAACTAGTGTCATCCATTTATAATACTCATTCTGGGAATTCACTTAGCACAATAGACAGGATGCCTGCCAAATAAAATTCCTATTCTAAGTGTCAACTCTTTGTCTTAGTCTGTGCCCCCAAACAAACCCATAATGAAGTGGTACCATTTGTTTTTGATCAGCTGTATTATACTTGAATTTTTAAAAATCACTTCTGGTTTTGTATATAGGGATGTGAGAAGGAGACCTCAACTTGGGTGGTAAATTGTCGCACCCAGCTCTCAGGTCCTGAGGGCACTCCACCTACAGCTCTCCAATAGAGGAGGTGCTGACTATATACATTACATGGAGGAGACTTCCAGATGGTGGAGAATGTTGAGGAAGAAGAGACAGAAGAAGGCAAAAACAGGAGGAGGAGAGTATAAAAGGGAACATAAAGGTAGCTATGGAAATCTTGGTAGAGGAAGAATGGGCAGACATAGAGGTGCAACTAAGCCCTAGTAATTTTCCCTCAAAAGACTGAGAGGTGAGCAAAGCACTAGAGTAGGGGTACACAAGAGCAGAGCCAACACAGTCCCTGAGGAAACCCCCAGTGAAGGAAATGGGGGTTACTAAAAAAAAAAAAAAAGACTTGTGGTGAGTACTTCCAAACCCTCTTATTGGGGAGAATGAGCCCATCAGGAATATCTCAAGTGTCAAAAGGCAGAAGAGGAGTTTTGGACTTCAAAGCAAGAATGAGAATGATGGAGGACAAGGGGTTTGCAATGCCAAATGAGGGAGGTTGAAAGGATTCTAAAGACTTTACAAAGTCCAATTAGGGTCCCAACCTTCATCCTGGGAAGGACTAAAAACTAAGATTTACTGACCATCCTTGTGGTGCAACAAGGGGAGAAGGGGTATTTGAATGATTGAGAGGTAGTGAAGTAACTGCCTCTCAAGGAATGTGTACATAATTTCACATTAATAAAAGAGTCTGATTTCTGACAACTATAAGCATCCACTCTTCCTTATGGAAATGACAGAGTTGACTGCCTCCCATTTCTAAGGTGAAACTGGTACTTCATTAAAGAAGTAAGATAATCTCTCCTTTGTTTCTTACAAATTACATTTATAAAGTAAAACAACATTGTGTTCACAAACAGGTACCTCAATCCAGCAGATTCACAAATGCTGACCCGGGATTAAGCATATCAATGTACGTAAAGGCTATTTTGCTAATCGGCCTCTGGGAAAGGTTTACAGCTCTACTGCCTAAGTAATATTGCATATACCTATGGTCACACATGCGTTGGTCACCTCCAGACTTGACTATTGTAATGCGCTCTACATGGGGCTGCCCCTGATGACCATCCGGAGACTCCAGCTGGTCCAAAATGTGGCGGCCCGGGTAGTGGTGGGGTGTGGGCGTTATGCTCGCGCTTCACCGCTGCTCCGGGAGCTGCACTGGTTGCCAGTATGTCTCCGGGTGCAATTCAAGGTGCTGGTTATTACCTTTAAAGCCCTATATGGTAGTGGGCCAGGATACCTAAGAGACTGTGTCACCCCAAGAACATCTGTCCGTCCCACCAGGGCGGATCGGAGAGGCTCCCTTGTTGTCCCTTCGGCAAGAAAGGCGCATCTTGCCTGCACTAGGAGGAGGGCCTTTTCTGTGTCCGCCCCGGCCCTTTGGAACCTCCTGCCCACCGAGCTGCGCCTTCAGACAGAGCTCCTGCCCTTCCGGAAGGGCTTGAAAACCTGGCTGGCAGGACAAGTGTGGGGACCTGGGAATGCGAGTTCACTTACCAGGTGGCTTATCTGATGGACTGCCACCTTGGGTCTGGTAGTGGGACTGTGTATTGTTTTAATTTTTGCGATTAAGTTTTGATGACTTTTTAACCTGATGTTTTTATTGATGTAGATTGTCTTATGTTTTTATTCTTATTTTTAGTCTCATGTAAGCCGCTCAGAGTCGGGTCCTCCCGATTGGGGCGGGGTATCAAGTGTAATAATAAATAAATAATAAATAAATAAATAAAAATAAGAAACAGCACAAAATAAAGATGGGCAATACATACTCTGTTCTACATTAAAACGTTTCTGTTTGGGCTGTAATGACCCTTCTATGTGGTGAAAAGGCAGGCACAGTTCTTGAAATCTACTTCCCTGCCAGGACAAGAATCTTGTATAGCAACTGACTCACCAAAAATCTCATTTTTAAACTAAAATTCCTTGGCACTCTGCTGCCATCTTGAAAAGGTATAGATCACATGATGGTTCTCTCTAGTGCTTTATCAAAACTATAATCCCACAGTCACCAGAATTGCCTTACAAAGGGAATATTGTATCAATTGCAAAGAAACCACTCAAGTGTCTCTAACATACTACAATCATCCTGGTAGTAATTGTAACCTCAGTTGTGAAAAGCACACCCCACCACACAAAGCTCAATGAATATTACTTTTTTCATTGAAGCAACTCAATATAATTTAAGTAACTGAAGTAGTGATATATGCCAGTTTTACTTAAATTCTTCACAGGTGGCAAAGGCATTTTCTTTGATATAGTGATATCACCTATGCACAGTTTAAATACATTTTTGTGGCCTTGCCATGAAAAAGATAACACTTCAATTAATTTCATCTCAGTCCTGAGGCCTATTCTCAAACATATAGATGTAAACGCCCCATTTCTCTTCCCCCCTCCAATCTCCTGTCAACAAAGGAATTCAAAGCTTGTGAAAGGTAGCAGACTGATAATCTCGTAGGCTGAGAATGTCTTTTTTTATCCTCAGTGTTGCTGCCATAAAAGAGAGTCAGCGCTTCTTCATTATTCTGTCAGCAGCTCTCAGCCAAAGCAGTTCATGAGTTAGATTTCGTCTGTCTGCAGACTTTCATAAGGATGAAAAGGAGGATACAGTGGTACCTCATACAACAATCTTAATCCGTTCCATGGGGCTCGTTGTTGTACAAAAAAATTGCTACACGATGCATGCATCGTATAGTGATTTTCCCTATGGGATGCATCGTACAACTTTTTTTTCCTAAGTGGTTTTTCCTATTGAAAAATCATAGTGAAAATTGTTATGTGGGACACCAATTTTTTCAAAACCTAATTCTTATGCGATTTCATTGCTCTATGGGGCGATGGTTGTATGAGGTTCCACTGTACATCCTAAAGGCTCATTTTAAATTCTGGCATCAAGTGTAATTTGCCATCAACAGAAGTGTTACTTGGATAGATTTTGTAGTTGTTGTTTCAGTTTTTCCACTCTTAGTGCTTCCAAGGCAACAAAAAAGAAATATTTTATCCAACGTGAAAGCATCCTCCAAATTGTATTAGATCAGGGCTTTTGCCTGAAGAAGCTGTTATATACCACAATTTGAAGGATGCCAACCTTTTTATTATAGTACAGTGGAACCTCAGTTAACAAATGGCTCAGTTAACAAACAGCTCAGTTAACATAAAAAATCGCATAACAAAAGGACAACGGTTTACGGAATTTTTTTTTTCAGAAGAGATTAATTGGTTTTCAATTCATTCCTATGGAAACTGCATTTCAGTTGAAGTATTTTGGTTTAAATGCATTCCTATGGGAAATTCAGTTAAAGTAATTTTTGCTATTAAAAAAACATCCCAGAGAACGCATTAATTACATTAACTGAGGTTTCACTGTAGTTTTATTACTTTAGAATTAAGTGACTGAGCATCAAAGACACAGCCTTAGCTGGTGCTCTAAGAAAATCAACATATATTATGACAGTAATGGAATGCTCACATATACAAACATGTTTGATATGTAGGCATTAATAATTCCTTATAATGAACAGCAAGCAACACTATCATTCTGTTTTAATGGCAGGTTATACAAAGTGTGTCAAAGGATTCATTCAACTGCTGACTTTTACAGCATTAGTCTCTCTCCTGAAAGACGTAGGGTCCAAAATAATGTATTTTGTATTAGTTTCAAATTCAGACAATATTAGAAACCTATACTGAATCTTCTTCTCAAGCAAGCAGTAAATAACCTGCACTGACCCTAAAACACAATATTTTTTCTCCCTCCTTGCTGATTCAGCACTAGATTAGCAAAGGAGGCAAAAAACTAATTACAATTTTCCTGGCCATCAAAAGAAGAGGAGGGAAAGTGTAAAATGAAAATATCTAGTATACTGGCAGAGCTTATTAGCCCTTTCAACACACTAGAAGTTGACAGTGGAAGCAGACTTTGAAGGCTGCTACCTCATTTAAACAGCATCCAAAATGTCTAAAGGTGCTTGGAACATCATATTTTTGATCAATTTTTAAAATGTAGAACCCTCTAACTGGGCTCTATAAGAACTCAAGGGGAGGTTGAGGTGCTCTAATAAATGGCAAGAACACACTAAGTGCTTATCTAAATATGAGTGAGTATCATTAGAATCAAAGCTGATTTACAAAGAGAAGACATTGTTTATTCTAATGCAAACTTTCTTCAACCTGCACTTAATTTCAGATTAACCTGCTACTATCATCAGTTGGACATAATATGGGTTTGTTTACATGTCTGGTGTCTCAGATATGTAGTGCTGCAATATTTGTATGTCGGGAGATATAGTGTTGTAAAAGGAGAAAATATGCATTTGTCTTAACATATGTCTGATCGTAATTATCTCCAAAAATATACTTTTTTGGGAATGGTATTCACAAAGCACATACATATCGCAACCCAGCACATGTTTGCTTTGATGTAAGGGCTTACTTACATCAGCTTATTTCCTGCTTTATGCAATGTTCAAAAAATATATTCTCCCTTTATTCATAACTACTGCCTGGAGGGTCCTGGGTTTTAACTCACTTATACACATGCCTTGTGCATGTTTGTGTGAGATTGCAGCCTTCATAGAATCCCAGAATAAATGAATTGGAAGGTCATTAAGTCAAATCCCCTTCTCTATGCAGGAATCCAAATCAAAGTATTTATTTGATATACTTAATTAACAAACGTTTATATTCTGGGTCTAGCAGCCTTCTGTTTTAAAAACAAGAAAATATTGATCACTGGTTTCACACCACCAGTTCTAACAACAACAACAAACAATGCAGACAAATTAATTCTGACTTAGGGTGACCCTTTTCATGATTTTCTAGGTAGAGAGTACACAGAAGTGGTTTATCATTCCCTTCTTCTGAGGGCACCCTGGCTCAGTGGTTAAGAAGCTTGCCTAGTTAGCTGGAAGGCCAACAAGTCAGCAGTTCGAGACCTGGGTACTGCATGACAGTTGGAGCACCCATCTCTGTCCCAGCTCTTGCCAACCTAGCAGTTCGAAAGTAAGAAATTGCAAGTAGGTAAACAGGGACTACTTCAGTGGGAAAAGATCTTGGGAACATGAAAGGAGCCTCATTCTGGTGTCCCCTGAGTGGAGTTTCTCCAGCAAAAATCCTTTCAACCCAGAATAATTTCTGACATGATTTTATTATTATCCAGTACTACTGATATTTTTTTTGTCACATAGAGAGGAAATATTACTATATTCTCATGTCAGAAGCAACTTGATGGACTGATAGTAGTTGAAACAGTTTCATTTTATACCCTAACTCTGTTTTTTCATTCTTTATTCATATTTGTATACCCTATGTATTTCTTCATAATTATTAGTTTAAACATACACTATTAAGGGGAAATCATACAAATTCCTGCTCTTGACAATCCACAAAGGAAACAGGAAGTGATGAATTATACTCAGCTCTATTTGTTGAATACAAAGCTTACCATCTTGCTGGCCCTGGAGATTCTGTGGACTCTGTAGTCTTTCTTCCAAATTTGAACTGAGGTCAGAATTTACAGCAGACATCCTGGTGGAATCACTCAGATCAAACTCATCACTTTCTATGGAGCTTTCATCCTGAAAACACAAAATTCTATATCACAAGCATATTAACAAATGTCAAGATAATTTACAAGCAGTGTCCATGGCAGATTACTAAGCAATTACAGTACTAGATAATGTTCAGCAAAGGATAGACAACCTTAAATGCTTTGACTCTTTGTTATTTAACTAAGAGATCTTACAAGAATAATAAACTGGATATTTTGCCCACTTAAATATGCTTAAACCCAGCTATTGTGTGTAAATAGATTCAGGATTAGAGTCTTTGAAAGAGGCAAAGGAATGTCAGTAAAAAACAAGTAGAATTCCTATAAATATTTAAGTTGTTATGATAATCACCAATAAAAAGGGGGGAAATCAAATTATTCCAGACAGCCAAGTTATCCACAGTCATATTACTCTTTCATGATTTGATTCAGAACATTTGAATTAGCTCGTGTCTCTCAACCCTCTATCCATAAGATACATTGTACTCATTCAAATACAGTACTAGTGTTTCTAGGGATCTGCTTCCTCAAGTAACATACAATGGATAGTGATGCATCAAAAATGTGTAACTGGAGAGTTCAAAACACAAATTTCACTTCTATGCTATTTATGAGCTGAGCTCCAACCTCTAGTAAATTTAAAGTCAGCTCATAATTAGTTCTCTGCTGGCTCTGATACTGATCCTAATGCCAACCTCTACATTTCTCTTTACCATAAACACCTATATCATGGTAGTGCCAGCAGTGATGAGACCTTTTCATTGTGATGCTGTCTTCATCTTCTTAGCTCCTTCAGCCACACTGGGAAATACTGTTCTGGACTAACAATACTAGCATTCAAAACCACACTCAGGAGTACCTGAGCAGCATTATCCAACTAAGTATTATCAAACTAATGATAAAGGCTACCCTGTGGCTACCTGATTTCCACTAAGCAAAAGGCCTTTGTGGTCAGTCACTCTGAATTCAGAATGTCAGACCTACACTGATTATAGGGAACAACTGTGATATTGCAAGATGTCAGTTTCCTTGACCTATTTCCTCACTTACAAAGAAATCTTATAAATGTCTTCCAGTGGTGGGATTCAAAAAAATTTAGTACCTACTCTGTAGGCATGGTATGGTGGGTGTGGCCCTGTGTTGCACCCAAATTAGGACTACTTTATTTCAAAACTTGGATTTATTATTTATTTTTTATTTATTAGTTCAAATTTATATTGCCGCCCACTCACCGTGGCGACTCAGGGTGGCTTACAGACAATACATTACATTACAATACAATGCAATATGTTGGGGTGGGCACAGGGCGGCAAGGTCCTCAGCCTGCCCTGGCTTCTTCTTCCCCTGGAAGTTGGTATAGGCACAGGGGGAGGGGCGGCAGTTGGTATAGGCCAGGGATCAGCAAACTTGGCTCTCCAGATGTTCTTGGACTTCAATTCCCAGAAGTCCTGATCAGCAGGCATACTGACTTGGGCTTCTGGTAATTGAAGTCCAAGAACACCTGGAGAGCCAAGTTTGCAGATCCCTGGTATAGGCACAGGGGGAGGATGGGTGGAGTCAGCTGAAATTTCTGCTACCAGTTCTAGCGAACTGCTACCAGTTCTAGCGAACTGGTGCGAACCTGCTGAATCCCACCACTGATGTCTTCTCTGAAACAAGCTGAGTTCAATGACACTTATTCTCAGATAAGTGAATATAGGATTGTAGTTTAAGACACTTAGCAAAGCAGTGCCTGATTTTTCACCAGCCACCATGAATATATTTACTGTCCAACAGGAAACATTATGTAATCAAACATGATTCTAGTAACTGTAGTTACATGAGACCCCATTAAATTTTCTTAGTTCTATCACTAAATTTCCTAGGACTGTAATGGTATGTTGGTTCATTGTCGTTACTTGGAAAAATGCTAAATAGAGAAAAAGGAAGAGAAGACAGATCAAGTTTTCTTTCTGTGATAACCATATTGACTATTCTTTATATTCATTCCGTCAGTTCTACTCAGAAAGCCCCTACTCTGAAAAGCTATTAAGTATGCTTAGTTTAAACAGATTCTGAAATGCCACTTGCATAAGCCCAGACTCTAGGGTTTTGCTATAAATTTTAGCAGCAACTCACTTTTGAAGCCAGACTGAAGTGCTTTGTTTGGCTGGGATGATTTTTTAAAATTATACTAAAGTGCTGCTTCTTGATGAGACAAGGAAATGCCTTAATCCCTTTTAAATTATCTCTCCACTACCGCTGTATCCCTAACACATATAGAGTATGTTTGGCACTGCAGACCAGCAGTCTTTAACAATCAAATTCTTAAAGTCAACTATTTTAATTACTTGTGAAGAACAAAAGCTTTTTAGAAAAAGTTATGACTCTAATGGCAGCTAGCTGGGGGGGGGGGGGTTGTGTGTGCCTTGGAACTGTAACTAATTACTTTTTAAAAAATAAGTTAAAAGATCTGCAGCTGCATAGATAGCTTAGTGAGTTAGCTATCAGGCTACAGAGCCAGATATTAGGAGTTCAATGGATTCCAGAACAGCCAATCTGTGTTGCCTTAGTCAAGCTGCACAGTTCCAGGATTCCCCAGAAGGAAGGAATGGTAAATCACTTCTGAATATGCTCTACCAAGAAAACCATGAAATGTGTTCCCATAAGTCAAAACAGGCACAATTATTACTATAAGCAATGCAGAAACCTATGCCTTTTTGGTAGTGGCCATGTTCCAGTGGGCATTGTGAATAATTAATTTTGCTATTTTTTCAATAGTATAAAATTCATAATGCATCCAAAAATGCTATCATTGAACAAAATTCACTAAATCAGGAATGTCCAAACTATGGCCTGTGGACCCAAATAATCCAGCTGTGCCACCCACACCACTCCTGGAAGCGGAAGTAAAATGTGCATGCACAGAATGCACCTGCGCATGTGCAGAATGCTGCCGTAAATGACCTGCAACTATCATAAACACATTTATGACCATTTATGATAGACACAGGTCATTTATGGCAGTGTTCTGCACATGCGCTGGTGCATTCTGTGCATGTGCATTTTACTTCCACTTCCAAATGGGAGGAACTATGTGACCAAATCACGGCCTGAAAATTTTGGGCATTCCTGCACTAAATGAATACTTCCTGGAGATCAAGATTTTATTAATGCAATTGGAGGCCATCTATTTGTTGCCTTATTTTCCTTTCTACTGAGAACAAGTTATAAAGTAATCCAGAAGAAAGTCCTTTTGCTATCTTCCACCATTTTCTTCTTTATGTGAACAAGCAATAATAATACAATATTGCCTCAGTTGTTCATCCCTCCAATGTGAAATATCCTACATAGAATCATAAATGATAAACCATACTTTTTATTGTTTCCCTACTTTCTCATGTCAGTAGGGTAAATGAAACCATATGCATTCATCTCATAATATGGTCCATTTCCACAGTGAAATAGTATTAGATAGTTACCTCATCTTGTTGTGAATGCAATAGCTGCAACTTCATGTGCTTCATGTAGGCCATTGTGATTGGCATATTATAATCAATCATGCTGGTCACCAAGGTGGGGGGCTTTCCATTATCTACAAAAACAGGAACATGTTTGGTTTGCTTCAAAAGTGACAGGTATGGGTCAAGAATTAGACATATATCACTAGACGTTAATGTAAACTGTTACAAATAGTTTATATGTTCTATTTCCTGCCTTTGTGAGTGGCCCATCAAGAACTGTCCCATGAGGCAATATTAAAGCACTCTGAAAACACTATGCATACATTTTGGTGGGCTTTATGAAATATTTGGTACATTTATATTCTTCCTTTTTATGATTGACCTTGAGGTAGTAAACATACACTTCCAACAATCTGTCATCCAGGTACTTGCTAATAAAGAAGCTACTGCAGTACATGTGTCAGGCTCTTTGCTAGAATTGCACTATAGCAATGACGGTGAACCTTGGCACTCCAGGTGTTCCTGAATTTCATTCCCAGAAGCCCAAGTCTCTGTGAATTCACACGAAAGGGTTTATTGTGCATATGTTTACTGGATTCATAGAGACCTGGGCTTCTAAAAATTGAAGTTCAAGAACACCTGGAGTGCCAAGGCTCACCATCCCAGCACTATGGGATGAGAATGCTAGAAAACAGCATTAGCGCTGGATTGCACAGGGTGAGGTAGGGTGGGAAGGAATGTTTCATGTATGGATCACAGAATGGTAAATTATATTGAGAAACATGAACATAAGAACTCTTTCAACTTTCTTCAACATTTCTCTAAGGCTCACCAAAAGAAGAACTCACCATTTCTGCCTGCTGTTGTAGCTTTTTACAAGCATATACTCATAGAAGAGAATACTGTATTATTCTTAGTCTCAGAGAGTGTTGCAACAATGTGCTTGGTCTACATTCAACATTCGACTCCTGCATATGTTGAATTAGTCGTAATTATTAGATTTTGCATTTTAAATTGCTTCATCAGGCTATACTGATAATAAAGGTAAAGGTTTCCCTTGCGCTCTCTCTCTCTCTCTCACACACACACACACACACACAAATGATGACCATTAATGTAGGCTGTCTCATATTTGAAAAGAATTTCTTTTAAAAGGGAGAAGCGAAAGAAAGGAATGTTTTCTTTATGTAAAATCTACTTTTTAGTAGAAACAAAATAAGACCTATATATGCAATCCTTTGAGAGAATGCAGGGAAACCACTATAGTCTTACTTGTATAAATGAAATTATATGAATTGTTAAACCATTCTAGTTGGAAATTTTTTTATGACTCATCACTTAAATGAAAGAAATGTAAAGGGCATTATGAATAAAATTACTTTACATCCCTCTATTTGATACCAAAGTTACCTTTATGATCTGCTCCATCTGGATTTAAATGCATTCTTTTCTGGCACTCTGAGCAGCTCATTAGAAATCGTGTCACCGCTTCTCTGGGTAGAAAGGCATAAGTCTCTGAAATCTGAAATGGATAACAAAATATAAGCAACATTCTAGAGTTTGATTGAACATAATTTAACAACATTGATTGTTATATTTCTAAAGAAGACACTTGACATCATAATTCCTGGAAAGAAAATGAAAGCATGCATCAAATAGTGCACCAGATTTTATGAAACAGCCATTTCATCTATCTGCTCATCAAATAAAAGTACAGTATTTATAAATTAGCAATTCTTAAATTGATACAGTTCATTTCAATAAGAACAAGTCAAAAATGAACTACTCAAGCAATATTTTTTTAAAAAATCTTTCTCTACATGTAAAGTGACTGGATTTTTAAAAAGAACAGAGTTTCTGTACTTTTAATACAGTAGTTACATGGAAGACAACATTTCAGCAGGTGTAACTTAAAATGTTTCTGCAGAAATGTCATTTTCTAGGCAACTAGCAAAGGTACAAAGGTCTCGGTGCTCGAAGGAGTAGAATGGGAGGAATGACAAGTAGCACCACCCATACCCTGGCAGGAACCAGGAAGGCCTCTAATTCCACCAAAGTGAGGTATTATTTTGAGTGCCCAAAGAGTGCTATTGTCCTACAGTCAAAAACTCCACTTCAGGAGAGCACTAAGATGTTTTCTGAAGCAGCCATCTGCCTGATCTCTTGCTCTGGATGTTTCTCCCCAGAGTGATAAATAAGGTACAATTGGCTCCTCAAGAGGTTGGCCACATCTCCTCTTTTATTGAGAACAGGCCTCTATCTCAAGGGCTGCCAGAGGACATTTCTGCTTTTGAAGGAGTCCTCTGTTTAAAAGGCAGCCCAATTCAAGTCTAATGTAAAGACTAAGAAATATCAGGAGAGAGATCAGCACCTAGAAATTGTCTGTCCACACCCAGCAGCAACTCAACAGATTTAGCAGGCATACTAGTAACCTGACCACTGTTTTCCCTCCCACATAAGATACATTACAATTCAGAGCAGCCAATTGCCTGATTTTTCACTCTTGAATATATGGGCTGATTGTTGTTTTGGATGTTGTGGCTCTCCAAAAGCACACCTATACTAAAGGGAAATGTAGTTGACTAGGGAGTAGTAGAATTAAAAAACAGAAGTACTTCTTAAAATTACTTCCACTTTCTCCCCATATGTATTCTGGCATGAAAATGCAGAAGCCAAAATGACTAGCATTCACTTCATCCACCATTCCTAAAGCTAGTGTGGACTGAACAAGGAAAGACCACAGCCATTTACCCATTCTTCATGCCTGGAGCTCACTTCCAGCAAACAATCAGAAGTTGCCATTCCTAAGCAACTGTCATTCAGACATATGTTGCACCCAGAAGGTGGCGAGGCAAGAGGCAGCAGATAGATACATGTCTATCCCAACTCTGCACTACATTCATTATGCATTAAGGAATTATTACACTGGAAAATATTGTGCTATTGTCAACTAGATTAAACCAGTAGATTTTTAAAACTAAAATTGAAAATAGCCCTACATAGTCTTTGACAGCACTTTTTCATATTCTAAATTTGGCAATGTTGAAGTTAATGGTGTGTCCCTGTGCATTCATTATCAGCCTGGATTTGGGTGTCTGTGCCATGTTTCATTTATTTTAATCAAATGTTTTTCTTGTACTCTCAAGCCATTCAAGTACAACAGGAATCTCGTCATGGAAAGCAACAAGTCTAAGGCTTTGTTCTCTAATTCACTGGAACTTGATTTTACATTTTCAGTACTCACATTAAGTTTGCTAACATGGGAGAATATTTCTAGTTAATTCTCTGAGTACAATTTTTAAAATGTTCATTTCTGAATGCTGCTACTCTTGGCTAACTTTGTCACCCTGTAGCCTGGTATATTAGCTCATTATGGAAATAGCCAGTAAAACTGCAGAGTCCCTTAATACCACCCGGCTATAATCTATTTTATTTTAATCGGATTAATAAATCCTAGAACCATTTGGCTTGGTCTCTGTCAATGATCTATAACAAGGAGAGCCCAACTGGTATTTCTTCATATTTCACCCACACACGGCACAGCAGGTAATGGTTGTGCTATAGGTGAACAAAGGACATGTTCAGTAAATGTTGCTAGCAGTGTGATTCATCAGAAAGTGAGTACTGGGAAAGAAATGGGAATAAAGACAAGGTCATATCTGCTGTCTCTCTCTTATTCTCTCAAAGTATCCCACTACGCTCAAGCAGGAAGCTGGTATTGTGTTTGAATTATTACCTGAAAGGACAGGTTGTGCCTTTCCTTTATGAAAGTACAAGGGGTCCTGAATTCACACTGAGTCCCATGCACCTTTTGTGTCCTTGACTGCTTGGCAAGATTTGCACAGCTATAAGTGACTCATTTGGGCTGTGTTGTAAACCACACTTACATACTTCCAACAAAGTTTTTCTTAGTCCAGCATTTCTCAGTCCTTTAAACTTTTTTTATAAAGGACAACAAAATCTTATGCTCTCGTTCAATCTGCCTCCCAAAATAATTTACTTGAAACCTGAAAACATGGTGACTTTCAGTAGGAGACACAGAGAGAGAGATAAGCAAGTACAGTACTGTTCTCACTATTCTATATAGTTTTATGTTTAATCACCTTAACTTCTGGCTGATGAATTTTGTATCATATATCTTACAACAGCTTTTAATATAAGATGAAAGTTGAAAAGCAAGTCATAAATTAGAAGGAAGGAAGGAAGGAAGGAAGGAAGGAAGGAAGGAAGGAAGGAAGGAAGGAAGGAAGGAAGGAAGGAAGGAAGGAAGATACTTAAGAGACCGCGTCACCCCAAGGACATCTGTCCGTCCCACCAGGGCAGATCGAAGAGGCTCTCTTATCATTCCATCAGCTAGAGAGGCGCATCTCTCTAGCACCAGAAGGAGGGCCTTCTCCGTGGCCGCCCCGGCCCTTTGGAACCTCTTGCCAACTGAGTTACGTCTACAGACAGAGCTCCTGCCCTTTCGGAAGGGCCTAAAAACCTGGCTGGCAGGGCAGGTGTGGGGCTCAAGTAATATGGGGTCCCATGTTGGGTGGTTGATTTGATGGGACAACCACCCCTCTCTCACTCTTTTAAACTTTTTAAACCTTTTAACTTTTAAAATCTTTTTTAGTATTTTGTAAATTTATAGTTTAATTTTTTAAATTAATTTTGAACTGTAAGATTTTAATTTCTGAATATGTAGGGGTATAGTGGGATTATTTAGTTTGTTTCGCACTCATTATGTATAATCTTTCTCTTTTTTGTAAGCCGCCTAGAGTCAAGTTCGCCTGATTGGGGCGGGATAATAAATCTAAATAAATAAATAAAATAAAAGAAAGAAAGAAAGAAAGAAAGAAAGAAAGAAAGAAAGAAAGAAAGAAAGAAAGAAAGAAAGAAAGAAAGAAATCATGTTTAGGCTGTAGTGCTCTAATCCTTCATATACCAAAGCCATCACCATCTCTATACATATCTCTCACTTCTAAGATAACAGCTATGAGACAAGCAGGTGCTTTTTCAGGGCTTTTAGTAACTGATCTCAACAGTTATCGTCGTCAACTGCAACTCATATCTGATAATGCATTTTTTTCTGAAATACAAAAAAATGTCACTGACGTGAATTTGTTTATGGTGGATCCCATCTTGCCATGAAGTGACCCACACACTATGATCACGGAGTCATCTCCTGTGGCACACATGGAATGAGACATGCAAGATTTAACACCAGGACTGCAATGGACTGCCACACCCTTGAGGATATGGACAAGGTGTTCCTTCAAAGCCAGTCCATCTTGCATTGCCCCTTCTGCCTCCATTAGCATTGGGAATCAGAGTTCCTCCTCTGCTCATTTTGCCATTGAGCCCAATATCATGGTTTCCAGTGGCATTTCCTCCACGGAGGGAGCCATCACCCCACCTACAGGGGCTTATCCTCCTATAGCCATTGGCTCCTTTAGGGAGTCAGGTTAGTTAACTCCTGCCTGACACTCAGCGTTGAGTCACTGGCTTTATAGTCTACTCCATCACCATAGCAAGATGTCTGTCCAGATCCCAACAGTAAGGCCACAGCAACAAAAAGATGATGAATCATTTTGGTATTTTACACTTTATGATAGTTCTCAAAAATGTTTCCATTTATCATTCTTCATTATGTAAAACAAATGAGGGTCTCTTCCAAATGAAGCTTTTATACTCCTCAATGTACCCAATGCTGCATGATTACTGGAATTTTTCCCACCATCTAGATGACACATCCCCTTGTCTCCCTTAATACTATTATATTTAGCATGGTAAATGCCATGGGGTTTTTTTCAAACTTTTTTATCCTTCCTGAAAGCATCTTTCATTTTCTTTTTCTACTGCAGTGTTTCCCATTTTTTTTTATGTTCACAGACAAATGGTCAGAAACTTTCACTCAGCAAACAGAGAAACAAACAAAATGTCCAGAAGAGAAACTTCAACAGGGAATATTTGTTAAATATTTTAAAAAATATTTTCTTAAATATCTCCAATGCAGAAATGGTTTTCTTGAAATAACTTCCCATTTTAAAAGGAAGCTTGGGTACAAATACCCATACTTTTTGCAACTTTATGACCAAGCAGGTAGAAAGGAGCAGAATATTTGCTGTTGACAAGAGCCCAAACCCAGATCCTTTAAAACTAAGGAAGCAACTCCCAGGTCTCCAAGGGACAAGTAGCCCCACCATCCAGCCATTGTTAAAACTGGTCATATAGCTACTTAAGATATAGTCACTTTGATAACTCCTCTGAAGCTACTCTGTTTGAACTTGAACATATCACTTACTCTTCTGTTCTCATTTCTTTTCAGGAAATGTAGGACTTCTACCTTCTTTAGCATACAAATTTAAAGTCATGATTAATTCTAAGAGAGTAGCCATGTTAGTCTATCCTGTCTAGTGGCACTTTAAAAGGGGTACACAGAAAGAGCCTTCTCAAAGATTGTGGTATTTTTGAACCACAATTGGATATACTCTGCTAATGGCAACCTCATATTGCCAGTTAATCTTTCTTACACTAGGTCAGGTGAAAGGAACTGCAGAATGAACTCCTCAAAAGGTGGCTTCATTTTTGGCAGTTTCACATCTAGCCTAGACACGGAAGGAAAAAGCACTTTAAAAACTAGCCAATTTTATTTGGCATATGTTTATTTGGTTGTGACTTATACCAAATAAAGTGTGTTATGCTCTCAGGTGCCATTAGACTTCCTCCTTCAAAGCTCTGATACTGATCTTTTTGCATAACTTTGAAAATGTTAAACTCACTGCAAGTGTAGGAATCTTGTTATATATTTATTAGCAGCCGTGAAGACAGTTTTTGCTAGTGAGTTGCAAGTCAGTGAGCTCCCTGCTAACAATCATAGGTCGCTTATAGTATAAGAATTATTATTCAGTTTTTTGAAACCCTCTTAGAGATTAACAATATTCAAAAAGAAAAAGATAAAGACCATTGTGGGAGATCAGTTTGAGTTTTATTTTCCATGCTGGTGAAAGAGATTCTCAAACTTGTTATAAAAACCATCAAATTTCTTTGCATTTACTGATTGCAAGAATTATGTTTTAAATTTATTTTTATTTTATTTTTTATTTTTATTTTATTCAATACATAAATGCTGGCTATTGCTTAATTTGGAAGAACTTTAGACTAAATGTAATGACTCATGAAACATGTTGATATTTTCCTTTCACCTTTAATTGTTACTGGATATCTATGATTGTTGACATTTTTCTTTTGTGTGCTAGGCTAGAGACAAAGATTCACAGACTGAATTCTGCTCTTTAGATATTTTAGTTCACAGAAGGGGGAATAATAATAATTTCATGTCACAAATTATTCTGGGTTGAAAGGATTTTTGCTGGAGAAACTCCACCCAGGGGATGCCCGAATGAGGCTCCTTTCAAGTCTCAAGATCTTTTCCCACTGAAGTGGTCCCTATTTATCTACTTGCAATTTGGGGAGATTCTTCCTTTCGACTCCAGCTTCTTGCAGACAAAATAAATTCTGGAAAGTTGGGGAATCCTTGAAAACATGCTGCTGGAGGCTTGAAAACATGCTTGAAAACATGCTGCAATCCTGTATACACATACCTACAAGTACAACCAATAGGGTACAGTGTGACTTACTTCTGAGCATGTTTGCATAGGATTATGCTATAAATGATGGAATACAATGTTTGGAGATTCCAAGATCTCTAATTAGTAAATATAATAGAACCATGTTGATTTAAATTGAACAGTATTTATTTTTTCCTTAGGGTTTTTAACTCTGCATGATTTGCAGTAGAAGCAAAAGACTGGAGCCACACAACTGAACCCTTTATTTTCTTAAGGAACCTGGTTTAGTATGAAGTAATTTTGAACCTGTCAACTATAATATAAATAAAGGCACTTTAACTGATTTTTTAAAAAGAAAACAGGTTGCTTATATTTTGGCTGTAAAAACTGGAAAGCTGTTAAAGCAAATAAACTGCTAGATGTCAGAATGGTTGACATGCAACAGCTATCAGTTCAGCTTACCTGTCAGATGAGGCATCTATTACCAGTCACCCATTTGACCACAAAATATACTGCAGGCACAATATCTCTGACATGACAGCACTCTTAGAATTCATGTAAACATCATCTCCCAAGTGGTTTTCCTGTTTTATGTTCGGCACAATAGCTATTAGCATAGCATGACAGCAGAAGGTGCTCAGCTGCTCAGATGAAAGACACGTTCTTTCCTCCAGTATTTGTACTAATATCCATGTTGGAGAGATTGTTTACAGCAGGGGTGCCCAAACTATGGCCCAGGGGCCAGATGCAGACCTGATGCCAATTCATCTGCCCCACAAACCCTCGTTGCTCCTTGAAGCGGAAGTAAAATGCGCCCATATGGACACATTTTACTTCCGCTTCCAGGAGTGACAACAACTTTGTGGGCTGAATGAATTGGTGTCAGGGGCCGCATCTGGCCCATGGGCCATAGTGACCAGCTCCCTGAACCTTGTGACCAGCCCATAGCCCAAAAGGTTTGGGCACCCCTAGTTTACAGTATGATGTGGATGCTCAAGTCACCATTTGTTTCTTAATTTAATTATGTGCCATCAGGTTGATTCCAACTTATGGGAAGACTCCTGAGATTTTCTTGGTATAAATTATTCAAAAGTAGTTTATCATTTTCTTCTCCTGGTGAAACATTCAATTACCATCCAGCCTGCCCAATGTCTCACAGATGGCAGAACACATAACCTCATCAGTCACATATATTCTAGATCAGAGTTCCTCAAACTTTGCTCGCCAGGTGTTCTTGGACTTTAATTACCAGAAGCTCAAGTCAGGACACCTATGGAGCAGGACTTCTGGGAATTGAAGTCCAAGAGCATCTGGAGAGCCAAGTTTGAGGAAGCCTGTTCTAGATTATCTCAACCGAAGAAATAATGGAGATTCTAACTCTGACCCCTGGCTCTGCAGCCAGCTACTCTAACACATTGAGCTATACAATTCTCAAATCCCCCATTTAGCATAAATGGGAGTTATGGGATGTGTAATCCAAAGAGAAGTTTTTTCTAAGATCCAGTCCTGACATTTATAATAGAAAGGATGCCACTAATCCTTTTTATAGTGAATGGCAAACCACAGTTGAGCGTTAAATCCAGAAACTTTCAGTTTACCCTCCCTGCTTTCTAGACATGCTCAGTGTCAGGAGACTGAGAAAATGCTGTTCTGGAAAATTCAGGTTTTGTAGTCAGTGCCTAGAACTGGCTGGTTGAGAGATGGGTGGAATGCCCACCATTGAAGCTTATCAGTGTGATTGCAGCCTTCCATCCAAGCTGCCCTGTTTGGGATAATGCTAATGCTAATGCTAATGCTAATGCTAATGCTAATGCTAATGCTAATGCTAATGCTAATGCTAATAATAATAATAATAATAATAATAATAATAATAATAATAATAATAATAATAATAATAATAATAATAATAATAATAATAATAATTCATGTCAGAAATTATTCTGAGTTGAAAGGATTTTTGTGGGGAAAACTCAGCTCAGGGAACACCCAAATCAGGCTCTTTTCATGTCCGCAAGAGCTGGAACAGAGATGGGGGTTCAATCTGTCATGCAGTACCCAGGTCTCGAACTGCCAACTTGCCAGCCTTCCAGCTAACAAGGTGAGCTTCTTAACCACTGAGCCACTGCAGTCATGTTTTTAATTGGGAAGATGATTTCAGCTGTACGTGAGGGAAGAGGAGATAAACTGCTCTTGTCTTTGTGAAGATTTGAGGGAATTTGATGGCAGATTGGAAGATTCTCAAGAAGAGACCTGAAGCTGAAGCTTAACATATAAAAGAAGGACCAGATGTTAATTCTAGTTATGTTCATTTGTTGCTATGCTGAATGGGATATACTTTGTGCATGATCTGAAGCTATGTTGAAACCATGCTAGAATGTTATTTCTATTAGTTTAGTTAGCTTTCTTATTTGTTTATTTATTTTTGTATGCTCACCTAAATTGCTCCCACCTCACATTTTTTTCTGATTACAGTATTTGCTCCAGTATGTTTTTGAAGATTTTTTTACAACTGCTTTGAATTAGTTTTTAATGTTCCTGGTTTTTGAACCTGCAGAAAACTAAAACTATGGAAACAGGGCCCATGGATACGAAGGCAGGGAGTGGCCTGTAAATGCAGACAGAACTGAATTACAAATCTGTTATCTCTAAATGCTGACACTTTTATAGACTATGGCCTGAGTGCTATTAGTATTAGTATAGGATATGTGTAACTTAGCATAACTAACTGACAAGGCGAGATGATGCATCTCAATTGTACAGTGTGCCACATAACTCAGAAAAGCCCCGACACCATGCCAATTAACTTCACTTACCTGTGACAGGTTGTGCAAACATCAATAAAATGCTGGCCTGTGTTTCATTTCAAACCTTCAATGCACAACAGCATGTGAGTATTTAGTGATAGGTAACTTCAGTGTTTATCTTGAATGGAGGTTAAGGTACAAAAGCAGACCACCAGTATACCCATGTGAATGTTGTTGTGTGCTGGGAATTTTAGAGGAAGTGCTTCCCCCACACACACACACCACCACCACCCCTTCTTTTTTTTTTTTTTTACAAATTGTCCTACTTTTTGAAGGCAAGATAAACAGGTTTTTAATGTGTTATATAAACAAGCAAGCACAATGTCATGTTCCAGATGTCTAGTATCTGCCTGGAAATACACCCAGAAGCTGACAACTCACTGGAAGAAACACCCAATCAGACTGAAATCCCTGAGTAAGGAAAGGCAGAAACTCTGAGCCATTCAGACTCAGCCTGCTTTAACCTGAGGCTTCTATGTCTGCAATAGCAGCACTGGGATAGGCCTCCTGCTTTTTGCAGTTCTACAGTCTTGAGAGTTGGCATAACACCACTAACCTTGTGCTTTACAGGAGCTCCTGGAGAGGTGATAAAGCACAAGGCTGCAAGCCAAGGACCTGTGTCTTTTCAGGCCACGCATAGCTGTACCCAAACATTTCAGAACTGGACCTGCTCCCAAAAGGTGACAAAGCTTGAAAGAAAGTCTATGAGTCTGTCTTGCCCCAATACTTGCAACATATTTTTTTAAAAAATCTTCTGGCAAACTGCAAAATGTTCTGATCAGACACAATCTTAGTTATCCTACAGGTCTCTTGATCCAGTCTCTCATGGGCCAAAATATGGTCCATTGTAATAATGATGGTAAACACCTGAATCTTCTCAAATGTTCTACACATTTTGTAAAGTGTGAAGAAACTGTTTCCTGCCAGTGTTGGACCTAGGCAACAAGGAAGGTGAAGGTGGAGGTGGGGGGGACAAATCAATCACTGAGCTAGTATAGTTTGGAAACATTACTTTAAAAGTTAATGTGCTAATATAATTTAGAATAAAATAATGTGTTACTTATCATTCACGATTTTAAAAGATATATTGCTTTACTTATTAAAAATGCATTACTAATAAATTACCATATTTGCCAATGTATAAGATGCATCAGAGTATAAGACACACCCCATTATTACCAAAATAGCCCATTATAGGCCACTATATACAATAAAAGACACACTCCATTTTCCAGTGTATTTTAAAGGGGGAGAGTGGGTCTTATATACCAGCAAATACAGTATACAGTTGTGCCTCGCTTAAAGAGCATAATGCATTCCACAGGATTGCTCTTTAAGTGAGTTTGCTCTTTAAGCAAAACACCATTGTAAGTGACCAATTGTGGGGGGGACTGCAAACCCCGATTTATTTGTTAAGCAAGTTTTTGGTTGGTTTCATTTAAGCGAAGCAAACATTCAGAGAAAATTCTGCTCTTTAAGCGAGTTACTCTTTAAGCGAGGCGCTCTTTATGCGAGGTTTGATTGTACTAAACATTAATTTAAAATTCACAAACATGTTCCAAAATTCCCCAGTGATATTGGTATCCTCCCCCAAAAGTACGTTTAGGGCTAAAACGTTAAGAGATAAAATACACTCTTGTTTCATACTTTCTTCAAGTAGAAACCATTCTGTTTCTCTAGACCAGACCTCCCAGCACCCTGGGGCAGGGGAAAAACATATACTCAGATCAAGTTGCGGATGACGACGACGACGTCCTATCATAATCTATCCTCCAAAGTCACAGTAACCTATTGTCCACAGTATAGGTTATGCATCAATACAATCAAATATTGAGTCACATCCATTTCTTTTAGAACGATCAATAGTTTTTCAAGAACAACTTAATCAAAGTTTATGATCTAGTATGCACCAGTTGCCAGCATATATTTGCATTAGAACCTGTAGTGGCTCTCTCTCTTTTTATTAATCTAGTTTGAACACCTGGCATTTCTCTTTCCACATATGATAAAAAAGTTGTTGTAATATCTTAAGCTTTACTTTGCTTGTATGGGAAATTAATAGGATATTTATAGTTGCTTAGGATTATTATTATTATTATTATTATTATTATTATTATTATTATTATTATTATTATTATTATTATTATTATTATTATTATTATTATTATTATTATTATTATTATTATTATTATTATTATTATTATTATTATTATACTGCCCTCCTCACTGGGGCGACCCAGCACGGTTTTCAACATCATAAAAGCATAACATACTACAACCCAAACCCATGGCAATTTATGCTGGTTCTCCCATTTACAGAAGACCTCCAATTTAAAATATCCACAATATTTACAGCCTTATTTTGCTATTTCTTTTTTAAAAAATTAATATACTGGGAGTTTCAAAAAAAAAATGAAAGTGGCCCAGATCTCTCTTGATCTGTTAGAAGCCCTTTAGCTACTTTATAGGGTCTCTTTTTCTTTGTAATATATATTGAATTGTTTCTAGTAGACCAATGTTCTATTTCTGGTATTTGTCGAGACATTATGTTTAGGATTCTGATAGGTCAAGATTCTGTAGCTTGCAGAGCAATAATTCTGTTGGTATCTTATCTTCTTCTGCTTATTTATTTCTTCAAATGGGCAGCTTTTTCTTTGGTTTCCAAAACTGTTTGATAGGGACACGAAAGAAAAAGAGTTTGTGCAATTGTCTGTTAGGTTGTTTAAATCATGTACAGTAAAATTCTGACTTACATATGCCTCAAATTACATAAAATTCAACTTACATAATGATTTTTGCACTAAAACCATGTTCTGATTTACATAAATGTCTGGAGTTACATAACACAATTTCCTATTGGTTTGCTTCAAATTATGTAAAAAAATTCATTTTTCCTATGGGGTCGTTTCGACTTACAAAAAATCATTTTTCCTATGGGGTTTGCTTCAAGTAATGTAAAAATTCATTTTTCCTATGGGTTTGCTTCGAGTTAAGTAAAAAACTAATTTAGATAAAAGCCTATGGAACAGTCTTTTTATGTACGTAGAGGTTTTACTGTACTATATTTTCAATAAACAACTTGTTGGCGTCACAAAATTCAACAAGTCACTTTACTGCTTAACTTCTGACTCCTAAGACAAATTATCCAAGGATGTTTAGTTCTGCTTAATTTTCTATTTCTATTATCCAGTCACTAATGATTGTCGGCACATCCCATTTTGATAATGGTCAATTCCATCCTGTACATTTGCATAAGAGGTTTCAGTTTCATTTGTAATCGAACCACAGCCCTGAATGGTGTTTGTGTTAATAGGATTTTTATGAATTCTACTTGATATTATTTCTCCATATTTTTCATTATAGCACCTAATTGCTATGTCAGATCTTGCCTCACCATTAGAACCATACTGTTTCTACTGAAGTTGTTGTTTCCATAGTGAAGCACTCTGTAATTATATAACTTAAAATGTCTTATCCAGCCAATTTTGGCTTGTTCACCCAAGTTTTACAATATTTAAATGTTTCATTTCTTGTTTTATGATTTTGAGCTTCTTTTGATTCATACATCTCAAATACAATGTTCCAATTATATGCATCATGCAGTGTCAAATTTTCCTTTTGCCTTTGTGTGCATCAGCAGCTATACTTCATTTTAATGTTAATCCAATGGCTTCATTAGCAGCAATGCTATTTGTACTCATCATTCACTCTTCAACAATAACTGAGTGCTTTTTGATCTGAGAGTCTCATCTTCCAGCATTATTTCTTGTTTCATTTGGGATTGTCTCATCATGGGATTTTAAATGCATAAAATATTCAGAAGTGGTTTGCCATTGGCTTCTGCATAGTCTTGACAAAAGTTAACCTATCAGTGCCATTGTTCTATGAAAGATCCTCTGCCACTCTCGCCTTCCACTATTGTTGCTGCCCAAAAACTATCCTTCAAGAATTTCTCCATCCCCATTCTGACTGGAATCATCAATTATCTTCTGCTCGTGGGACAGTAAATTCCTGAAGTGAACAAATGCATCCTGGTCTATTATCATGGGTTTAACTTTTCCTATTAGGGTTATTTACTTGTACAGAGCCTATCCTCATGACAGAATTGCTCTCAACTTCCATGACATATTCAAATTGACTCACTACAGTAGGCATGTCCAAACTATGGGCCATGGACCAGATATGACCCCTGAAGCCATTCCATCAGGCCTGCAACACCCTCAGCAAACTAGGAAATGAATATGGATGCTTCCACACATGCACAAAAGTAAATATGGCCACTTTCGCACATGTGCCGAAGCATCTGTGCAGAACCAGGAAGTAAATATGTCCATGCATGTGCAAAAAATGTCCTGTTCCAGGGGCGTGGTCTAGACCACTCAGCTGTTCTGGGGGTGTGGTCAGGCTCCAGCCCAAAAGGTTTGGCCACTCCTGCAGTATAGTAAGGTATGAATCTGAGAGGGTTTGTAGACATATATAGAAAGGACTTTCTCTGTTGTACCTTCTTTCCCCAGTCTTTCCTGAGAAAATTCACCTAGTTTGCTGTCTATTTCATTCTATAAAAGATAAATGATTACTTGCCAAGAACTGTTCAAGGCCCTTGGATTTCAAATCTATGGATGTCTTACATATTCAGCTAATTTACTTCAAACTGGCCACCCTGTGCGCAGCTAAATTAAGCCAATGGTTGGCAGAGAAAGGCTTTTTCATCCTTGGCAACAAAGTCCCACTGTGAAGTAAAAGTAGATCATTCAATGGTGCCAAGAGCCCATGCAGAGACAACGAGCAGAGTTCAAGAAAGAAGTTATTTTAAGTGGTAAGAGGAATACTTTAGCATCACAAGTCAGATGATGGGAAAGGCCAATAATAATCAAAATCCACCTTATGAACAAGTCATTTCTTTGTCAGAAAACAAAGGAAACAAGAATTGCAAAGGTAACCTGACTACCTTACTTTAAAATTTTATGGACTTCTTTGATTTTCAAACTCATGGAGCTTACTGAACAAGGAGATAGTATTAGAGCAGGCTCTCTCAACTCTTTCGAGTTGTGGGCCTGACCATGCCTCCTGGGCAGCTGATTGGGCCACACATGTGGTTCCGCCCACCTGGAAGTGGAAGTAAAACACTGCTGAATTCTGTGAGCTGTATAATTGCCCTCTATCACAACCACATTCAACAAGTATCATCTGTATGTTGCCCTATGCCTCATGTCCCCCCTCCCACAAGTGACCTGTCAGGGAGAGATAGGTGCATTTTGCACCTTGGCTGTTCCAGATGCCAGCTGTAAAATTATACCACCTGTGCCCTGGACAAATACTGCTGTCTCAGTTGCCTGAGACTCCACTGTAAATTGGCCACCACCCTCTAGCTAAGGGTCATTTTGGGTTGTCAGTTGGTGATGGGGTGCCAGTTCTGTCACAATCCTGTGGAAATCACTGTTCTCTCAAGGGAGAACGGCTGCTCATCAAGGGCTATCATCTCCCCTGCCATTTTTAATGTTTCTGGAAGCCCTTTTTCTGCACTCCTCTAACCTCCTCTAGGGTAGTCTGGGACTTATTCTTGAGATACAAGTCTGGGATTTGCTGCCTCCCACCTCTTGCTCTTTGCCCATCTATCTCCTTGCTTCTCTAGGCTCATTGCTCAACCTCTGGGCTCTAATGATTCTTACCCTTCACAACAAGGAAGCTACTTGCCCCCAAAGTACCTACTTCATTTGCAAGCAACAATGCCCCAGGTGGCTGATCATGCTACTGTTGGAGAGGTGACCCAAAACCCACCCATGCTTTAGCACTTTCTTACAGTGTATATACTTAGAAATGTCAGCATCTGTTACACCTTTGTGAAAATGCTTCCATGTTATTGACTCCTTGAGAGCTCCAGTTTTTGACTGCATGTTCCCAACAGGGATTGCTAACTTGTCATCACAGCTAGTTTTGTGAACTAATGGGGCAAATGTAGCTGGAAGGGCCAGGAGTGATTTTAGGTCACATGTTTTTGAAATAGGGTCCACCTGAATATCCTGAGTATCCTTCTCCTCCACATCAGTTGTGTATGTATTTAAAGGACAGTTCCCACTCACCACAATGATAGTTTGCACAGGAGAGATTTGCTGGGAATGTGAATTGGGAGTAAAACCTTCCTTAAATATGATGGAGCTGCATGGAATGGATGTGGGTGGAAGGCTGTGTGTGGTTCTCTTCAGACATCTTTCCCAGCCGCAAAAAAGCAGCAGTACTTCTGACAGTGTCAGTCTAAGTGCTTCTGCCATCCTTGTCCTTCCTTGGCCCAACAGCTTCTTCATCATCTTTTTTTTTTTACTCCATTGCACCGCTGTCTTGGCTGGCTTGCACAAAAATATAACTGGAACATGTCTGAGGTTCACTCATATCTGTCCCAACTGGGACCAGAGGCTTCTCTGCCACCTCCTTTCCAGACACACACACTCCCTTGACTGGTGTTTGCTGTTATTTCATAGTGTCCGTGCTGAACGAGGTAGTTGGGTGATAGATTTTGTTAGAGGGGCACTTGTAATAGCAGTTGTAGGTTTTCTTTTCCCTCTACCTCTCCCACTCCTCTTAGTAGAAGCTGCTACTCTGACTACCTGCAGCCTTCTACAAGTTCCGATTGCTTCAACCATACCCATGTTTCACAGTACGTACAGATGAGATAGGACATGTTCAGGGTGGTATGGCTATTGGCCACAGTATCTACAAACTCTACCCAGAGAAGAAGAGTATCTGATCCTATTACAGAAGAGCACAAACCCTTCCAATGAAAATGACACATGCACACAGAGACACAAAATCAATTAACTTAATATATGTCTATATATAATAAAATATAATAAAATATGTTAGGGACTGCAGTGGCTCAAGTCACTAAGACGCTGACTGGGAGGCGGAAGGTCAGCAGTTCGATTCCCGAGTACTGCAGGACGGAATGAGCTCCCGTCTCTATCCCAGCTCCTGCCAACCTAGCAGTTCGAAAGCAAAAAAATGCAAGTAGATAAATAGGGACCACTTTGGTGGGAAGGTAACAGCATTCCATCCAGTCCGGTGTCTAGTCATGCCTGCCGCATGACCATGGAAATGTCTGCAGAAGCAGACAGCGCTGGCTCTTCGGCTTAGAAACAGAGATGAGCACTGACCCCTAGAGTCAGATACGACTGGCTTTCGAGCAAGGGAAACCTTTACCTTTACTTTAATAAAATATATCCCTGCCTGATATACCACAGAGACCTAAATCTAACATACTATTTTTCTATTTATTTATTTATTTATATTGCATTAATCTATGACTCTAGTAATTCTAAATTTTATTCCTAACTATATTGAGTAAACAATGCACAATGAAATGTAGAGAATAAAAACATAAGTTGAAGGCTCAGGAAAGGACACAGAGAAAACTGCTACAGTGCAGGCTTGCACCTGAACATATCCTAACAGTAAATGCTTAGGGGATTTAAAAACAAAATACCCACTTTTCTCTTGAAACAAACAAATGTGGGGGGAAAGGTTTTGGGTATCTGTGCTTGCTTTAAGATTGCATTGGTGCAGACAGACATAATTTACATGTTTTTCTCTCACCCCATTCTCCCTCTTTTGGAAAATTTATGGGAATCCCAATCAGAAGACACTGAGTTCTCAGTTCTCACTGACATTAGTGCCAGGATGTCTGAGAAATTTGTTTCATGTCTGTAAAAATCATTCTTGGATGTCTGAGAAGTAGATCTCACATTCACTTCCTCTAGCAATCAGAAATTTTGCCTTTTGCTTTCTAATCTATTTGATTAAATGGGGCTTGATTATTAGACATTATGATTATAGATTCATTATTAAATTCTGATTTCTATATACAGTGGTACCTTGCTTAAAAAGCATAATGCATTCCACAGGATTGCTCTTCAAATGAGTTTGCTCTTTAAGCAAAGCACCATTGTATGTGACCAATTGTGACTTCTGGTGGGGGGATTGTGAACCCCGATTTATTTGTTAAGTGAGTTTTTGGTTGTTTTTAATTGTTAAGCGAGGCGACAATTCAGAGAAAATTCTGCTCTTTAAGTGAGTTAGTCTCTAAACGAGGCTCTCTTTATGCATGGTTTTACTGTATTCAGAACTAGCTGAATATGGCACTATTCAGTGAATTCCAAATATTTCTGAATATGATGTCAATCTTTACATTAAATTGCTTTTATATCTTTTGAATAATCATTTAATTTCATTTAACCTGTCTAATCAATAAGAATACATGGGGCACTGATATTGCAGGAGAGATCACATGACAATTTTATGTGATTCTGGTAAAAGATTTGAGGTACATCATTATTGTTGGTTCCTTTGGTTTGAGATGGTGTTAGAAAAATTAGCCAGCAAGGTTGGCACCCAGGGTATGCCCAACTGTATTCGTAATAGTTGAGGAGGCTCTTTCTGTGTACTGTAACAATAATCTAAATAAATATTAAGGGACTTTTGAGTAATAAGAGTGTCCTCCTAGCAGACATATGCAGGAAATACTCATGTGAATACTTCTGCTCCAGGAAACACATCAGGAGACAGCAACACACTGTGTGAATGTGAAGCGATACAGAATCTGGCTCATTTACTGGTCTGCCGATTACTGCCAGAAACTTGCACAGATGAGGAATTAAGTTTGGGCAATGACCAAGCAAAGAAGGTAGCTTCATTTTGGCAGTCCAGAGTTAGATTGGGACACGATAGAAGAATTATTGTTGGTTGGTTTACTTACTGCTTTGTACGTTCTCTTTTGTCCAGCATGCTTTCTGATTTGTTCTCCATTGGGCCCCATTTCGACATGCATGGAGTAGATTATGTCAAAGAAATCTTCAACAACAGCTACCTGTCTTAAAGACAGCTTCTCATCTACACCAACTCCATCCTAGGAAAAAATGACAGTGAGACAGGATGAATAGATAAACTACTAGAAAGCACACATCACATTAGTTAGAACTGAAAGACCTTGACAATGACATCTAAAGATCATTAACTCAGAGTGATACTTAGCAGCTCAATCAATGACAGTAACCTTGTTATTACACAATAAATATAGAATCTTCAGAAAAGGATTCTGATCAGATAATTTCATTTATTTTACATTTTACATGGATGTTCACTGTTATTTAAATAACTTTAAAAATTTCTTAAAAAGCCTTAATGGAGGAACAACATTTCTAAAACTTGGGATTTTCTTCAGCTCCTTTCCCCTCTCACTCTTTTGGTCATGCCCTTTGTTATAATATTACACTTGTACCTCACTTAAAGAGCATAATGTGTTCCACAAGATTGCTCTTTAAGCGAGTTTGCTCTTTAAGTGAAACACCATTGTAAGTGACCAATTGGGGGGGGGGGATTGCGAACCCCGATTTATTTGTTAAGCGAGTTTTTGGTTGGTTTTATTTGTTAAGCGAAGCAAACATTCAGAGAAAATTCTGCTCTTTAAGCGAGTTACTCTTTAAGCGAGTCACTCTTTATGCGAGGTTTGACTGTATTTAATTTACACATAATCTGAAAAAGAGACATTTTGGTTAAAGTAAGATTTTGTCAAATATATGTTTAAAAAACTATTTAAATGGCCATTTGTATATGCTGGAATAAGCACAGAATAGACCAGGGATTCTCAACCTGCAGCCCATGGATCAAATGCGGCCCATTGCACCATTTCATGTAGCCCACCACTACACCCAGAAATGACATCTGGTGGAGAAAGGGCAAAATGGAGAAACGGCAACATCCATCCCCCTAAGCTGTCTGAGGGAGTGTGGCCCAGCCCCCGGCTTAAAAAGGTTGAGAACTCCTGGAATAGACTCTCTGTGTCACTAAGTTTTAACAATGAGTGGGAAGGAGTAAAGGCTTTCATCCAGAAGGTGGTTTTGCAACCGTTTTGAAAGGTATTTTTTGTGTGTGACAGCGACTACCAGAATGCCTATCTAGGGATTCTGAGAGTAATAGTCTCAACGTTGGTTAAAGGAGTTGCAATCCCAAAAGCTAGCATTCCCAAATTTTAAAACTGAGATTCTGAAATTAAATTCTGTATAGAAGCATCATGGTCTGATCTAGATTACATAGAAGTTGTTTCCTTACATCTGCAACAAGTAGTGACTCTATCATTACTGAGTTGCAATAAAAACGAATTCTACATTTGATGACAGGCTCCTTCATTTATTGATCTCTGACATAGAAAGTAATTGCCAGAACTAACTAAGCCCCACTGAATCCTTGAACAAACCATGTCTTAAAAATCATTCTTTAAAATCCATACATGCATATGCAAAAGAATCATCTTAATTTATTTCCCCCAAACTACTTAACAGACAGAATACTAAAAACTAACTGTGTGTATAATATTAACTAAGGGATATTACAGTAATCATATAGCACAGTGCATTTCCCCACAAAATATTAGCTGAGTAATTAGTTTTGCTAAACAATGTGTTTATAAGCAGACCAAAATCATATTTTGGTTACTACCATGAGAGAGAAACTGACTTTATCAATTCCATAGTTAACAGTGCCACCTACATCTCAAAACCTTGCAAGTGATATTCTCATCATAACTAGTTTACAAAGCAAAGCCAGGGATAAATTATTTTACCTTTCTTGTATTGAGAAGTGGCTCGTGTATTGCCCATCTCAGATTCACAGCACTAATTAACATACTGTATATGGATCTAGGTGAGTATTTCTAATGAGCATCTTTATAAAATTTTCTAAGTAGGTGCTTTCTAAAGTATTCCTCAATTTAATAATCTGTTACATTGATTCTAATTGAACAAGTTTAAGAGTTCATTGAGATAAATAGCTTTTACATGTGATTGCCTGTTAATTCATGCATTTCCTGTTTCTACATAAATAAATGAACTTCAAAAACAAGATTGTTTTTTCTGAACCATTATTCTGTCACTGTATGAACAGAATGTTAGATTAAGTGGTCCTTTGGTTTGATCCATGTTCACATTATTTTCTTTTTAAAAAAAAAAAATAAATTGCAGGAATAGCACAAGAAATGTATACACTTTAGGTTTGTTACAATAGTAACAGCATGCTAATGACAATACATATGGCAACACAAACATAATACAGTAGCTTTACAAATAAAACAGGACAAGGAAATGATTAGGTTAAAATGTAAAACTTTAATTATTCCAAAGTGGCTTGACTCTGAATTTTCTCTACTTTGAACACATCACAAATAAAAAGTATTGTCCTCACTCTGATAGCACTCAGTTATGCATAAATTACTTTCAAATATGGAACTTCGTTTAAACTTCTTCCAAGTCTAGGCCAGATATGAAATTGCCAAAATGAAGGCACCTTTGCGTGAGTTCGTTCTGCAGTTCCTTTCACCTGACCTAGTGTGAGAAAGATTAGCCAGCAACACAAGGTTGCCGTTAACAGGGTACGTCTGATTGTGGTTCAAATAGGTACCACTTCAGTGGAAAAAATAACAGTGTTCCATGCACTCCAGAGTGTAGTCATGCCTGCCACATGATCACAGAAATTTCTGCAGAAGCAGACAGTGCTGACTCTTTGACTGTAAACAGAGATGAGGACCACATCCTAGAGTTGGATATGATGGGCTTTTGAGCAAGGACAACCTTTACCTAATCACCTAAAAGTTATATGCATCCAGCCAAAGGATGTTGGAAATTATTTAAGATAAGGATTACACAGACTCTTTCCTTAATTTATGATAGCATAGGTAATGTATCTTAGCTGAGAGGTTTTTGGATCTAGCATAATTTGGCCCCTCCCTTTCTCCTCCCCCTTTTTAGATCAGCACAGCAGTTGTGCTGGCAGGTTTGGTTGTGCCAGCAGATGTGAAAAACATCCAGCACAAGCAGGTGTGTTGGTACAAGGGAAGTTTTATCAGCACCCCAGAACAGCCACATCTGGCATATCTTTGAGTTTGGATTGTACTGCCTGACAATCATTGTACTCTATATTTTAATGCAGGGGTGTCCAAACTACGGCCCATGGGCTGGATCCAGCCCCCGATGCCAATTCATCCAGCCTGGACCCCCTTCACCACTCCCTGAAGCAGAAGTAAAACACATTTACGACTATCACAGGTGCATTTATGGAAGCATTCTGCACATGCCCGGGCATGCGCAGGTGCATTTTACTTTTTTACAAAAAGTTTGGCCACCCCTGGTTTAATGCATTGGCACCAAATCTCTATTAACTATGATAGATTCACTCTCCAGACCCATCTCTATATGTAAATAATTTGAACTTTCTGAAAGGAAATGTGGAAATACAGCAGTTATCAAATTTCTTTGTGACATATTTGATTTTCCCTTTCTAGGACTGTGCTGGAAGGAGCAGGCCTGTGATATCAAAACTAAATGACCCAATGATTCCTCTCTATCATTCCACGATGCAGCAGCTGTACAATAGCTTGTCGTAAACAGGTTCATTGCTTTTGTGTTGTTCCCTGTGGGCAGTTATTTCTTTCCTAAAACTGCTGTTATAACAAACTCTTAATTGGCATCTCAGGGAAAACCAAAGGACAGCTCATTAGGTTCACCCATTCTGCGTCTCATACTGCTGAAGTCACAGGCAATCTTTTAAATGACCTTTTGTATGTTTTTTACACCTTTGATCCACAAACCTGATCAAGGTCTGTTTTTGACATTGGCACAATATTGATCACTTGCAGTAAGTTGTTCTTTGCTGCAAATTAAATGGGGCAGTAGAAGTGAGGGGTAATTACTGACAAATCATTATTCATTGTAAATATAACCCTTCTGCTTGACATGGAAATGAAAAATACAGAGTCAGAGTAGGCCTTTTTGAAGAGTAAGCTTTTATGAAAAAAGACAAAGGAGCTAAAATAATCCCTCTCTCACATGTAGTACAATTAGGTACATTAGCAAATAAATAAATAGTAAAACCTAAGTGGCAAAGGTCACTTGTAGCACTGTCCCTTCTAATAAGTACATGTATGTCTATTTAGCTCTGTGGTTAACAACTTGGGGCACAAGCCCAACAGGGAGACAATTTGGTTTTTTTGGGGGAGGGGGAGAATTCGAGAATGAGTTCATAATTAATAGTTAATGGGCTTTTAGGCTTCCTCCATGTTAACAGGAGTTCGCTTTTTTGAATAATAAGAATTATATGTCACGGAGGGGGGGGCACCATGATTTTCATGATGCTCAGGTGGAACATTGCCAAAAAAATGGTTGGGAACCACTGATCTAGATGTTGGTGAGGCACTTTTCTCCATATCCTGTCAATAGCAGATAATCATTTTGTTAAGGAAGTAGATGAAGGCCTTCTTGGTGGCTATACACAGATGTTGCACACAGGGCTCTGGCCAGGATTCTAGATGTGGGTGGGTGAATATTTTTTTGGGTTGGGCAGCAGTGTCATATACAATATAAAGAAAGAGTTAGTATCACAGGTTTTTGTAAGGCTATTATAATATGCAATTTACTTTGACACTGTGTAGGAAGAAATACACACAGAGACAGACAGACAGACAGAGACAGACAGACAGACTAAAACAATGTTTTTCTCAAATTCAGTTTTATTGTGTTTTGCAAGTGAGATGAATAATAATGAAATGTAAGAAAAATACCTTCCACCTGACACAAATGGTTTAGTATAAAATAAATGTATTCATGGTGATAATTCATCACATAACCTTTCATCTTCAATATCAGATTTTGCTTTGAGCTCTTCAACTGATCTTGTTAATAGGCACATAACAGCAGTTGTACCTTTTTGCTGTCAGCCTACAGGCAACCTCCAATAGAGGGAATTGGACTTTCCACTGAAATTTCTTTCAGTCCTGCTGTCACAGCTGAGATCTCCAGATTGTAAAGAGGAGGAGGGATGAGGCATGATGCTTTCCTAAGTGCTGGTTAAATGCGTTTAAATACTGTATCAGATTATGACATCCATGCAAGACAAATTGTCTACATGGCAATCTACAACATGCTGCCCAAAATATGCTGCAATCTACTAAGAGTCTACATCAATGCATGTGTACTTGGAAGTTTTCACTGGATTACAAGATCAGTGCATGAAACGAGAAAATTGGGAAAGTTGGTTCCTTGTGTTTGTTTCTCCACCTCACCACAGTAAAGTTAATAACATGTTGTATGCTCACTGTGGGGCTGCCCTTGTGTTTGATACAAGGTGTTAGAGTTATCATATAAGGCCCTATACAGTTTGGGACCTTGTTATCTGTCGGAGCATCTCTCCCTCAGAACAACTCCTTGCATCACCCATTCATCACAGCCAGTGCAGCTCCAGGTGTAGCTCCAGGCAGTGGCATTGCATAAGGGGGGCTAGGGGTGGGCAGCCCAAGGTGGCACTTTTTGGGCTATGGGTGTTCTTGGACTACAATTCCCAGAAGCCCTAGTGGGAGCGGGCACTGGCATCCACCAGGGGGTGGTAAACTTGGCTTAAGCCCCAGGTGGCTGAAATCCACGTGATGTTACTGGCTCCAAGATGACTAGAAAGTCTATAAGTAGAAATAGAGCCTTCATGGTGGTGGCACCAACTTGGTGGAATACACTACCAGTGGATCTGCGCCAGGACCTATCACTGGATAGCTTTAAAAAACAATGAAATACTTTTTTATTCAAGGAGGCCTTCCAGGACATGGTACCATTAGCAATGAATTAGTAAACTAGTTGATCCTCTGTGCCCTCAGACACCAGCTATTTTATTTTATTTTACTTATTTTACTTATTTTACTTTACTCTGGTATTTATATACAGTAGAACCTCGTATAACGAAAATAATTGGTTCTACAAGTCACTTCATTATACAATTTTTTTTTTCATTGTATGATGCATGCATCGTACAAGGAAAATCTCTATGGCCAAAATCATACAATGAAAATCCCTATGGGAAAAATCATACAACAAAATCTCTACGGGGAAAACTGTACAAAGAAAATTTTCATTGTAGGATTTTTCCCATAGAGATTTTAGTTGTACGATGCACCCATTTGTTCCAAAATTCTCTTCGTTGTATGATTTTTTTCATTGTATGATGCATTTGTTATATGAGTTTCCACTGTATATGTATTTTTAAATGTGTGACTGTTTTTAATGTGTGAGTTTGTGCTGTTAGCCACCCAAAGTAGGAAAATATAATAAATAAATAAATAGATAGATAGTGTTGTTTTTATGTGTAGATATGATTGATACAAGAGTGGGAAATACAAAAGAGATACAATATGTTTCTCAGGTAGGAAACCAGTATTAAGAACATATCAAAATGATGAATCAAGGCATTAAGAAGATACATTCAGGTGATATAGCATTACAAGTTAACAGCTCTATGATGAATGGCTCATAGAACCATATAATCCTGAACACTGTACATGCAATCTCATCTGACTTCAGAAGCCAAGCAAAGCCCTGAATAGTTAGTGTTTGAGTAGGAGACTACCTGGAAGGCCTGAAACCCTGGGGAGCTGTTGTCAGTTGATGCCAATAGTAAATAAATAAATAAAATAGTACTGAGCCTTATGAATGAATGATCTGACAGTTTCCTATGTTGCTAAAATGATAAGACAGATTTATATGTTTCTATGAATATGCATGGAACAAATATAATGGTTGATAAGTATCCTGGTCTATGAACTATTACAGGTAACAAGCACATAATCTTGCTATGGAATATTTATAATACACATAGGCCTTACCCCCATGTCATCAAGTAGAAATAAAATGACTACCTTAGAACATTTGCCCTTAAACTCTTCTCCCATTAGGATAACTTAATCAACCCAAAGATATACCGATTATTGAAAGCCTATAAAGCACTTAAGACTTCAAAAATTAGTTTATAATCATTATTTTATAAATGAAAGGTTGACATATTGCCATCTCTATGGACCTTTTAAAAAAAATCATGTCAGAAGCACATAAAGGTGCTTTCTGGGTTGAAAGGACATTTTGCTGGAGGAACTCCACTCAGGGGATGTCCGAATGAGGCTCCTTTCATGTCCCCAAGATCTTTTCCCACCAAAGTGGTCCCTATTTATCTACTTGTAATTTCTTGCTTTCGAACTGCTAGGTTGGCAGGATCTGGGGCAGACGATGGGCGCTCATTTTATCATGCAGTACTCAGGTCTTGAACTGCCAGTTTGCCGACCTTCCAGCTAACAAGACAAACTTCTTAACCACTGTAGTCCCTATGGACCCTATGATTCTCCCTGTGGCCATATACTGTATAGTACATGGCAGGAAAATAATCAGAACCTCCTCAACAACTCCATCCAAAAGAACTTGAAGAAATAGCTGCTACACATAAGACTGGAAGCAGCTTCCTGTTAGTTGAAATTATTGTGGCCCCAGTGGCCTATTTACCAAACTGGGTCTTCTCTGTCTCATTATCAACGGCCCCATTATTATCTGCCACCATAGCCGCACCATATCAGGTGTTTGATACCAGAATGTTGCACTTTTTAGGCAGGGAAAGAAAGTTGGACTTATTATTTCAGCTTCTAGAGGCCAAATTAAACATAACACCTTCCACACAATTAGCAATTGTAAGGATGATTTTTTTAAAGCTAGTAGCCGGTAAGGAGGTATTCTACATCAGGAACCTAGAGTGGGAGTATGGGAGATGTGCCTTTTGATTCTTATGAAGATCCCAAGCCAAATTCTTTAACTGGTTGATTGCTGCCTGCATTCATACCAATGGACTTTCCTTCCAAAGCAAATTTCACAGGCAGGAAGTCCTGCTATGATCAGGCTGGTACAGCAGGAATGGGGTTCGGAAGCTCAGGAGTAAAACATCAAGGTGTAAAGCAGTAATGTACCTCCACATATTTAATTTAATTTTAAAAAAGCATTTACACACTTGCTAGCTGAATGTCATATCCAATTTGGTTTCTGTTTGAATTGTATCTTTACAACCTTTCTTGGCCAAGCTGCTCTTCTTCTGACATATCAAGGGTTTATCAGTAAAATGTTATTTTTATTTGGCTGGGAGATTATGAGGCATCAAGAAACCATCTTCCCCCACTCAATACCTTTAAAGAGACTCAGAATTGGAAGGATTAGTGAAGGGCATTTGGGTTGGGAGTAAATGTTCTCCACTTCATCACAGATGTTATTGGCATCCCCATTACATTTCCCTTAACTTGATAACTACAGTGACTTTGTGTGCTTCTCATGCCTGCAATATGGTTTGTTTTTCTTTCAGTTTGTTCTGGCGAGGTGGAATTTAGTGCAATGGTGCTTCTTTTTGTGATATGGGTTCTCTAGTCAAGTGATATCACACACACACACACACACACACACACACACACACACACACACAAATGTAGAAGATCTACAGACTCTCGTGAAAGGAAATTGATTTCTTACATATTTATTAAATGTGTTCATTAATAGAAGCAGTTTTTTAGGAAGTACATTCTGAAACTGAAGTTTGGATATGGATCCTGGCAATTCCCAGCCTCTTTTACAACAAATGGAGAGAAACCAGGAGAAAGGGGGATGGAAATTTTGCCCCAAGTAGAAAACCCCTTCATGATAGGAAAAGCCATGAATACTGTATGATTTGCATTTTTGAGGTCTTGATGCTTTTCCTTGATGCAAATGGTATCAAAACTGAAAGGTTGTCTCTGAAGTATCTGAGAAGAGATGGGTATGATAGATTGTCTGAAACTATTTCACTCACTGGGTTCATTCTCTGGGAGGGATCATCTGCATCTTTGAGCGCATAGGGTTTCCAAAAGATATAAGAGTAAGGTGGGTAGTTTTTGTTGAATTTAAGTAGAATTTAAATAGTAATTTCTTTCCCCCCCCCCCCATTGAAAGGAGCCTTATTTGAGCATCCCCTGAGTGGTTTCTCCAACAAAAATCCTTTCAACCCAAAGTAATTTATAACATGAAACATATTTATTTCCCCATTAAAAGGAAATTTAATCTGTCTGAAATGTGTGAACGGAGAAGAACAAAAGAAAAACTCTGTATGTACCTCCACATCACTTTTTTTCCTGTGCAGGTAACTCACAATTATTAGTTTCCTGGTAATGTACAAATTAAAAAGTGCCATGATGGATCAAACCCAATGCCTATCTTCTATGTCATTCTGCTCTATCAGTAGCCATCTGTATACCTACGAGAAGCCTACAAGCAGGAGAGAAGCACAGTAGCAGTACCTTCCCACTCCTGTTTCTTGAAGCAGATGCTAGAGGTAGCATTTAACCATTATGACTAGTAGACATTGAGAGCCTTATCTTTCAATGTTTTTCAGCCTCTCTTCATTTTCTAATGTTGTAAATTACAGCACTTTGGTAACTATATACTGCACGTCAGTATAAAAGCCTGGCAGTAGCAGAGACGGAAAGAGAAATTTATTCCAGGTTTTGGCCTGACTACAACTCATGGAGACTCAGCTCTGACTTAACCTATATCCAGTGATGGTGAACCTTTGCATTCCGGGTGTTCTTGAATTTCAATTCCCAGAAGCCCTGATCAGCAGGAGTGCTGACTCGGTCTTCTGGTAATTCTAGTCCAAGAACACCTGAAGTGCCAAGGTTAGCCATCACTGAATGCTTTCCAACCAGAAATGGGTCGTTTTCCAAGAAGGAGTGGGGGCACTATTCTTGCAATACTTTAAAAACATAAAAACAACAATAGTAGAGGGATTTCAATCTCTGAATGTTTGGTGAATAACCATCTTTTAACCTGGCACTGAAATGAGGTTATTGCCAGTGCTAGTAGAGGCTCAGCATGGAGCCATCTGTAACTGAGGTGCTAAAGCCACTAAAGCACTTGTCCACATCTACATATAATAGATCATTCTCCACAGAGAGACATGAGTTGCCAATTTCCAGTAGACCTTATTTACTGAGCAGGTTATACATGGAGAGGTCCTCCTTCAAATACTCATGTCCCAAGCCATTAAGGTCTATATAAGTAACCATCAACACCTTAACCTTGGACCAGAAGCATAAGGGAAGTTACAGCAGATCTTTCAGAACTAGAGTCATACACATTGTGAAAGATGTTCCTGCTAATAGTCTACTGTCACTCACAGCAATATCTATGTCATCTTCAAATGCAACTCTACATAAAGTGCATTACAGTAGTCTAACTGGGAAGCTATCAGTTATTGGACTATACTATACTATACTTACTACTACTGCAACAGGTTTTCCCTGTTTAGGAAAGATTATAGCTAATGGGTCAACCAAATGTGGCCCCTGACAATCGGAGCCACTGTGCTCACTTGAGCCTTGAAAGACAGAAGCTTCATACATACATTACTCTCTCCCTCAAGAGTTGTTTTGCTTGATCAGCTCAAGTATTCCACAGTCACCTTATTCATTTGAAGCAGGGCCGTAGCCAGGATTCTAAAGGGGGGGAGGGTTTTCAGGAGGGGCAACAATGTCACACACACATATATAACACTGGCATCCTGGGTGGGGTGGGAGTGGGTGGGCTTTTTGCCCCTGCCCCCTCTGACTATGGCTCTGATTTGAAGAGGCAGTCTAGGAGAGAATTTCCCATGTACAAGGCACAGCAGGACACAGCTATGAGCACTGTGTTCAAAGAATGAACACCTCCCAACCTTGCAGTATCTGCATGTTGACAAAGGGAAGCTTATTGCATACATTCTATTTTATATGCATATCCATCCCTGTGATCTGCAACCCCAATCACACAGGGTTCCAGATTTTGGGGAAGCATCTATGGGTAAAAAGCTCTGAACATGTAGGCCCCCTGGGGATTTAGGGAGCCACATGGCTGTCAAAGGCACTGCTAGTGTGTGGCCTTCATACCTCTTCAGCTCCCTTCATGCAGGCATTACCTCTACAATGCTCCGTTTCCAACAACAACCAGCCCAATCTGATGTTTCTAACTAGACTCTTAGTTCTTAAGGTACTTGCAGGTGACAAGCACTAGGTTGTGTGCTGTTTCTTTCCAAGGCCCAGCACTAGTCAAAGGCATTGCAGCCTCTGGACATGGAATTTCCATTAGCAGCTCTGTTCATCACACGGACGGTTAAACTGCTGTACTGCAGCCAGAATGTTGCTAGTTCAATTCTGACCAGGTCTCACGGCTGACTCTGCCTTCCATCCTTCCGTGGCCAGTAAAATGAGTCCCCAGCACAAGGGGGGCAAAATAAATTAACCTGTGCACCAAGCGCTATGGGGCAGTAAAGGTAAACTTTGCCCTTGCTGGAAAGCCAGTCCTATCCGATTCTAGGGTTCAGTGCTCATCTGTTTATACAGCCAAAGACCCGACGTTTCCGTGGACATGAGGCAGGCATGGTACAGTGTTTACCTTCCCACAGAAAGGGCTACCTATTTATTTCCTTGCAATTTCTTGCTTTCGAACTGCTAGGTTGGCAGGGTTGCTATAGAAGTGTAATTGCTATTGCTATTTTCGTGCCCCAAAAACCACCCAGGTGGTCATGGTCGGCGCACCCGTTTTGCTGTGCATACAAGGCTTGCACACGTGTGTGCAATTATCACATGCATATATATTAACAGTACTGTCATCCTCTAACCAACGCGTGGGTACATTTGGCACCAGAATTTGCCGAAGCCTCCTCCCGGGTTGCGTCAGCCCCGCCGAGCTCCAGACAGAGCCGTCCCGGTGTTTCTTTGGCGTGTGTCAACGTGACCAAATTCTCCGGTGGGTTGGAGAGAGGCCGAGTCCGCCCCCGCGTCCTGGTCCTGGACGGGCGCGTGGGTGTGTCTCCCGCCCGCCACTCCATTCCACCCTCCTCTCTCTCTCCCCCCCCCCCTTTAATGGCGAGCGGGCTCAGGGTCGCGAGCTGTCCCTCCAGGTGCTGCAGCCGCTCGCGGGCCCCGTCGCCATGGGAACCCGGGTGCGGGGAGGGAAAGGGCCGCGCGGGGCCTGCCCCAGCCCCGCGCGCGCGCCCGTGCCCGCGCCCGCGCCTTCCCTTCCCCCGCCCGTTCTCCACCAATCCGGCGAGGAGCCTCAGAGCCCGGCTGTGTGTGTCCTGGAGGTATTTCAGGGTTACTATAGGAACTGGAAGGGAGAAGAGAAGAGAGGAGCGCGCTTTCTATTTCTCTCTCTCTCCTCCCCCTTCGCGCTTCTCCTCCTCCCCCCCCCCCCACCGTGTCCCACTCCTTCCCTCTCGCCCCGAGTCAAATGCCAGCCCGAGCTGCGAATCGATGGAGCCAGGCGAGGAGGAAGAGGTCGCCGACGGAGAGAGAGACGGCCTCCCCCTGCCCCCCATCCCACGCCCCCCGTCCAATCATCCCACCCTGAGCCTGGCACCCACGGCGCTTGTCTAGCAACCCCCGCCCCAGCAGACGGAGACGCGGCAGCGCGCCAGGAAGTGGGACGGAACGGGGTGGGTGGGGGAGAGGAGGAGGAGGAGGAGGAAGGCGAGATGGGTCTCTCACCCTTCCTTCCTCCTTCCCCGCTGCCTTTGGCGATTCTGCTCATGACGGGAGGGATCCGTTAGCAATGACACTTCTATACCACCCCAAACCGCGCATGATGCACTCTCCCGGCGGTTCACAAGTTAATTAGCATTTTTTTTGCCACCAACATCCTTGGTCCTCATTTTACCGACCTCGGAAGGATGGGAGGCTGAGTCAACCAGGAGACCCGGTCAGGACCGAACTGGCAACGTTTTGGCTGCAGTACAGCGGTTTAGCCACTGCGCCACCGCAGCCTGGCCCAGCAGCAGTCCAACAGAGGGACTCTGCACTGGAGCTGTGGCTACTGAGCTCTTGGCAGTCTCTAGGACAGGTGTTCTCTCAAGCTTTTTGAAGCCGGCTGGATCATGCTCCCTCCGACAGTGTGAAGGGCTGGACTGCCATTTTGCCCTTCCTGGTGTGATGGAGGCAGTGGGCGGGGGCACATGAAATGGCGCTGTGGGCCACAGGTTGAGAGTCCCTGCTCTAAGGGGAAAACCAGCTCCCTTCAGCATCTGCTGCCTCCTATGAACACCTCGCTGTGCCTGCTGGTAGGGTCAGCCCAGCCCCTCTGTGTGAGCACATGATGGATTGAAGGAGGGCCACTGTTTCTAGTAAGGAATGTCTGGGTAGCCACTTCAGTCAAGTTTGCTATAGGTAAACCCTAGTGAGAGCCACACAGTGGCATCACCTACACATACAAACCTAGGGTGTGTGCAGTTTTTGCTCTTGCTGGCTGAGGAGAACAATACCCTACCTGCTATATGTGCCATTTTACCTGCAGAATTACTGCCAGAAACATGCACCAATGAAAGCTTAAGTTTGGCTAACAACAAAGCCAAGAAAGTGGCTTCATTTTGGCAGTCCAGGAATTGATTAGGACACGAAATAAGACCTGCAGAAGAAACAATTGGGTTTTATTTCAGTGCTGTTGAGGAGATGATCTCCCACTACACTTGAGGTCAATAGCCTAGTGCAGGGGTCCCCAAACTTGGGTCTCCAGATGTTTTTGGACTACAGTTCCCAGAAATCTTGTCCAGCTCACCCAATGGTGAAAGCGTCTGGTAGTATATTAACCCAGTAACGTCTAGGGACTCAAGCAGTAGTGGGCTCCAAAAAAAAATACTACCACACTGTGGGCGTCGTATGGTGGAGGTGGCCAGGGGAAAGCCCTGTGTTGCACCCGAATTAGGACTACTTTATTTCAAAACTTGGATGGGCAGGGCCAGCCAGAATTTCTGCTACCGGTTCTGGTGAACTGGCACGAACCTGCTGATGCCCACCACTGGACTCAAGGTTAGAAAAGGCTACCTTTTTGAAGAGAGATGGGATAAGCTGGGTAGGTCCACAGCTCAGTTCAGAGAAGGGAATGGCTTGGGAAAAGCTATGGAAGAATGACCTGCATGCTGCTTCCATCCACCCCCACTGCCTGAGACAGTCAGTCTACCGGCCTAACCATCATGCGAACTAACACCTTTATGTACTAATTCTGCACTTGCTTGCAGCAGCTGTTCTCTTTCCCCTGCCATTTCATAAGTCTTTCTCCTGGACAAGTAAGCAAAAGTAATCACAACCATAACTAGAGACACCAGTTCCTTCTGGCTGTATTTTAGCCAAATGTGCCTGGGTGGTTTTGTCCCAGTTTCTCCAACCACATAAGAGCTGTTTGCATTCCCAATCACTCCATTACTATAGACTTCAAAGGTTACAAACCTATTCCATCCCCTTTTCTTTGTTTCATCAAAGCTTCTGAGAGGCTTACAGCCCTCAGACTGGCCTAGAGAAACTACTGGAGCAGCCAAACATGACATATGGGCCCCTTCTAAGCTGCCAGCAATAAGCCCTTTGATTTCATTTGGTTGTGTTCCACACTCACACACACACACACACACACACATCCAGCATGTGTGAAATCCAGTAGTAAATTACTACTAGAGTAGGCCCACTGAATGAATGGAGATAAGAAGTTGATATCTCAGATCCTGACAGATTTCATGGGCCTACTATACTTCTGACTTCCTACTGGATGTCAGCCAGTAAATGATTAAGTCCAAGAAGTCTGGGATTTCTTTGTTATTCTTATCTGGAGTTTGAATTTGAACAGTGAGATATAAGGGGCAGGAAATTCTGCTTTTTGACAGAGTTGTCATATGAAAGTGTAGGTCCAAAAAAGATCATGACTTGTACACTATGTTATTTATTCTCCCAAATGGCTTGCTTATGGGAGGGGGCTTGTCAGCTGCTGAACCAACAATAAGCAGACAGGTTTTCTTAAAATACATTAACTATAGTCTAATCTCAAGTGAAGTGTAAACAGTGTATGTGTGTGAGCAAGACATATTTTAGCCAGCAGAGAAGCACTTTTTGGGGGTTTTCCTGTTTAAAAGTTAGGGTCAACACTAAACTATGAAAGGCTGTAGAAAATATATGAAACAAACACAAAGGTCTGATAACAAAGCTGCACTCAATCCAAATGTCTATATCACATGTCTCTCCTCTCCCCCAAGCACGTTTTGTAATTGCTGAATCAGATAGACTTCTGTACTCTTCTATCCTCTTTTCCATTGAAGTTTATGTCACTACGTGTAGTCACTGAAGGAGGATAGCACAGTCTTAAGCATTAAATAAGGGAAATTGACCAATGTTAGGAAGCCAAATCTTTCAACCTTCCTATTTCCATCTGACCTATGTCAACTCTTTCACAGCCTTTATTAATCTGGGCCTCGTTCTGCTTTTAGTCTAGTAGTCCCTTCCCATTTCAGTGGGAGTGTAACTAGGAGACTTGGGCAAGAACCAAACCAAGAATCTTTTCTATAAGAGAGGGGGGAAATCAACAGAACAAGAAAAGTCCTTCTCTACTTCTCCTCTCAACAGTAGATAACTGATTGTTGTTCCATACAGCCCTCGTCAGATGAAAATGGGATAGGTTCTGTGTGCATCCTCCAAAAAGGATAATGTAAACTAAGGGCAGTTTTTCTATTTCTCTTTGTGCGGTGCCATAATAATCTAAAGTGCAGACCAGAAAATCACCAATTTTAAATCAGTTTAATAAAGCATACCCAGCAGACGTCCTGAAAATTAATCCAAATTAAATAGTCATATTCTCAGTCAGATGAGATCTTCACAATATCAATTTAGGCTGAGTTTGTATGCTATATAATGGAAATTTCATATTAGCTCTATAACAATCTTAGGAATTTCTCCTTTTTTAAAATGCATTTCAAATCAGAGTATATAAAAAGATAATGTTTGTTCAGTCATAGAACATGTAAGAGCCAAAGAGGAGTCATGTTAGAAGAGGGATAAAGTGTTTTATTAACTTATGGAGCTTGACAATCTAGTCTATTGATGAGGGAAGGAATTTTAATACCTATAATGTTAATAATGTTAAAAATCACAAAATTGACAGAGTGAATGACATAACAATGTTTTGGCTGAAACCATTGCTTATAAGTTGCACATTTTATTTGGTTCCTTCAGAAGTGTTTCTCTGAGTTTTCAGTTATCTTCTTCCTCCTGGCACTTTCTAGATTTGCACGAGTCACACAACCCAAATTGCTAGCTAAAAACATAGTATCTAACAAGTTGTATGATTAAGTTTTTCCACTGATCTGCTGCATTTCTTCTCCATTTGTCAGCCTTATTTATCTCTAGAAACATTTGTGCTATGAATGACATTCTATCAAAATGCCTCTAAAGTGTCTTTAAATGTTCTTTTAAAGTAACTTGAAAATAGGATATAATGCTGAGTACACCAAAACACTAATGCACTTACCATTTTTATATTGTTTTTGAAATATAATGCTGTTATATTCTCTTTCTGGAAAAGTATCATGTTGAAGGCAACTGTATTACTTTAATTCAGAGGTTTTCAACCTTTTCAAGGCAAGGGCTGGGTCATGCTCAGCTGGGTCAGCTTCGGGGGCATGATGATGATGATGATGATGATGATGATGATGATGATGATGATGATGATGATGATGATGATGATGTTATTGTTATTGTTATTGTTATTATTATATACACCAACTGCCAGGGGAGGAAGAAGCCAGGGCAGGTTGAGGACTTTGCTGCCCCTACCCCTACTCCAACTGCCAGGGGAGGAAGAAGCCAGGGCAGGTTGAGGACTTTGCTGCCCCTCCCCTGTGCCCACAGCAACATATTGTATTATAATGTAATGTATTATTTGTAAGCCGCCCTGAGTCGCCACGGCGAGAGGGCAGCAATATAAATTTGGACTAATAAAATAATAATAATAATAATTTATTATTATTATTATTATTATTATTATTATTATTATTATTATTATTATTATTATTATTATTATTATTATTATTATTATTATTATTATTAAGACTTGTATGGATGGCTATTTTGCCCTGCCTGCCACACATGGCACTTCCTGGTGTGGGGCAGAGGCAATGAGGGATCACATGAAATGGTGCCGTGGGCCACATCCAACCCCCAGGCTGTAGGTTGAGAACTACTGCTTTAATTCATTACCTCCTATTGTTGAACAACTCTGAGCCCCATATTCAGCAGGTACATTCAGGCATTTATACTGGAACTTAATTTCCTGCCATAGACAGTTCATCATCAGAGCAGCCCCGCCCCCCAAAAAAAATCTGAGTATGAGTTGCCTTCCAGATACAGTATGTCCATATAATGCACAAATCATAGTTAAAACAACGTGCAGTTTTACATTCCTTCTTGGCACTTAAGATCTTCAGAGGAGGCCTCCTCTGAAGATCTTAAGTGCCAAAAAGGCTCATATTGGGAGATACAGCCTTTCAGACAGCCTGGACCCTGGTTAGGGCTTTATAAATAGTGACTGGCACTTTGAATTGGCTTGGAAGCAGACAGGTAGCCAATGCAATTATAACAGGGGCATGATGTGCCCCCTATAACTTGCCCCAGTTAATAGTCTGCTGCATCTTTCTGAAGCATCTTCAAAGGCAGCCCTTTATAGAGTGTGTTACAGTAATCCAAACAGAATGTAACTAAGGCGTGTGTCGCTGTAGCCAAATCAGGCATCTCAAGGAAAGGATGTATCAGTTTTAACAGTCCAAATACACTCCTGGACACTGCCAAACCCCGGGCATCAAATTTAACAAAAAAAAAATGCACAGAAGCTGTTCCCTATTTTCTTCTTGTCATCACATGAGAAAAATAGATTGGTGAAGTTCATTCACATTTTACTGAAATGTCACATCTAGACCAAGCCACTGAGTTCAGAATGTTCCCCCTCATTTTCATGGCCTCTTGAACAAATATACAAGCCTGGAGACTTGTTTCCACCATATATATTCTACACAATGTCTTGGTTTTTAAACAAGATCACAGCTCTGAATTATGTTTGGGCTTAAATCATTTGTTTCTTTTGGTAACCAACTTTGGTATTTAACATTTTATCTCATCAACATTTTGTCTTTGATGGCATAGAAACTGGAAACACAAAAGTTTTTAAAGAAATGTACAAGTGGTATGGCATAACCATTGTTGCCTGTGATATGTTTAACTATAATTATCTGTTAGATCAGTTTGTAGGTTTTTGAAATCCTTGAAAATATTAATGCCTTGCTTGAAAGAAATTACAGTTGGACAAATGAGAGGCTGTGTCATGCCTCTTTCACAATCATTTTCAGTGTTCTACCTGCAATGAAAATATTAATATTGGCTAAAAATATTAAAATAAAAATAAAAACAGTGGTTCCTTGATCTCAATCTTCTTAAGTTACCTAAAATTTTGTTATACAAAGTTTTGCTACAGATGGTTGTGTGTGGATGACCCCAATTGAATCATATGATAGTGTTTTCATTTTATGCTCTCCTAGATTGTGAAACTCAAATATTCTTCTCATGGAAATAGATAGCTTGTTGAATGTATGACATTCACACAAAGATTAGTGTTAGCATGGAGCTAACAATAATGAAAAATAGATCCGAGATCACATTAACCTATATTCCTGCTACTTGTCTTTCATTTAAAATATCATATAATAAACATTTTGTGTCAATAAACACAAGGAAGTAGAGGAAAATATCTATGTCTGAATCTAGTTGTACTCCCAACTACAGTAGTCCTATTGGATCAATGGGATTTGTCTAAGTAGAGATTCAGCATTTGATTAATGTGTCTACCCTAGTTTGAACTGGCCATTTGGATTTATAAGGTATAATACTAATGCTACTGCTGTTGTCTAAGAATACACTTAAGATATTAATTGAATAAAAGACCCGAAAACATGGAGTGGAATGAATATTTGGAGGTGAACCCTGATTCTCTTGTGCATTTCATACTTTATTCATATGCTACACTATTTCAATGTACATGACACAGTCTTTCTATTCACAATCACTGTAATATTACTGTATTCGATTTCAAGAATAGCCCCAACTGATTCCTAAGCTTATTGTGGTCTGTATTTAGACTGATGTGGGCCATTAGAGGGCCTGCATAATACAGTTGTACCTCACTTAAAGAGCATAATGTATTCCACAGGATTGCTGTATAAGAGAGTTTGCTCTTTAAGTGAAACACCATTGTAAGTGACCAATTGTGACTTCTGGTGAGGGGGATTGTGAACCCCGATTTATTTGTTAAGCAAGTTTTTGGTTGGTTTTATTTGTTAAGCAAAGCGAACATTCAGAGAAAATCCTTCTCTTTAAGCAAGTTACTCTTTAAGTGAGGCGCTCTTTATGTGAGGTTTGACTGTACTGCAATGGAACTGGCCAGCTCTTTTCCCTCCTTTCCTTTCCTTTCCTTTCCTTTCCTTTCCTTTCCTCCCAACTCTTTTGATTCTTGAAAACTTTCCTTCCCTCTTTACTCTTTTTTGAAACTTCTTTATGAATATGTCTAAGGTTGTTCTGTAATATTATTTCCTTTACCTAAATAAGTCTATTTGATGGCACTTTTCCTAAGCTTTTAGAATTAGACAAACTGATATTTCCTAAACTTAATTTTCTACCTAGAAAAAGTATAATAAGCTGTGAAGGTCTAGAGGGGGAAAAATACTTTACCATAAGTGAGACAATGGTTTATAATAATAACCTTAGAACTGAAGAGCTGGAATGGACCCTACAAATTATCAAGTTCATCCCCTGTCAAGGAGGCACAGTGGAGAATCAAACTCCTGATCGCTGGCTTTGTAATCAGGAATTAAAACCACTGAGTTATTCTCATCATCTAAAGAAATGAGGCATTCAGCAATGAAAATACTTACACCTTGGTACCCAGATGAATATTGATGTGATTTATTAAGTTATCTGATCACATACTGAGGGTAACCTTTTCAGGGCTAAAGGCCAATTCATAGATTCAAGCTACCAAAGAATGTTATAAAGTTTTATAGTGCTTTGTAGTAATTACTCAAGTGCCATATGTTGGATGACCATTCAACCTCTTTTTGAAAACCTCCAAGACAGAAGAGTCCACTACCTTTAAGAGCACACCTTCCACTGCAGTACAGCTGTTATCATCAAGAAATTATTTCCATGTTTAATTGAAAGTCTCTTCCTTGTAATGTGAATCCATTAGTTTGGGCAGTACACGTGAACCTGCCGAAGAAAAGTTCTCTCCAACCATTTAAGTTTCTGAAGACACTTATTATATTACCTTTCAATCTTCTCCCCAGGCCAAAAATATCCTTTTTCTTTAACCATTTTTCTACATATGCAGCCAATCCTAAGAAAAGCTTTCTGGTACATGAATGTCAACAATTTCCCTCTGTCCTATTTTGTTCTGTATATTTCATATACAGTATTGCAAATTAAACCGTCTGTCTTTTGATTTCAATAAGGACTTAATATAGAGTAAAGACTCATGAGATGCACTCTTTTATTTTGATGCAGACAATAATTTTGTTTAAAGCCACATTTATTGTTAGTCTAAGGGAGGGGCCCTACTAATCATCCAAGTTTAATATTGCACCTTCCAAAAAACAAACTCTTTGTCAATAGTCTGGTTTTGCTTCAAGCCAAATATAATATTTCTCAAATTATATTATTCATGGGAGACTGAAAGCCAGTTGTTTTCCAATGTGTGACTGCCATATCAAAATAGTGGTTATGACAGGAAATTGGTCACTGTGATTTGAAATAGCTAGCAGGAGAAGGAGATATGGTTTCTCTCAATAGTTACTGGTTTACCTATAAACTTTAATGAACTGTTTTTGATGTTGATCTGGCCCGAGTGGTTTGCAGATAATAGCCTGTATACATTTTATAGAATGAACACTTCTGGAATAGATGGGAAAAGAAAAACTATGTGTGTTTATATGGCAATGGGTAGAAAATAGCAGGTAATCACTGTTAGGACAGTTCAGAGAATCAGTGTGAGAGACTTTTTTTCAGTGGTGGACATCAGCAGGTTTGCACCAGTTCACCAGAATCGGTAGCAGAAATTCTGACTGGCCCCACCCATCCAAGTTTTGAAATAAAGTAGTTCTAATTCGAGTGCAACACAAGGCTTTCCCCTTGGCCATGCTCACCATACCACACCCACAGTGTGGTAGTAAAAAATTTTGGAGCCCACCACTGCTTTTTTTATATATGGAAGATAATGTTGTGGTTGTCGTCATCTGCTACTTGTATCCAAGGGAGTCAGGTTATTTATTGCTGCCCAACACTCAGCATTGAATCGCTGGCTGTACGGTCCATTCCATTACTGTAGCAGAATGTCTGGCCAGATATTAGATGATGTGGTAGAATCCAGCCAAAGATATTACAAAATTTATTTATTTTGATAAGAAAATTGAATCCACATATAGGTCTTTCTCACTGACACTTATATAGCTCAGGAGTACATACTTTCAGCTGGATTGTATCCATAGGATGTATAGTTTCCTTTTTGAAAAGGAAAGCATACAGCACTTAATTTGCTTGGCAGTGTTTTGAGCTAATCTTGAATGAAACCAATTGCTTAATCCATTCCAGCAAGTGTTCAGGCCTTGTCATGACACCAAGACTGTGTTGGTTGCACTACACAATGACCTTATCCAGGAAGCTGTCAAGGGGGCTGTGTCCTTCCTGGTGCTCTTTGATCACTTGGTAACTTTTGATACCATCCACCATGGTATCAAAATCTTCAATGCTTCCCTTTATAATCTTATATTTTGCCATTTTCAGCAGTATCACATGATACAACAAAAGATAATTTCAAGCCAACCCAGAAACTATAGTACATATACCGCCTTCCATGCACATGAAATACCTAAGAACAGCCTCTGTTAGGGCATTTTAAGGGTATTGTAGCAAGATTCCAGCCCACTGTGTGAGTATACCTGTAAGAGACTTTTAGAGCCCCAGGCACAGGTGTTAGCTGTTGAGGCATAGACTGATTACACAGCTGTGACTGCTTGGTGTACTTGACTCAGTGCTGAGCACAGCTGTGACCACTTAGTGGGTGATACAGCAACTGCACAGTATAACTATGGCCCACCTGAGATGGGCTACTCTGAGGAGGGTGCTCATCTGAGGAGGGTATACTGAGGAGCTTAAACTGCTGAGGAACTGTGACAGACTGACAACTGACTTGAGAGAGAGAAGACGTGCTGCATGAAGCTCTGCTTTTACCAAGAACTATCAGGTACACCATACTGCTGAGAAGAGCACACTGACTTTGGCAAACTGCAGTCAGTGTTTTTCTGGCAGGACTGTGTGCATGCTCATTGGACTTGAGCCTTCGGGGATTCCAAGCTCTAACTCAACTGTGGGGCTTGAAGACAGACTGGTACCTGTGTATATAGTTCTGTGTTTATTGTCTTTCCCTCACCCAGAAGTAAACTGCACTATTCACTGAAGCTGTATGTTTGTGTGTGTTTGCACCCAAAACTTCCGCTGTGCAGTAGCCTAACCGCTACTCTGCTATGCTACCATACATACCGCCAGAAATCTCTGACAGCCTCAAAATGAACACTGCTTAAATATCATACTCCATGAAGAATATCACAGAGTTGGTTCAAGATTTGAAAAATCTAGGTAAATTTGAAATACTAATTCAATTTTTGGAACAAAAAGTGCAGGGATTGAAATAACTAAGAGGCCAAAAAGCTTTGAAGGTCAGTAGCCTGATGTCATGTGCTTATTTATTAGATAATAAATAATCAGTCCCTGCATGGCCTCAGGCAAATTGCACAGCTTCAAAATGATCTCAGAAGAAGGGAGTGATACACTCCTTCTAAATAATCTTTACCTAGGAAACCACAAAAGGGGTCACCATAAGAAAGAATTGACCTGATAATATATGATTGCGATTACCCTGGTGCACGTCTAGACTATATGAGTAGACTCAAAAATTCAACAGTTGAATAATAACTCAAAGCTTATAAAAATCCTAAAGAATGATCTGACACTATATGTGAAAAAGGATCACATCTGATCACACTGGAATGGTTGCTTTACTAAGAGTAGTTTCCCTCTTAAAGCCATCCTTCGATCCATGCAGGAATCACTCCAGCCTGCTACCCCACCCCCACCAAAAAAATAGTAGTACTATTTATTTATTTATTTATTTATTTATGATTGTATGCCACTCTAATCAGTAAAAACTGACTCAGAGCAGCTCACAGCATTCACAAATAACAATATTACAGTGCAAACCAAAATACACTAGCATATAACAAAACAATTAAATACAGTAAATACTATACAGATCAATACACATACAATATTACAGTGTAATCAAAATACAATGACCAAATATTATCAGGCATATCAGAAAACAAAATAAAATAAATAAAATAAAAAACACTGTAGCACTTTGAAGACAAACTGCTTTATTTTTATTGTTAGCTTTCGTGGATCAAGTCTACTTCTTCAGACAAAGAGTGAAACTTGCAGGCACTCTTTGTCTGAAGAAGTGGATTTGATCCATGAAAGCTAACAATAAAAATAAAGCAGTTAGTCTTTAAAGTGCTACAATGGTTTTTATTTTATTTTTATTTTATTTTATTTATTTTATTTTGTTTTGTTTTCTGATATGCCTGAACCACAGACTAACACAGCTACTATTCCAAAAAATTCAAATATTATCACAGCACAATCCTCAATATACAATAAACAATTGAACAGTGTACAAAATACAATACACAATACAGGGAAGAGCAAACAACAACAAGTAAACCCTTATAATCAATTCCAAGTATGGCTGTAGTGAAGTCCTATAGCCCAGGCAACATCTATGGTCAGCACTACCAATGGACCAAAAGAGTCAATAGATTAGAGTTGAACTTGTTGTCTCATTACTGGGAAATAGTTCATACTAGACTGCACCAAATGCACTGGATTGTGCCACAAGACAACTGACATCATTCCAATAAGATGCTAGAGGAATTTTAAGACACATGGGCTATATATTTTGTACCACAGCCTTAAAACATCTGTGTAAAGCAAATTAATATAGCAGTTAGTCTTTAAAGTGCTACAGTGTTTTTTGTTTATTTTGTTTTGTTTTCTGATATAATATAAATAAAATCATGTTCCAGTGTTCCATTAGGTTGGAAAGCCAAGGAATTTAGGTGTTGTTTTAAATTCTTCTTTCATTAACTGCTAGTCCATATTTGTAATCCTTTCATGATTCTCACCACCCTCATTATACAATCAATAACAACTTTCAGGGAAGAGAATGATTAACTTTGGGAAATATAGAAGAAAAGATGAGTTTTTAAAGTTCATTCAATTTTCCACCAAACAGTTTCAAGCATTTGTGGATTTGTTTGGTTTTTTTTAAAAAAAAACTGAAGGTGATCCTTACATCCCATATAATCTGGCTGGATTTCATTCTTGTTTTGCTTCATCATGGTGTTGTTGGCTTGCTCCCATCCTGATCTGAGGTTGTTTTCATATTGCATGATGAATTCTCAATTATTTTTTTCAGTCCCAGCAATTTTTAATGCTTTGTTCCTATGGGGACTCCCTCTGGGACCCCCAAGACAATTGTGAGATTTCCCAAAGTAGTGATGAAAAGAAACACTGGGCAGATTTTCTCGTATGTTTTCCTCCCTTCTTGCTGATGGGAAGTTGTTAGTAACAGCACTCATCTCTTTTTCTTCCCAAATAGCAAATCAAATCAAAACGCAGTCAAGAGAATATTTGGGGAGAGGGCTCCCCTATGTTTCTCATGGAGCTGTTAAAATCAGCTGATTTGCCCATGATCTGAGATGGGTGTAGTCTTCTCCTGTCAAAGAATGAGAACTGAAGCTGTCCATAATAACAATATCATCCACCAAAGAAAAGCAAACTGCAGTCAAGATAATATTGATTAATGATGTGCCCCCAACCCATGATTTTTACAGAACTGGTATAAAGCCAGCTGACATGCCAGTGATCTTAGCAGGGCAGTAAGCTTTCACTGTAAAAAAAAGAGAGAGAGAGAGAGAAATTGCCACTAGTAACCTTAATGTCCCTGCTACTACTGCCCTATAAGCAAAACAAAAATCCAGGGAAGGAAATCTTTCTAGACAGAGTGTCCCCTCACTCTTGTACTGTAGTAGTATCAAAAGCAGTAGATTTTCTAGTAATTTTTAGGAAGGCAATGAGTCTGTAGAGGTTGGTACTGATTCCTGCATAGGATTTAAGAAATCATGCAGAATTTCAAAAAAAGAAACCAGACAGCTTGGTGTGTGGAAATCGGGGGGGGGGGGGCAGAACAACTGGAGAACACAAAGCATAGAAAAATACAAGACCATTGAACAAAGTTGACCTAGCGTCTGCAAGGCCTGCTTGCTGTTTTCTTTATTCTGGGTTCAACTACAGCAGTCCAGGATAAAGATTGCAACTAACAAGTTACAAATAATATTGTTTCATGTAATTAGTTACCTGTACCTCTGTGTAATAAGAATATAACATTATATTTCAAGAACAATAAACAAGAATAAAGTTACTGATGTAAAAGTAACAGCTTTGAGTTACTTTTAGAAGCTAATTTTAAAGGATTTGAAAGCCATTTTTATACACTTTGACAGACTGTAATTCTCTTATCTGCCGCAATGTGTTAAATAAAGTAAAACTAACTAAAAACTAAGAGGTACAACAAGTAATATCATGAGTTATTCTTCCAGCACTGTAATGAGTAACACTGAAGATCAATTTTCTAAATAACTGTAATTGAGTAGTTAATAAATTGCTTTTTAAAGCTAACTTTTCAAACTTTGGAACACAGTTTTAAGTCATGGAAAAGAAAAACATGTTGCTTACACCTATATTTCAGGCTTCCTCTTCCTCAAACAAGAAACTCAAGACCATCTCTGTTAGGCTAGTGTTATTCCAAGGAGAATCGCTTAGAAACTACATAGTCTTTTTGTAATAACCTGCTTACCATTAACATGTTTAACAAGTAGGCTACTATAGGAAGAACAGAGAGAACATGTAACAGAGCACAGAGAGATTGAAGATCAGTCGGTTGTCTTATGTGTTCTGATGATAATGTGAGTTTCACAGAATTTCTGTCTCTTGAGGTTAGTGAATGATGTTTTCATTCAACCAGAAGTTGCCCCAGTTCATCAATATTATCATGTTTCCTTTCTTCTTAGGTATAAATGTATTGAGAAGGTGTAGTACTGGGTATGTGGGATTTGGGGGAGATCAACTGCCTTATTGGTGAAAGAGTAAAGGGAAATCCAATGGAGAGCTGGTGACTATCACTGCCTGCTGCTGAAAAAAGGATTGATGGGTTATAATATACAGTGTGGGAACGAAAAACATATGTACCATATATATTTGGCACACAATCTGTATAAGATCTAAATGTGGGGAAGGGGTATGAGAATGGATGCAAACCTTGTTTTCATCATCCTCCTGATCCCTCTTACTCATGGCAAACTGGAATGATTGCAAGATGCATTTATTGTACTTACATTTCAGCTTAAACCCAGATTGAAACTTAAAGAAGACTTCTACTTGCATTCAGGTGAACATGGGTAGATCCTGCCCTGAAAACTTTGCAACTGTACATGTGGGGCAAGGAATATTTGGGACGAGAAGAATCCCTCATCCCACTTTTAACTTTAATTTTTAGCAGGATATATGCCTCCACAAAACTTTACAGACTTACATTCTAATCCCCCCTTCACATTCCTCCACACTGATCTTGCCCTCCTATTAGCCTGACTGAAGTGATTGCCCCAGTTAGTAGGAGTCTGGGATCGTAAGTTCACCAGCATTCATCCAAGCTACTCTGGAGGGCTGTCATTTTTCCACGCAGCTTTCCAGAGCTGTATTTCAGGGAAATAATTATTATTTATTAAATAAGGATTAAACTCTAAGAGGGAACCACTGCCTTAGAGGAATATACAACAAGGATACAGACAAAAAATGGTGGAAAGGGACTACAAGATGAATATGTTTGCCTGTTTAATCTACATTCCATCTTGCTTTCTTGGCATTCTGGCTTCATAAGCCATGGACAAAATATTTATCCCAATTTTTGAACCAACTGCCATCATCTCAAGTTTTATACCATTGTTATATAATAAAGAATTCTGGCCCATTGTCTCTCCTGATGTTTGCTATTGCTTTAAAATATTTAACATCTTACAAATAAATCCAGTGATAAAGGAAATCAAAATACAGTAGGACCAATAGAACATATAGTCAGTTTAATTGCAGATAACAATTGTGTGTCAGAAATTATTCTGGGTTGAAAGGATTTTTGTTGGAGAAACTCCACTCAGGGGATGCCTGAATGAGGCTCCTTTCATGTCACCAAGTTCTTTTCCCACTGAAGTGGTCCCTATATATCTACTTGCAATTTCCTGCTTTCGAACCGCTAGGTTGGCAGAAGCTGGGACAGAGACGTATGCTCAAACCATCATGCAGTACCCAGGTCTCGAACTGCCAACTTGCCAGCCTTCCAGCTAACAAGGCGAGCTTCCTAACCACTGAGCCACCACAGATGATATGGCCCTAATTGCAGATGACATGGCCCTATTTTTTTTTTCAAATCCTAAAGAGGCAGTGCCAAAATTATGGTCTGAACTCAAAAGATGTGGACATGTTTCAGGCTTTAAAATTAACACACAACATCTGAAATGTATGTCTTAACCTTAATAAAATACATACAACAGAAAATAACAATGAAATCTGGATTTATTCAACAATCTCAACATATTAAATATCAAGGTATTATTGTAGCTAAAAATCAATAAACTTAAAAAATTAAACTATAAATGCCTATATACAAAAATAAAACAAGATCTTCTTATGTGGTCAATGACTTCAGCCTCATGGCTTGGAAGAATTGCAACTTTAAAAATTGTTATTGTTCCAAAACTTTTTTTTTTTCTTATTTCAAGTCCTTCCCCATATAACTTTCTCACAAAACCCTAATAGCATGGCAAATACTTTTTTGCAACTTTATTCAGAAAGGGGGAAAAGCAAAAGCATATTATTCAATCCAGTTAAGAAAGAGGGCTTGGGGATACCAAATCTTCAACAATATTATGATGCCTTTCAGTTGGGGCACCTCCTTGAAGATTGTGGTATTTCTGAACCACAATCGGGTGAATGAATTCACCCAAAAGTGGCTTTGTTTTGGAAGTTTAAAGTATGACCTAGACACAAAAGAAGTTGAGGAAAATTCTCCCCTTTCTAAATTCAGATTTACAAATAAAACACAGGTAGAGAATGTGCTAGAAAAGATACATTTGAGAGGCACTTTTCATAAAATGATCAAATTATGCCATCTCAAAAATAACAAATCCATTCCTCAGAATAAATCTTAAAACATGGAATAAATGGATACCTGATTTGCCGCTTCCATTGTTTCCACTCATCCTATTCCTTTTGCATCCTTCTTTCTATCATCCTGACAAATGTGGGCAATTTAAGGATTGGGAAGATCCTGGTCTAATTAAACTCAAGAACCTGTACTATGGTTATAAACCAATCACAATGCAACAAATTATAGAAGTGCTGTGGACAAAATAAAATATCATGACTTTCTGTATACCAGGTGCTTTATTTTATAAATAATACAAAAGTAATGCAACAAAGCACCAGAACTTTGACATCATTTGAAGGAACAGAAGTATTTTATAATAATTAATCTGAGGGTCTTTTCAACCATCTATAAAATACTGAATGGTAAAACATTGGGACATCTTGTAGATTTGAGATCAGCATGGGAAAAATATTGATACACAGAAAACATTGATACACAGAAAATTACAGGAAATTGATATTTTGCAATCAGGATACCACATTTTATAACGCTTCTACCATTACCATTTGACATTATGGAATGTTTATTCCTTCCAAGCTTACTACAATTAAAAAAAAAGCTCACTAGGGATTTAGAAATCTCAAAGAAGCTATTCACAAAGTTATTTGTATAGTTTTAATATTTTAAGACAAAGTTACAGTGGCAATACTGTATCAAACTTATTATTGCCAGCCATTTGGCATATGTCTCTCTAACATTTTTATGTAAAACCTCCTAATGAGATATCTTTTCACTGTTCCCATAAAGTGCACCTTGGGCTGAATGAAAGAGAACAGATGTCAAAAACAAGAACACAGTCCAAAACACCAGAGGTGTATTGTACACATTTATGCTCCTCTGTGTGTTGCCACACAGTAGACCATAAAATGGCTGTATTGCAGGATGTTGTTGCCTGGTGACCAAGAGTGCATCTGCTACACCACAGAGGGATGTGAACACTGGAGGAGGATTTGTTCCTATTGCTCTCCAGAAGGTTGGGACATTGAACTAAATTAAATCTACTTACAGCAAATTAAACATTCCCTCTCTGTGTATGCTGTTTAAACTGAATGTGGTCCAATGATCCAGAGAGGTGCACTAGGGTGCAGTGACAGAACCAGATGGAATATTTGACCAAGCTATATACTGTAATAAAAAGGCAAGAATACTGTAAGCCTGTAAGTTATTTTTAATTCAAAGAAGTCTGTTTTGCTTGTCTAGTCTGTTCTACTGCAAACTCCCACCTGCTATCAGTCTCTCTTTCTTTCATTAAAATCAAGTAGTTAATTAGCCCCAGCCTGTCCTCTCCCCTTCTCTCTTTCCCTTTAATGCAGCAGTAATGATGTCTAATTACCAGCAGCAGTGGATTACAGAACCTTCAGGAGCAATTCTCCCTGGCTGACAGCAAAACTGAGCAACAAACCTTAGAGCTTCAAAGAGAGAATAATTCTGGACAACAAAGATAGCTTGTTGCTTCCTAATTTCTTTTTTCTAGCCAATGTCTTTGGACTTAAAACTGCAACTTTGGGTATTACACCTAGATGTACCTGCATTGAGCAGATGTAATCCACAATGACTGGGTTTAGATTGAAATATCTTCTATCTAAAGCAGTGGTTCCCAGTGGGGGGCACACACCACACAGGGGCAGTTCAATTCCCAGAAGCCATTGGCTGATCAGTGCTTTGGGGAATTGACTTAGGCTTCTGGGAATTGAAGTCCAAAAAACCAACCTTTGGGAAACACTGATTTAAAGCAACTTTCCAAGTGGAAAAGCTTTTTCAATATCCAATGGTGAAAGTTTTTTTTTCTCTATACAGTATAGCAGCTGAAATATCCCTGACAGCACTGTCAGGGATGGTAGAAGCAGAAATCAAACAGGAGAGTTTTACAAGGAATAGTAATATGTGATTGAACACTTACATGGATACTGTATCTGGGAATTAATGAGATATAACTTGCTAAGATTCAGTCTGAAATTGTGTATCATTGGTGTCAGTAAATAAAGCTGAATAATAAATACAAACAAATAAATAATTTTACATACAGTACATGTTAATTTCAAGGGAGACATTTAAACTCTGATTGCAATAAAACACTGATACACATGAACTGCAGTATGCCTACTACCTTTCCACTTCTTCTCTAGTATAGCCATCTTTCCAATGGGTATTATTATGTCTGAGATAATTTGAAAAGAATCTCTATCTCCCATCCTCCCTCTCCTTTTTTAATTTGGAGCAGTGAGTATATTCAAATCATGTCTGTAATTGGTCTCACACTCACATTTGTGGTTAAACACATGAAGCTTAAGTGAATTATAGTTCAATAGCATCAGTTCATGGTGTTGGAAGTTTATCCTATGGGACAAGTTTGAGAAACTCAATGCTTATATACCTAAGGCTAAATAAAGATGTAGTTATGATTAAGATAAATCTGTTCCAATAAGTGCAACTTAAGTTAGTCATGTCCAAAATCCACAGATTAAAGTGGATCAACTTTGAATATTAGTAAGCCTGGCTCCAACTCTCAACACTCAAAGTATTACTTATTCAAGGCATCTTAAATGTTACTACAAGATGATACACACCTAAAATAAGTCTATGTACATTAAAGTATGATCACATGCCTGTCTGCTGCAGATTGCTGCCACTAAAAGAATCATAGAAATAGGATGAAAATTTCAAGGACGGCATGAGTACTAAATTAGGGTACTGTTAATTTCCAAGACTATTGATAGATCTTGAGCACACCCACATAGGATAAAGTCCCACTGAAGTCTGGTAAGCATTGATGGATTGTGCTCAAAGTGTAAGGTAAAATTAAACAAGAAAAATATGTGAGTACTGTACTTTGTATTTTTTTATTCCCTAATTCAAACACAAAAACAGTTAGGTGCAGTCTTTAGTAAGCAATATATCAAGAGAGGTTCTAATCACAGAAAGCAACAGAAACGCAAACCCAATGTATGAAGACAGGCAGTGGCTATATAATATAATGAAAGTCAAGGTGAGAGACAGAGGCCAGTCATTATTTGAGTAAATGGAAAAGTGAATAAAAGTGAATAAAATTAATAAAGATATAAAAATATAAATGGAAAACTATATTTTAGATGAAGTTTTCCTTACTTTTATAATCCTTTAACTTTATGACAATCATTACTTGAAATATTGTGACTAGAAAAGTTTATACCAAAAGTTGCCTATGATTTACACAGGAGTCATAAATTGTCTGCTCCAAATTGACAAAGTTTTACAAAACAATATTGTATCCCCAATATATACCTGAAATCCACAAATCACGGGGGGGGGGGGGTGTTTAAAATAAAGTATTTAAAGTATTCTTCTTGCATCCTAACTTCACATTGGAAACCAGTTATAATACTAAATATATCCAATACATGAGCACAATCTTTTGCTAACCATTTGTTGTTGTTATTCAGTCGCACAGTCAATTCCGACCCTTTGTGACCCCATGGACCACTGCACACCCCTGTCCTCCACCATCCTCCTCAGCCCACCCAGCTTTGTACCCATTGCACCCACAATACCATCTAGCTATCTCATTTTTGGCCGCCCCCTTCGACCTTTCCCAGCATCAACGCTTTCTCAAGTGAATCCTCTCTTCTCCTTTGATGTCCAAAGTACTTTACCTTCATCTTTACTATTTGTCCTCCTAAGGCACATACACCATACACACATCCATGGGAGGGAAAACTTGATTTGTTCTAGAATCCAAACACAATTTTCCTCTCTGCGCCATACACTCTACCACATCTTTAATGCTTCCTTAGTTTCTTATGCCAACAAAAGCCTTCTGCTAGCCCAGCAAGAGATTACCCAGAAAACTCAAACACAAGAGGTATGGGGTGGGTGGTTGTTTTAATTGCACACATTTGCACAAATCAAGGCCAGGGTGAAGTTAAAATACTAAAGAAGAGGAAAATGTAAACCTACTTGTAACCAACAGTTCCCATCTTCTGAACCAGGACATTCTCTTGCTCCTGCTACGACCACCACCACCACCACCACCATCATCATAATCCCCCTAGCATGACAGCTCTTCTTCTCTAAGATCTGCAGCTAGAATTCCAGCCTGAGCCACGGGAAGGGCTCGCTACTTCTGGACTGAGAGAGAGCGAGAGAGCGAGGAGCGATTTCCCACCCCCGCCCCGGTTGGGTCATGTGGAAGCCTAGAGCACTTTTGTCGATCATCCTGCCCTCTGCTTTCTACAGCCAGCCAGGCATGTCCCTACGGCACAAGGGATGCGGGTCGAACAATGAAGAAAAAGAAGCGGATCAATCCTGGGGAAACCCCCGAGTCGACGATCGCCTGGCTTTGTGCCCAGAGCGATCCACTCCGCTTTATCGATCCCAAACGGTCTCGTGCGGGAAGCGAGTGGCTGCAGCAGGACAAGCCCTCCCCACCCCCTTCCCTTCCCAGCCCCAAGGAAGTGGCCACGGCAGTGGGGACAAAATAATGTTAGCGCGACCGATGCAGGAGAGGGGAGAGGTCTGTGTGGCGGAAAGGGGGGTGGGCTGGGGGGCTGGGGAGAGGCAGCAGGCGAGATTTCGTACCAGGGGTGGCGTTTAGTGCCTGGGAAAGGAAAGCATCACAAAGCCCTGAGTGGTGAAGGAGATGCCAAGCAAAGGCAGCGTGGGGGTGGGAGGGGGCGCGCGATTGGGGGGAGGAGGAGGAGGAGGAGGAAAAGCGAGCTAGCCGCCCGAGACAACTAAGGGGGCGGCAGCGACAGCTCTGGGGCGGCATCGACTCCCCCTTCTCTCGCTCCCCCCCCCCCTTGACGTGGCTACACAACAAGGCGATTTCTCTACTAACCGTGGTCTTGACGGGCACGTAGAGCACTTGCTTTCCGCCGCCGCCGGCCGTGGTGGGGGTGGGAGTCCCCCCACCGTCCCCCTCCTCCTCCTCCTCCGGATGGCCGAGCTGGAAGCCTTTGGATTTGACCCAGAACTTGAATTTGGCGTTGTCCGTGGAGCTGGTCTCCGAGCCGTTCAAGAGCTGGACGATCCGCTCGTATTTCTTGCGGGTCACCGTCTTCGTTTTCCCCGAGTCCCCGTAAGTCCGGAGGCACCAGTCCTGAAACTGGCGGTACATGTCCCGGTCGCCGGTCTCCATCATCGTCATCATCATCTTCCCTGAGAGAGAAAGAGGGAGACACGAGAGAGAGAAGCCACGCGCCGAGAGCGGACCCGGGGACGGATCTCCCCCACCTCCAGGGCACCTGTTCACCCCGGGCTGATGGAGGAGAAGTCCACGACGCCTCCGCCACCAAGATGCGCGGGGGGGGGGGGGTGGATGAGAGAGGTCCCGCGGCGATCACACCCTGGGGAGAGGAGGGAGCTGTCGGTCTGGGCTTCCCCCGCTGCTGCTGCTCCTTCTTCGCTGGCGGAGCGACAGGGGTGGATGCAGGAGGCTAGTTGATTAATTGGGTCTCACCAGTCCCGGCCATTCTCCAACTTGATCTCCGCCAAGAAAGCAGGTCTGGCGGGGCTTCGCTTCTTTCCCCCCTCTGACGGTACGTGATCTGTCCCTTGAATATGGTGCCAAGCCGGACTATCCCAATGTCTCCCACAGTAGCAGCGCCTCTTCCCTCCCTCCCTCCCACCTACCCACGGGAGCCGGGTGGCGGTGCCTCTTCTATGGCATCCAAGAAAACACAGCCCGTGACTCCTCAGTGGGGAAAAGGACGGGAATAAAATAAAATATCATGGAGTCGGATGCGTCTTCCTTGGGCATCCGCTTCAGCCTGGATGGTGCAGGTTGGAGGGGGCGAGAGGAAAGCCCACCCTCCGCCCCAGCCAGCCAACCCTCGGCTGCCTTCCTGTGTCTGTCCTGGAGGACCCTACTTCTTCCTCAAGCAGGCTCGGGTGTGGATGTGTGTGTGTCTGAGAGAGAGAGTGTGTGTGTAGGAGTGCAGGATGGAGGAAAACGCTGAAGGGCAAGCTGGCCAATCTTCTCCCCCCTTTTATTCTCTCCTAGGTCTCCATGCTTCGGGTGTGAATCTGTTGGTGGGATGGAAAGTTCTTTCCTGCCTAACAATTCCAGGGCTTGTTCATGGAGTGAAAATCTCGGCAAGTCATTTTAATTCTGCTCACAGAATTAATTTTTAGAGGGGGCGAGGAGGGAATCATACTAGAGCGGTCTTCTTTCCTTCAAGAGCAAGACCAAGCCTGATCAAAGACCAAGCCTTTCTAATACTGTACTGTATATAAAATCCAGTTCAGGACCAAAGGAGGGTGAGCTCAGTCCCGGGAGGATGTTGGGCAGTGGATGACGGCGGGCGGCGCAGAGAATAATAATAATAATAACAACAACGTTATTACGTCGGGCTGGTCCAGCCGGGGGTAGATCCGGAGCCGCCTTCCCTCCGGTTGCGAGGCATTCGAGGAACTTTAGCGTCCGGGTGCTTCGCATCCACCCGCTTTCTCCTCCTTCCCTCTTTCCCAGCTGTCCCCCAGTTCCAGGTCCCACTTAAGGTTCCCGTCGTCTCTGGGATACGCCGCCTTGCTTCTCGACGACCCACCCGGGCAAGGCAAGGCAGGCGGCAGCTGCTCCCTTCGACACCTCTTCGTAGACCAGGGAAAGGGAGTTCCCCTCCTCTTCCTCCGCTGCGCGAGCCTAGACACACTCCCACTCTGTCTCTGTGCGGTGTGTGTGGGGTGTGTGTGTGTGTGTCTCCTCTCTCAGGGCTTTTGGACCCGTCCAGTCTCGGCTCTTTTTCTCTCTGGTCGCCGCCACGCACCAATCCCAGCGCCTTTTTCCTCTTCTCTCTCTTTCCCCCCCCCCCCCGGACCTTCCTATGGCTCACAGGGGATAAGGCGATGGCACACGGCCGCCTTTCCTCCCCCACCCTCCTCCTCCTCCTCCTCCCTCCCTGGGAGCCTCTTCCTCCATCCGAAAGCCACTGAGAGGTAAATGGACTGCCCTGGCACCTTGCGCGCGCCGCGCCTCCGTGCCTGTCCCAGACTTGGGCAATGGTCAGTGCCCGCCCGCCTGCCTCTCCCTTTTCCCCTCACCCTCTCTGGCAGCCTCTCTCCCTCCCTCCCTCCCCGCCAGCCGCGCGCTCTGCTCAGTGGCTCTCTAACTGGGAAGGTCTCGCGGCGGTGGAACCGGGACTGACAGCCGGCCGCGCAAGCCGAAGCGCGAGCAACGCTCCCCCTGCTCAACCCAGCCAAGCTCCTCAACACCGCCCCCTCCCTCCCCTCCCCTCCCTGGCTCGCTCTCGGCCCCGCTCCCCGCCCGCCCTCCTCTGATTGGCCAGCGGGACAAAAGTTTCTGTGGAGACGGCTGAGCGGCGACGTGACAGGCAGAATTGTCCCATTTAGGGATGCCGGGCGGGCTGGGCTGTGCGCAGGCGGGCGCGCGGGTTAGGGAGCGCCGCGCGTATCGGGGGGGTGGGGGGTTTCTGGCCTGAGGGGCGGGCGGCAAGGTGGCGCAGGCAGGGGCGGCAGCGGGAGGGGGGGCGGGCAGGGAAGCAGCGCCACACATCCTCTCCCAGCCCTAGCCAGGTGGGGATTGTGTGTGTGTGTGTGGAAGGGGAGGGGCGTGCGGGGGGGGAGCGTTTCCATGGAGACTTCGCCTCGTCTCCCCTCGCCTGTCTCCTCCTCAGCCACACACACGCCGCCCTCCACCTTCCCCGTCTGTCCTCCCACCAGATCAGCTGACACATCATTAGCTTAGGACCTAATTATTGCTTATTGGAGCAACAACACAGGAGCCCGAGGGCCGGCTGCGGGAGGCGGCAAGGCGAGGGGGCGGGGCCCGTCCGCGTCCAGCCCGGCCGGGGCAGAGTCCCGAGTGGGCTCGCCTTCACTTGCACGGCTCCAGGCAGACGCCGACGACGCAGCAACCCTCAGCCTGGCCGCTCCACCACCACCACCACCACCCGCCCACCTCTTCCGGCCGCCGCTTGCTGGGGCTGGAGGGAGCAAGGCAGGCGTCGCAAGCCAAAGGGGACGCTGCGCGCTCGCCTTGACCAGCGCGAAAGGGGGGCGTCGCCCTTTTGGCGCCAGCCGCCCCCTTTCCCGCCAAGGCGAGGCGTGAAGTTCTCCGGCCCTCAGCGTCCCTCCAGCGCCTTTGGGGGGGATGTCACCGCAGAGGGGCCTCATCCCCCCCCCATCCCATAGGGAGCTGCTTCACTGGTCTACAAAGCTGGGACAGGGGAGACCTCCGGAAATAGGGGGGGGGGGCACTGGTGCTTCCTAAAGTGATCCCCTGTTTTGTCATAGGCATTTCAGAAAACAATAAATAAATAAAAACAAAAACACTGCAGCACTTTAAAGACTAACTGCTATATTTTTGCTGTGAGCTTTCATGGGTCAAGTCCACTTCTTCAGACAAAGTAAAACTTCCAGGCATGGTTTTGTCTTAGTTTATTTAAAATATTTATATCTGGCCTTTCTCCTCAAGAGGGCCTTAAATGTTCGACAGCTAACAAAAAAAAAAAAGGTTAAACTGGTAACTTCCTCTGTGTTGAGAGAAGTGAGGCAAAAACTGCAGAATGATGTCAAAGAGATGTCAAGACCCTTGGAAGTTTGAGATGACATAGAGCAGGGGTTCACAATATATAGCCCATGGGTTGGCCCTGACCCCCAATGCCATTCCATCTGGCCCACAGCAATGACCCTGGAAGCAGAAGTGAACATGTTTACAACAGCCGTAAATGTGCCCGCTGTGGTTTACCACAGCATTTGCAGCAGGGGAAACCATGTGTCCAGCCCGCTTAGCTGTCTGAGGGGGAGTTGTCCAGCCTGTGGCGTGGTAAGGTTGAGAACCCCTGGCGTAAAGCATTAGATATTTTGCTCAATTTACGGACAAGGAAGAACAACCCTGATCAAAGACCAATCCTTTCTAAGGAATCTGCCCTTGCTTTATAAGATTTACCCAAGCACATCTAATAAGCCTGTGACTGAAACCAGAACTTGGCCCCCAGGTCAAACTCATCACTGCCCATGGGTGACTTCCAGCTCTGCATTGGTACACTTAATTATTTCAGTCAGGCAAGTAAGCTTGGGAATTCAGATTCACATTGTACCAGTCTAGATTTAGTATTTTAGACCAATACAAATTTAGTCATTGACCAATTTGGCTTACCTGTTCAGGTGCATATTATTAACATGGTTATGTGCCATCTAGGTGCAATTGACAGCAGATACAGTACTAATAGGATTTTCACAATGCTGGAGATGTTCAAGAAATAGCTACCAAAGCCTCTCTCACAGTGAATTTCCATCACAGCCTTTTGACCAATATCTTGCATTCTCCAAAATGCCAGACTGCTAAAGAGATTTTGGAGCAATGGTATTGGTAGGTTGGAGATTATATTAAGAATGTTCTTTTAACAGCCTTCCAATATAGGCTTTTGTTATTATCAAAGGTGGGGCTAAGATTGAACTACATACCCAGGAAAAATTCCCTTATACTTCATTGGTTGTAATAAATCTCAATTTACTGTACTCAAATTGCCCTTCCAGTTCTCCTCCTAGACCTAGACCAAGTCCAGCACTAAGTTCCATATAGAAACTTCATCTTCAGTATTCTTATAACATCTGAAATGAGTACATTAAAAATAATATTTTCACATGAATGTAGGTCAAAGCAGGAACACTTCTTGCCTTTTCGAATGACATTGTGATTCCTTCAAGCCACTTGGGGACCTTGGGTAGTCAAAGTTGCAATTGTTCCATCATTCTCTGAAGATGCTGTTGGGGAGATTATTGTTTGACACCATGGCCGTTGGTATACAGCAGGGGTGCCCAGACCTTTTGCACCAGGGACCTAACCATGCCCCCAGAACAGCTGAGTGGGCCTGACCATGCCCCAGGAAGTGGGCACGTTTGCTCATACACAAATGCATCCATGCCACTCCCGGAAGTAGTTTTACCACTGCCAGAAGTGGTTCCAGATGTCTCTGTGCATGCACAAATGTGTCCCTGGCACTCCTGGAAGTGGTTTTGCCACTCCTGGAAGTGGTTCTGGATGTATTGACAGGCACATCCCCCATCCACTTCCAGGAGTGGTGAGGGTGGCAGGGGCCTGATGAATTTGCACCGAGGGTCTGATACGGCCCACAGGCCATAATTTGGAGACCCCTAGTATATAGTGCCTTACTAGGTTCCACATTGTCTTCCATATTGGATGAAATTTCAATCAGTGGAACATATGTAGGCATTGATTCACCAAATCTATACTGATTCAATTGGCCTGGTCTAATTGTGACTGACTCCTGGATTTCAGCCATTTGTATGAAACCACTGGAGGAAGTTATATGAACCTTTAGAGTGAGACCATACTCATTGGCCAACACATTGAATTCATTAATGGGCCCAATGACTTTTTAAGGATAGCACAATGGTCAGTTGCCGCGGGTTTCGCATATGCAGGGGCTTCTCTATCTCACACAAGTATTGGCATTACTACATTAGTCCAACTTTTCTTTGGGGATCTCATATAAACTTTAAACCTCTGTGGGTCCCTGATGTTTTGTTCATTTGTTATGTCTACAGAGCTCTAGTCTCAAAACTGTGTGTGTACATGCACTCACAAAAGCAAATTTTAAGAGGGCTGTGGAAATCCAGATAGGACAAATTAAGTAAGGTTAGTAGAGAGGGTACAGATATGGCAAAAATATTGACTATAGAAGCAAGAGCCAGGCTGGGGACTCTGTGTGGAGATGCAGCAGGGAAGTACAGTGCCTTCTCCAAAGATCAGACAGCTAGTAGCAAGCAGGTGCTGGCAAATGATCACTGCAGATTTATTTTTCTTGCCCTTGCCTCTTTCAGTGGAACAGGAGAAAGAAAAAAAGGAGCACAAGGGAAACCCCACACCACCAAAATAAAAACAGAAGAAGTTGAAAACAAACAGGATCCACCTTGGGCCACCCGTTGCTCTGAGACAATTATCAGCTCCAGAACACAGTCTGCACATGGGTGTCCAAGAGATAGAGAAATGTGTGGCCATGGCTACTGCTCACAATTACCTATCAGCTGTTTCTGCTGCTTAACTTCCTCCTCCCCATCTGTGTCCTGAGGCAATTGGAAGTGTGGGGGAAGGACAGGGTTTTTCTTTCTTACATCCTTGCTGTCTTCTTCCTCCTCTTCCTGGCCCTCCTTCTGCTGCTGCAGAAGGCAAGAGGTAGCCATGTTTCCTCTTTCCCAGTAGAAATATGTTGCAACCTGAAAGCAAGGAACAATGGAGGAAAACTGATAATGTTAAAATTATTACCTAATGCACATGTATTGTATATGCCAATAAGCTTTTTTATGAGAGAAGTCCCTTTACTAGGGGCAGTCTTTGCATAATTAGATTCCAGAATCTCCTAGCCAGTGTGGCCAGTAGCAAAGAATATAAATTCCAGAACCTCGAGCTGGTCTGGTCTGTGTATTATCATGTATACCAGGCAACACAACAAGTGAAGGAAAATAAGATGGAAGTGTAACAGATGAAGAAAGGTTAGCAGGCTCTGTCCACCATCTTAAAAATAAAATAAACAGTTAACTACTCTTTGACCCATTTTTTTAAAATCATGCTCTCTTCAATTTGAGTGCTCATATCAAGCATAGATATAGATATAATAACTGCTGAACTTCCCATGAATATATACCTTTTAATCTCATATTCCTACCCCATGCTTTTTGCAATCTCTCTTGTGCCTTGAGAGGTTACATTTATTTCTGTGTGAAACTCTTGGCATGAACCAGGGCTGTAGCCAGGATTCTAGATGTGGGTGGGCAAATATTTTTTCAGGATAGGCAACATCCTGTCATGTATATAAGCAGCCAGGAGTTTGAGGATGGGCAGACTGCTAACTCAGGGTGGTCAATGCCCACCCAGGTCACCCCCTGGCTTCAGCCCTGGCATAAACTTTTGGCAAAATTGTTTTTGCTTTCTTGGAATCCACATCTTGGTAACTAGTAAGGGAAAGTCCATCGAAGTCCATTGACTATTTTATATGTTTTGGGGGTGGGAACAATCAAGTTGTGTCCAGCCTTCTTGTCCTGCATTTGCTCACATGATTGTCAATGATCAGGGAAAAAATGAACAAATAAACAAGAGGCTCAACTGACCATGCTAGGAGACATTACAAGACACTCAATGAAAAGCGGTAGTATCTGAGCTAATGACCTTGTTTAAATGTGATTTTTTTTTAATGCCAGTATTACTTAGATTGCAAAATGTCTTCATTTTGCACAGATACAAGGGTCATAGAATAGTGTGGGAGCAGAAAACAAATAGATGATATCCATGAATGACACTACAATCAGTCGGAAAAATAAGTTTTAAAATAATACTACCAGAGGAGAAAAAGAGAATATTGCCTTTGAGTTCAAAGATCTCAGGTAGCCTATTCTGTATAAACCTGCCCTCTTGTTATTGATAACAGCTTGTAAATTGCAAAATTGTGTTTCAAGGGAGAAAAACAAAGAGTCAAGGTATTTTCTTTTGATTTTTTTGTTAGGCTCCTGGTTCTACATTATCCCAGCCTGTCTTATAACAAGTAAAAATTAGGCAAACAGCTTTATTGTATAATCTGTACAGTTCCTGATCAACATCTTATTCATCTATTTATAAAAGTAGGTAAGACATAGTGGGAAAAAAAACAACTATGGTTTAAGAAGTCTTTTCAGTAATGGAGTCTCTAGTCACCTCTGCCATGAACTCACTGGGTGGCTTCACTTAAGCCCCTCTCTTTCACTTTCAAAACCTCCTATCTGCAATATTGGAGATAACAATCATGATGTACTTTTACTGTTGCTTCATCTGTTTCTTTCCATCTTATAAAACAATAAATATAAGCCGTTTTCAAGGGTTTATTTCCAAGTAAATTGCTTAGGTTCAAGATACAAGAACCAAAAGAAACAAACAGGTGAAGTTTTATGCTGCTGTCAATGTTATACAGCAAGCAATAGAAGGAGAAAGAAATTATGTTGAACAAAACTTCTATAATTCATCCCTCCCTATAGTTAAAGTCTTAATTTTAAAAAGAATAGTGGTATTATTTGCTAAATAGTTAAGAGTTAGCAATGCTTTGTGAACAGGTATATAAGTTTAATCAAGCATTACAATGGTTTTGTTTCTGCAGAAGCAGATTAAGAATCCAACCCTATAACCCATGGGAGGGAATCAAAAGGACCATAAGATTGCACCTTTAACCCATTCTGCAGACTGAGGAAAAAGAGTTCTACCATCATAGAAGGAGGCCTGCTACTAAAACCTGTTTCATTACATAGAATAGAAACCTAGAAACCCTTTAAGAACCCTGGTGGCACAGTAGTTAAACTGTTGTACTGCAGCCAAAATGATGTGAGTTCAATCCTGATGTGCCACAAGGTTGACTCATCCTTCCATCCTTCTGAGTTCAGTAAAATGAGTAAAGCAAAGCAATCACACTTATATACCACCCCATAAAGTTTAGTGCACTCTGTGAGCGGTTCACAAGTTAATTAGAATTTTGGCCCCCAACATGCTAGGTACTCATTTCACCATGTACTGTACATTCCTAATTTTATCCAGAAGTTCACATGTATCTATAAGAGTGAGAATTGTAAATAATGATGTTAGAGAAAAAAATTAACACAGAAAGTACTACCAATGATAATTAAATTATTTGCATAGACCATTCATAAAAATTGAGTGCTGATGATAGAAACATCCAAGCACGAAGCAAGCCAATTAACACATGCTGTGTGATAGAATTTCATCATCCAAGTTCAAACCCCTGGTGATAGCTAGCATTTGTTAATGAATTTTAATGTGATGTTCTCTTGCTCTAATCTTCCTTTAAACTTTCTTTGCGCCATGATGTATATGGTCAGTGATAAAGTGCCCTGTGAGACTGAAATGTATGGGAAACTTCATGTGCATCTATACATTTTGAAGCTCAGTTCAACCAGTTGAATCAGATGCATTCCTATTATAGGACTTAGCTGTAGTCCAGGGAATAGATTTTGTGTTATGTTCTACATAGAACCCAGAATGTTAACTGTTTACACCAATTAGTAGTTTGCGAATTTAATGTGAAACCCTTATGTCCATTATGCATAGCTGTATGAAGAAAGTGAACTTATTGTCCAAAAATCAGCAGGCATACGGACAATGGCACAAACATTTTCCACTTTTAGTTAGCCTTCTGCCATGTGACTGAGTGTGTTGTAATCTATTGAACAAATCAAGTGTATCTGAGCCCAGAACAGACAGACAGAAAGGTTGCACACATGTGTGCAACATCTGCTTCGAATGATGCCAACCAAATTCTGGCTGTTATGTGCAGTGGTGCAGATTCAGGTTGAGGGTGAGGTGAAAGTTTATCAATTGCCACTTCAGGTTCTGATTGTAATGATATTTTAGGTCCAAAATGTTTTAGTGACAGGGAGGAATTAGCCTTAAAATGAAGATTGCATCCCCAGAAACGTCTGGGGATCTTGTTCTCTATTTTGAGATAAAAAGTTATTTCCAGTAATGAGAGTTTCAAGAATCCCTGGAAATCCACTTATCTTGGATAGCTTGGAGTCATTATTCAGTGAGGAGTCTGCACATTATAGACATCTCCACGATGACATTCTGAACATGCAAGAAATCAAGTTCATTTGCATGTGGTTTTTTTAGCTATTTGGATATCACATCACCTGCTGGCTAGGCATGTGCCCTACACTTTTACCTTGCCCAAGGGATCCAATGGAGAACACTTTAGTGAGTTTTAGTCCCGGTCTAACATCATTGACAAAAGATGGGTGACACTGTCTAGTTCAGGGATTCTCAACCTATGGCCTGTGAGCTGGATGCAGTCCACAGTGCCATTTCATGTGCCCCCCCCCGCGTCCACCACACCTGAAAGTGCCATGTGGTGAAGGCAAGGCAAAATGGTCATCCAGCCCCTGAAGCTGTCTGAGGGAGCGTGACCTGGCCCCTGGCTTTAAAAGGCTGAGAACTCCTGGTCTAGTTAGACTGCTCAAGCTCCCATACCTTGACAAAGTTCTCACCTAGCGGGGGTGCTCATAAATTGTATGTAACCCGTGAGCAAGACAGTTTTCCTACTGTGGTGTACCTGATTTGATGCAATTCATACCTGCTTTTAAGAGCTTGATCATTCTGAGCAGCTCACGATGCAGAGAAATAAAATGATGGAATATAGATTTTAATGTAAATAACATTGTTCCTTTTGAATCCTAGCTTCAGAACAGTATTCCTAGCCTATAAGTTGTCTTTATATATTTATGAGACCAGTCAAGAGAAACCATGAACAGGACTTGAAAAGGTTACTTTTGGGGCCAACAACTCCAAAAATCTGCAATTTACTCTGACCAATGTAGTCAAACTTTTCCAAATTCTGAGTAGAAATAGTGACAACAGCCATCTTTAAGTGGTCCCTTTCTTGCTACTCTTTCAGTAACTTGTTCAAAAATAATAGCTACTGTTCTGTGGCACTTTGATCATCATGAGAGAGAAAAAGTCTCCTAGAGGATTTCAAAGAAATAATAAATCATTGAGCCTGTGTATGTTTGTTCAATATGCTCATTCAAAAATAATTTTTCTATTGGAAGTACACCTTCTACTCACTCCAGGATTAAAGATAAAGGTGTAGCAAATGTCTTTAATCCATCGCCTTTCATTTCAGTGTACCATTCATCCTCTGCCTTAATAGAGTGAAGAGTGTCTATGTGTGAAATTTGAAGAATTTTCAGAGGGTAATTTTTTTCTTAATAGGAAGCAGTCAAAGTACTTGGCTTCATTCCTTTTTCCCAACAGAGAACTGAGGCTAAGCAATAATTGATGTAACATGATTGTGTGTTCCCTCTGTGTTGCTAACACAACAGACAGTACACAGTCCCTATATTTTGTCCACTGGGGGTACATTGCCCAAACCTCACAAATATTTGCAATGCCAGATAGGAATATCAAACTGATATCTGGAACAGGTTTTGTTTCTTGACTTCCGCCTGATTACCTTTCCAGTCTCAAAATACTTCCATGTGAAAAATGGGATGAAAAAAATTGTGTAAGACAGGAAACAAGTGACAAATTCATTGTGCAGGTTATAAGTAATGCAAGTCAGAATCATATATCGGTAATGACAAAATGTTGTGTGGCATTTGATGAATGCTTTGCTTTGCTAACAGTTTTGAAATCTACCTTATGTAACTAATTGTTGTAATCATATGATATAGATGTAAGTTGCCAAAAGAGAACTGAAATAGATACAGCTGACTTCTTACCTAGCTGGAGGAGAGGGGGAAACTCCTTGAGTCAACTATATTTTGTTCTCAGCCATTACTTCCTTCATTTAAATAGAAACACCACACTTCAGTGCACATTATCCAATATGAAACTATTTCATAATTAAGCAAACATTGCCATGTATGTGAGAATCCAGTAATGACTAACATTTTGTTGTTAATTTACACTATTGGCTGTATTTACCTGCATATTTATAATATTTTGCTGGGTGTCTGATGGTTGTTTAGGTGGGAAGGAACAAATATTTGCTTGTTTTGATGATTCTTGTGGGGAATGCCTTGGACTGAAGTGGTGATGATGATTCATGTACTGTTGCTTGCTTTTGGCATAGATTGATTTTATCCTTTCTGCTGCCTACCCTTTTCTCTTCCTGCTATTTCCCCCTGTTGGTTTTAAGGATTTTTTTAGCACCAGTAAAACAAATGGGAGAAATGAAACAAAATGACCCAAAGAGGAGATACCTTTCATGTCAAACAATTGGGACTGGCACAAGAATGAAAGTTATACTATAGGGGCACTCCTGAAAGGAAAGGGAACAAAAATTAAAACAAAGCAAAAATGCCTACTTACTACCTGATGAGGCAAGAATTTGTAATGGTAAGTGTTACACCTTTTTCTCCTGTTGTACTTTTATCTCCCGTTTCTGTCCCAGCTCCTGCCAACTTAGCAGTTCGAAAGCAAGAAATTGCAAGTAGATAAATAGGGACCACTTCAGTGGGAAAGTAAACAGCATTCCATACACGCCAGTGTTGAGGCATGCCTGCCATGTGTCCAGAGAAAAGTCTGCAGATGCAGACAGCGCTGGCTCTTTGGCTATAAACAGAGATGAGCATTGGACCCTAGAGTTGGATACAATTGGCTTTAAAACAAGGGTAACCTGTACCTTGTTTTTAGAATATTTTCATCCAAAAGGTGCCTTCATTTTGGCAGTTTCACGTCTTGCTTATATACTGAAGAAGAAGAAGAAGAAGAAGAAGAAGAAGAAGAAGAAGAAGAAGAAGAAGAAGAAAAAGAAGAAGAAGAAGAAGAAGAAGAAGAAGAAGAAGAAGAAGAAGAAGAAGAAGGAAATATTTTTTTTAGAAGGAATTTTTTTTATTGATAAAATTCTTACTACAGTACCATCTGTCGAGGTGAACTACATAAACTTGTCATCACTATCAAAAACTTAGCTCAGTAAACATAGTTACAAATATAGTGATTGTGGAAGGAAATATACAGTATATACAATACCAAAAGAACAATAATATTTACAATTATACTGTCATTTACATGAAACTTAACTTTTAATATTCTAAGTTATTCCCAAATTTCTTTCTGTCAACCACTGCCACCATTTGTATCTGTCGGGTTCCTTCTGTCTCACCATCATTCTTTTAGCATATACTCTGAGCCTTGCCACCAAACTGCCCACCGTTTGTTTGGGATCTGCCACCTTTCCCGTCTTCCCTTCCTGTCCCCTTTGGAACATCAGAGCGCTTAAGGCAAACAGATTGATTAATCGAACCAAGGACCAGGACACTTTCCAGTTCTCCAGCTTCCCTTTCTTTCTCGGCCCCTTCCACCCCTTTCCTGGCTCTGTCCCCGATAGAATCATCTCTGCTTTCTGTTCCTTTAAATAAGGCCAGTCCAATTTACCTGCCAGAGCTCCCCAAATTTCTTGCGATGAAGGACATTCTTTTGCAAAATGCGAACAGGTTTCTCTCGGGGGTCTCTGGCCTGTTATCCCACCTCTAACATTCTGGCATCTTATCTTCCTGCACTGCCGTTCCTCTTCCTTTTTCCATGGGTAGGTCGCTCCTACATTAAGTACCTGATGATATGCCCTCCACCTCGTTTCCCACAGACAGAGGGGTATATTCCCATCTTTAAACACAGACAAGTCCTCCTCCCCTGGCTGCAGATATTCTGGCAGATTAGTCTTAGAAGCCCACTTCTCTCTGAATGGCCTAGCGATTCTTTCCTCTACGGCCTCAGTGTAAATAACCCGCTTTGACTCCCTCACTGTATCGGCAATCTTAAGTGTGTTTTCCCTCACCGCCCAATGATTGACTCCCTCCGCCATATCTCTAACGTGCAGTCTCATTCCCATTTTCGAAGCACTGGTCAATCTGGGAGAATGGAGTTCCTCCTCCCACCACTGTTTCCCCCATCCTCTGCTTTGCCATACGTTGCCTTGCACACCGATCGGTCTGGATTCTCCCTCATTAGTCTTCTGTTTCAAGTTATTGGCCAAAAAGGCACCTAGGAAAAGAGGGCCAAGAGCCGGCAACCCTAACCCACCTTCTTTTACCGAGTGGTACGCCACTGCCCTAGGGAGAGGGAAAACCTCCATTCCCCACAAGAAAACAAAAACTCTTCCCATCACCCTATCTATAAGTTTCTGAGGAGGGGGATACACAGCCGCCACATGATTCGCCACTGGTATACAATAAGTTTTGAAGAACTGTACTTTCTTGTAGAGATCCAGCCTCCAGGGTTTCCACCTCTCCAGTCAGTTCTCTACCCCCTCTTCCCACCTTTTCCAATTCTCTTCCCATCCATTGTGGTCAACAGTGAACAGGATGCCCAAGATCTTGACTGAACTTTGCCCACTACCTTTATCATCTCCTTCCCCATTCGAAGAAGAAGAAGAAGAAGAAGAAGAAGAAGAAGAAGAAGAAGAAGAAGAAGAAGAAGAAGAAGAAGAAGAAGAAGAAGAAGAAGAAGAAGAAGAAGAAGAAGAAGAAGAAGAAGAAGAAGAAGAAGAAGAAGAAGAAGAAGAAGAAGAAGAAGAAGAAGAAGAAGAAGAAGAAGAAGAAGAAGAAGAAGAAGAAGAAGAAGAAGAAGAAGAAGAAGAAGAAATCATTGTTTGTATTTGATGTGATGGCCAAGTCTTATTTACATATACATGAGTAAAATCATATAAGTCACAGTAGTGAATTGCTGCTAATTAAGTAGCTTCTGGTAAGCATTCCTAGTGTCATATTCAATCCTTCAAAATGCAACTGGCATCTCACCAGTCAGTCGCTATTCACAGCTGCAACTCATGCAATTTCACTTACACATTAAATTGCCAACAGGTTTTTGGCAACTAATTTGTTTTTATATATATATATATAACTTAATATATATAACTTACTAAGGATTTTCTTACCTGTAACTTTTTTCAGTTTGTGTTGTTAGATACTTTGCGAGACTCTTTTGGGTCTAAACATTATGATTATGGGATGGTTGTGCTACTATCAAACCATGAAGCATGGTACTCTTAGCTTGTGCTTTCCATATTGGGTAAAAATAATTGTCAGTCAAATCCAAAAGTTTCCTTTACTTATTGTGTTATTGTAGCTGGAGATGGTCACATGGAGACTTGGGGTTTCAGAAATATGTGCTTTCAGAATGTACTCAGCCATTGCAGTACAGATCCTAATAGTAGTTATTCCGTGCAATGTTTTTTTAACTGTAACACAAGTTCCACTTTAATGCTTTTATTGACTATTATAATTATTGTGTAAAAAGAGAACACAAACATGACATGATCTCTGCACAAAGGAAAGAACATTTAAATAGGAGGGAGCCCAAAAGGCTTATGAGATGTTCTTAAATAATAGACTCTGGCTGTGGCTAGATGACATTAATTTTTTTTTCTTCAAAATTTGTATTTCCCCCCCAAATGTATGGTCATGTGGAATATGAATCAATGTTTGCATCCATGATGAAATCTTGTAAATCACTTTATTTTCATACCTATATACTGCTCCTGATGACTACATTGCTTTACAAATTGTGTATTTTTAAATTTTTCTGAATGTATTGTATTTGGCTCTCATCGTCCTCTTGCACAATGAAAAATGCAATTTTAAAGATATAAGGATATATTCAAATGCACCCCCTGGTGCTGAAACATGAAAATGTTCCTCAGTAAATTAGCTTTTAAATATACAGTACTGAGGAGACATATACTGTACTGTACATAAATTCACCTGGATACACACAAAACCAGTATAATTTAACACAACACAACACAAATATTGGTTTAAAATAAATGGTCTTGTTCCTCAAGACCATTTCAAATATGTTAGGGGCATACAATCCAAGACAACATGTGCATCATATAAACAAGTAAATTTGAATCGATTTCACCAGTGTCAATTCTGATGCAAAAGTATTTCTTTTTAAGTGTGTAACTGCACACATACAATAAATGGCAAATATTTGGTGTGAACATTTTGTGAAAAATGAGAATATTTTTGCCATGGAACACCTTTGCTAAGGAAGAAAGTTTTGCTGGCTGATTTAGGAAGAACGCTCTTTCTCTCTTTTTATCTGTTGGGGTTGGCGTAATTTTTGGTAAGAGTTTTAATGGGTTTTTAAATAGGTTTTAAAGTTTTTAAATTGTGATTGGTTTTGTTCTTTGTGTGCCACCCAGAGTCTTTTGAGTTGGGCAGCAATATAAATCAAATAATAAATAAAATTGAGGAGATGGAGTTTGGAGTTTAATGGGCTGTTCTACAGCAGAATGGCAGGGTCATGCAAATACAAAAATAAAAGCAGAAACATACATTATCGATCGCTTGTGACTTCTTAGAGTTGAAGACACCATAGCGCTGGAGAGAAATGATTCACACAACTTTCCTGTATGAGAAAGGTCAGCCCTCAAAGGAATATTATGCTTAAGTGGTGTGGACCATTCAGCAAGCAAAAAAAGCCAATTTGCAAATTACACGAGGTGAGAAAAATTCAGATGCTTTAAAAACTTTTTCTAATGGCAAATCATCTGCCACAAGGTTGACAGTTGAATGGCACATTTCTGCCATGTGAAAAGCTAACCAAGGAGACTGGCAGGTCAAGAACAAATTGTAAGTGGGGAAAGTAAACTTCAACAGAAAACATGCTTTGTTAATTCTCAGAACCACTTTCAGAGCATTAAACCTTCAATCTCTGTTGAAAGTTTTTTCTCTCTCAATACATTTTTGAATCCAAGGTTGAATCAGAGAGTTGAATGGGTCATTTTACACCATGAATACATACTACATCATTCAGCATATGTCCTTAGAAGCCTCTATTTTAAAAATGTGAAGCAACGTACGGTATATGCTTATAGGTAAGCACTCAAACAACTTCTTAGCTGCGGATTCAAAGATAAACCATTCTCTTTGTCACACCAGTTAGTAGAATTGACAGTAGAGTATTTCAGGTGTTTTGCAGACAGCAAGGCAACATGTGGCTGAATGAACAGGTAGTAAAATAGAACTACACAGTGCTCACTTTTTCTGGGTGGTGGTGGTGCGGTTTTAGCTGAAATGTTATCTGCAGAGGTTGCTTGCTAGGAAGAAGCTATGAAGTTCTGCCCATGCTGAATGCCAGGCAATGTAATAGGCATTCAATATGCTTCAGTTCAGTTACCTTTATATTTGAATGTAAATATGACACATTTCTATTTAGTATAGCAATTGGCATTATACTTTATTTTAAAAATGTAAAAAGAGATGGGGACAGTAGTTATAAATGCCACTATTTTAAAAGCAATACATGAAATGCTATGATGATGAAGCGCCACCAGGGGGCACTTGTAAAGCTTGCATGATCTGGATTCAAGAATAAAATGTGAACTCATTATGAAGGGGCCTAAACAAAAGCAAAATGCCGCTATGCACCTAGCATTTAACTAAGGCTGAGCATACTCATATTATATACCGTGGGCTGTTACATGTGCAACATTTTGACATATTTATTACATTTAAGGCCTGCTCGAAATGTGTTATATATTCATAGAATGAAAAAGGCAAAAGATTGATATCAGGTCCCCAATGATTAGGGCACTAACCCTGGTGAAGAGATATCCATGCCCCATGACAGATTACTGCTGTATTCATGGATATTATGTAACTATTCTTTTGGTTAACAGTTTGATTTTTTATGTCCTCTGCACCTTTTTTAAAAATTAGTTCGCCTTCTCTTACTATTTTTTCTATCTTTCAGTCATACCTGAATGTATATACAGTACAGTACAGAGGAACCTCTGTTAATGGAATTAATGCTTTCTCTGGGACATTTCATACAACAAAAATTGCTTAAACCAAATTTCCCATAAGAATGCATTGAATGGAATTTCTCATAGGAATGCATTAAAAACCAAAATGTTACCTGAAATGTGGTTTCCCATAGGAATGCATTGAAAACCAATTAAAAATTCCATAAACTGAGACACTATTTTCTATGGATTTCCTTTCATTATGCGATTTTTACATTAACCAAACCATTCATTAACTGAGGTTCTACTGTACTTGAATGTATATACTTGAATGAATAGGGCAAACGTGAATATTCCTGTATGTAGGAATTTAGATATATATCAGGAGTTCTCAACCTTTTAAAGCCTGGGGCTGGGTATTGTTCCCTCAGAGAGCTTCAGGGGCTAGATGGCCATTTTGTGCTTCCTCCACCACATGGCACTTCCTGGTGTGGTGGAGGCAGTGGGGGGCCACATGAAATGATGCCATGGGCCACATTTATCCCACAGGCCACAGGTTGAGAATCCCTTGTATATATGTTGGCAGGCAAGGAATTCACATACTCACCTGATGGAAAGAAGGTAGTCAGGAGTGGCCTAGCTGGGAGCAGACAAAGCCTATAGTACCCCATATATCCTACTGGAAGGAAGAAGGTGTGCTTAGATGTTGAAGAGTAGGTTATGAAAAGGAAAGCAGTAACAATTTTGACTAGGCCACAGTGCAATGATCATGTAACTCTTTTTCTTGAACTGCTGCACTGCTTCCTAGTTTATTTATGACTGCCATTTGAGGCGCTGATGATTAACTTTAATGTCTGAAAGCTGAAACCAGACTATTCAAACAAAAAAAAAACACCCATCCAAATCTGCCTCTGCTTTTAAGGCCAGTTATTTGGCTGTCCTTTACATGCATTTGCCTCCTCAGGCACAGTTGGTGGCAAGTCACATCCCCTTTGTGAAACTCCCTGTGCAACAATATTAGATCTCTTTTCTCTTTCTGTTGTTTACCTATCAATTAAGATGCTTTTATTCATTGTTTCTTTCGGCTTTTTGCATTTGTTGGCTTTTAGCATTAGTTTTAAAGTATCAGTTTTAGAGTTTTAAGTATTAGTTTGTATTTTTTGTATTATTATATGTGTATATTACTGATTTTTTTAGTCAACATTGTAAGCCGGCCAGAGTCGGGCTTGCCCGATTGGGGCGGGATAGCAAATAAGAAGAAATAAATAAATAAATAATATATTTATATGGATGGGCATAATATGTGGCTGGGATGTTAAGTATCAATGGCTGACTCATGAACAAAGATGGGTATAATACATTTGGAGAGGGTTGTCATTCAAACTTCAGGAAAGGTTTATACTTTTTCAACTGATAGTTTGTACTACATAGTTGTGGTTATTGAAGTATTGCTATATATCTTGGAAACTGTAAACTAGCAGAAGGTCTAACCATTAGCTATCATTTTTTGTCTAACTCTAGCCTATCTCCCACAAAGATCTACAGCCATGGTTCCCAACGTGGGCATATGCCCCACAAGAGGAAATTTGGTTTTTAAGGGGAGGGGGCGATTTGAGAATGAGTTATTAACAGTGAATGGCCTTTTAGGCTTCTTCCATGTGAATAGGAGTTAACTTTCTGAATAATAAGAATTATATGTCACCGGGGTAGGCGTGTCAGGATTTTAGAGCTGCTTAGGTGGGGCATGGGGAGGGGGAAACAAAGGTTAGGAACCACTGCTCTACAATATGGTGGATCAAAAGCACCAGGAGTTTTACTGTGAGATGGAGATATTATAATCCCCGTTTCACAGGTTGTGAACAGGCATGAGAGCTGAGAGCATCCATGGCTATTCAGCAAGTTTATGGCTAGACTGACCTGACTGAGCCAGCCTTCAAAACTTGTTAGCTGGTAAGTGCTGGTCTAGACAGCTTACTGCTCTTTAAATGCATTTTCATTCTTCCTTACCTAGGTGTCATTTACACTTCCTGTTCCATCCCTGTTAGGAGACTAACAAGCATAAGCCTGACATATGTTCAGAAGTTTGTTTCTTCATCATCATAGCACTGAACTAATAACAACAGAAGAATACACTTAATCAAAAATAAGCTGCTAAAAGTGAATTGAAATATTGAAGTATCCACTTGTTCCTCACTTTGCTTTGATATCGGTTGATCTGAATGTGGAAACTGAAGAGGGCTTTTCCCCTTTAATTGCTAACAAAATGATTCACTTAACTCTTTAAATTATCTTTTATCATTACACTTTTAAAAAATCAAACATAATTACTTAAGTAGGCTGTTGAATATTGCTGACTACTTAACAATAATGTATTATTTGATTCTTTGGCTGAAAGACATCATAATCCACAAATAACTTCACAGAACATGATGATCTCTTATAAGAATGTATGGAATACAAATATTGTTCATTTCAATGGGTTTTCAAACAACAAAACTGTTATTTGTGTAGAATTTTTCTATATACATAGTGTACCACTGCTAACACCCCACAAAAATATTTTAAATTCTACACAAAACTAAAAGTTTTATGTTTCTGATATTCATTGGAATTGGGAATCTGAGTTCTTGTAAGTGGATCATTAAGGAATCAACTTTAGAGAAATTTGGGGACAATAGAGTCAGTGATGGGATGTTCACAGTCAGTGATGGGATGTTCACAGTCAGTGATGGGATGTTCCCAGTCAGTGATGGGATGTTCCCAGTCAGTGATGGGATGTAACAGGTTCTCACCAGTTCGTTAGAACTGGTAGTAACTTTTCCCAGTGTCCCAGAGAACAGGTAGTAGCTTTTGGGGGGAACCAACTTCGGGGCTTACCTTTTCACTGGGTCCCCCACTGCACATGTGCACCAAGCACTTGGTGTGCATGCATGTCTACAGTGCTTGGCGCGTATGCACGGCCTCCTTACTGTCCTCCTTGCTGTTCTCCTTGCTGTCCTTGTGTTGTGGGTGGGTGAGTGGGTTGAGGTGTGTGTGTGTGTGCTTCTTATCATCATCATCATCATCATCATCATTATTATTATTATTATTATTATTATTATTATTATTATTATTATTATTATTATTATTATTATTATTTTCTTTGGCTCTGCCCACAATGTCATGATGTCATGATGTTGGCTCCACCCACACTGATGACATCACGGTGGGGTAGTAAAAAATTTGACATCCCACCACTGTTCCCAGTTCACACTGGTTTGCCTGAACTGGTAGCAAGATTCCTGGGTGGTTCGCCGAACCGGTAGCAACCACCCACAAATTATTATTTTTTTGAAGTGTCCAGTTCGGACACCTCACCAGGGGTGGTGGTGTTGAATTTGGAGCCAAAATGACTCCTGGGAACTGCGCATGTGTCAAACCTTCATTTGACGCATGCATAGTTCTACTTTTTTAATGCGCATGCGTCAAATGAAAGTTTGATGCATGTGCAGTTACCGGCAGCCATTTTGGCTGCCGGAAAAGGAAGGGCGCAGGGAGCGCCTGAAGAAGCTGTGGCGGCGGTGGCCTTTCTGTGACTGGCCTCAACACCCTGCCAGGATGCCATGCCGTTGTGGTGGTTTGCCGCCACCTCAGTTTGCCGCTGTGCTGCAGCAGCAGTTTGCTGCTGAGCCGCTGCACCACCAATTCCAAGCGACTCCTGGGCCATTATTCAGAGCTGCTGAACCATTCTAAAGTACTGTGATCTTGATAGCATATTCAATGGCTTTGTGTTTTGACCTATGTCCACTCTATTTATCTTTAAAGTATTGTGCCATTATATCCTGGATATAATTACAAACTTGGCAGGATGTTTTTATACTCTAAAAGTATAATGCCTGAGATAGGGTTATGCAATGTACACTACTTTGCTTGGGAGAACTAGAGCCGACATGTACCAGCAAATTGCTATGCTTCAAAGTGGCTGCCAATAGGAGTACTGATTAGATCTTCACATCTAACCCCACCATCTAATAATCTAAAAATCTGTATTTGCAGAACCATTTTCTATTATTTTTAAATTGTTTAAACATATTCATTATTTGTAGTCTTTCTAAAAAGGGAGAAACAGTCCAAAACTGAAACTTCAGCTTATTAGGGGTCTTCCACAGTGATTCAATTTACACAGTTCATAAAGTTGGCATATAACTCCTAAGAAAGATGCTGCTGTGCCTTTAATATATGCATTAGAAACAATGATACAGTATATAAAACACCAACAGAAATTAAAGATGTAGATAAAGTTCACAATACTGGGCATGAAAGTTAAGGAGTCGATAGACTAATGCTTCTGTGCCATTTCCAATTCTGAATATCATTGATCATCATGACAGTTAGCCATGAAGATGGTCCTGAGAATATAATACAGTGGCCTTCCATCTGCTTTCCACATTGTAGCATAACACCAGTACCACAAGTCATTTTATAGTCCCAAACTCTTTTGATGCACAAAGTCCTCCTCAGCCCCAGGCCAGTATTTATTTATTTATTTATTTATTTATTGAATTCAATTTATATGCCGCCCTACTCGGTGCAACCGACTCAGGGCGGCTCACAACAATTCACAAAATCAACAATATATTACATAATCACAACATATCACAATACATTTGAAATTAAACCTAATAGAAAATACAGTATAATACAACAAAACAAGGAAATAACAACAAATACATCAATGTTATGCGTCTATATCATAAAACAGTTACAAACAATCACTTCCCACCCGACAATAATTACAATTACAAAGCAGCAGAATGGCAACAATACATTAATATCGTCTATACATCACATGGAACAACTTGCAATGGTCTTAGAGCCGCCTTAGGGCCTCATAGTTTTTGTCCGTTTCCCCTTCACTGAGCCAGTCACAGGTGTGTCCGGATGAGGCCTCCTCCGGGCGAGGTGACGGGGCCCGGAGGGAGGGTGGGAGAGTTCTCTACCCGTCCGCAGCCAAAAAAGTTCATTTTAAAGCCTCCAGCCAGTATGTCGGGACTCGGAGGGCGGGCGGGAGGTTCCTCTGACCTCCCGCAGCTGACGGAGAGTTTCTTCTCCTCCAGGTGAGGTGGCGGGGCACAGAGGGAGGGCAGGAGAGTTCTCTACCTGACCACAGCCAAAAAGTTCCTTTTAAAGCCTCCGTCCAGGATGTCGGGGCTCGGAGGGCGGGCGGGAGGTTCCTCTGACCTCCCGCAGCTGGCAGAGAGTTTCTTCTCCTCCTCCATTAAGATGGATTCAAGTGGAATTTAATCCATTTAGGGACCATCACCCTTCCCTGTGGACTTTGGCACCCTAGGCCATTAGTCCTCAAAGTTTTCAGGTTAGTTAACCATCACCTGATGATCAGTGTTGAGATGCTGGCAGTATGGTCTACTTTATTACCATAGCAGGATAACCAGGCCAGACTAAGATAGACTGATAGTAATAAAAATTCAAGAATGTTATGCCAGCTCTATACAAGTTTAAAAAAGTTAAGAATCTTCCTGTAACAATTAAAAATGGTAGAGGAACAATGTATAATTTGATGAGAGATAAATTAAAGGCCTTCCAATATTTTAATGCCTATTTTTCCTTCGTAGAATTCAAGTTAATATACTGTACATAAAATTTCCTGAGGAGTTTTCTTTCCAGTCACTAACCAGACTGGATATCTGATGTGATAGCTTACTCATGCCTTTACCCTCTACCCTCTGATGTGAAGTTATATTCTGACCCTAGGATCTCTCAGGATTAATTTTGTGTAGAGGCAGTTATACTGAAGGGATAGAGAAGGTATGCTCATCAGATTTGCACATGATAGCAAACTGGTGCGAAGGGTAACTAATATTTTAGAAGATAGAACTGGGATTAAATATGACCTTAGCAGAATGGAGAACTAAAATGGAACAAAAGATTTCTGCAAAGGTAATACTAAAGGGCTACATTTAGGTATACACACATTTACCAATGCACAAATGTAGACTGAATGACAGCTAGCTTGGCAAAAATATATGTGGAAAAGATGTAGGAGTTTTAGTACATCATAATCTAAACATGACTCAACAGTGTAATGTAGGAGGGGAAACAAAACAAATGCAATTCTAAACTGCATAAAGAGAAGTATAGAAGCTGGATCAAGGAAAGTGTTAGTACTACTCTAATTTATCATGCCTCATCTGGAGTACCATTTTGAGGACTACAATTTAAGAAGGTCACTGACAAGCTGGAATGTGACCAAAGAAGTGTGGCTGAAAGGTCATGAAAGTTAACCTTAACAGTAAAGGATGAGGGAACTGGCTGTTTTTAGCCTGGAGAATGGGTAAAGTTTGTCCTTGCTTGAAAGCCAGTCATATCCAACTCTAGGGTTCAGTGCTGCGTCTGCAGATGTTTCCGTGGACATGTGGCAGGCATGCCTAGACACCAGAGTGCACAGAACGCTGTTTATCTTCCCACTGAAGTGGTACCTATTTATCTACTTGTAATTTCTTGCTTTCAAACTGCTAGGTTGGCAGGAGCTGGGAAAGAGATGGGAGCTCACTCTGTTGTGCAGTACTCGGGAACCAAACTCCGACCTTCCAGTTGTCAAGTTCAGCACTTTAACCACTTGAGCCACTGCAGTCCCTGGGAAAATTGATAGGTGAATGATAATACTCCTCAAATGTTTGAAGGTCTGTCTGATGGAAGAGGGAGCAATTTATTTCATTTATTATTTATTTTAACATATTCCTATGCCGCCCTTCTCACGAATTACTCTGGGCAGCTAACAACAGTTAAAACATAATCATCAATAAAACCAACAATAAAATACCCACCCATCTCTAGAAAAAAGTTAAAAGTTAAAATTTAAAGATTAAAAGAGTGTAGGAACTAATCCAATAGATTAAAATTCCAAGACAGGAGATTCCAATTAAACATTTACTGGTGATTAGAGTTGGAAGCTGTGGATTTTCCTTTGTTGCAGGTTTTGAAACATGGTGGACAACTATCCGTCAGGAATGCTTTAGATGTGGATTGCTTCATCATGAATGGCTTGGACTAATTGGCTCTTCGACTACCTTCCAATTCCACAGTTTTACTTTTCGATGATTATATTCTCAGTTGGAAACAGGAAGGCAAATCAGAGTAGGAAGTTTCCTGTAAATCATGCACAACACTCTACAGACTTTCTGACCCACAGGAGATGTGCATGCCATTCCAAATATGTGCCAGTCAAATTGAAGAGTAATAATGGGCATTGAGAGTTCCTGGAAAAGAGGAACACACTGTTTAATCCTTCTTGATACAAAAAGGAACCAGGATTTACTGTCAGGAAAAAGAAAGGTGCATATGGGATATTTCTCCCCTATTTGTTTTTTGAATCATAGGCTATCATGATAGCTGATTCATCCATGTCATTAAAAATTTTTATCTTCCTATGTCTTTGTGGGAGTGGAGAAGGTGTTGCTAACAAGCCTGAGATATGGGGCCACAACATTAGGGGGTCTTCAGAGCCATTAATATAGGCCTTTCTAGCTCTTTGTGTTTCTCATCTGTTGTAGCTATAGCTTCTCTTCTGTATTATCAGTGTATGTGGTTCTTCTCCCAAACCTCTTTTAAAGTAAATCATCCTGATATCAATCAGCACTTTTTCATTCCTTATCCCAAATCAGATTCATACCTGTCTGAGGCCTTAATGCTCACTTGTCAATGACTGTTTGTCTTCAGTCATTTGCTGTCAATCTTTCACCCTGGCTAAGTATGTTAGGACACTTACCATGCTGACATATGATGGTAATCTGTAAGACTGACAGCTTGTATTCAGTCTAGTCATCTGAAGCAAGAACAATCATTTGCTTTCAGTAACCAGCCAGAGATGTACCAAGATAGCTATTATCTCTCTGGGATATTTACAATGAATGTTAATTTATACTAGGCCTTGGCCTCCATGAAACCTGATTTCTTTGCAACAGAAGTCACTGGGTTCCAAAGAAGAGAGTGATGGTGTTTCTGTCTATATATCATTCCCTTCCTATCTGATTTATGCTTTTACTAGTTGTATGTTTTCTTTTTCAGATATCTAAGAGGCAGTACATCATTTCTTTGTTCAGTGTAGTTGTCACATAGCATATAAATAATATAATGTAATAACCCTCAATGGCAACTCCCTAAATATTTCAAAGGTCACATCACTATGTAAATACTGTGACTACATTTTGTTGCATTTTTTGTTACTTTGTAGGATAGTTGAAAAAACATTACGCTGGAACAGGTCTAATATTTACTCCAAAGGAAGCACTTTGGGAGCAGAATCCCATCAGAATGATGTAACTAAGGAGGGGTGGTTTTTCCCAATTTCCCTATCCCACAGCCCCTGTTATCATCTTCCACATTGTTCTAAGACACCTCTCAAACCCACCCATCCCCCAAGCAAATGATGGGAATGAGGGTAATGTAGAGGACTACAGTGAAAAAGAGAAATCTGTGAAAATTGTACATTCCCCATTCCATCCATAGTAATGTTGCACTGGACCAGAAACGTTCTTAAAACCGAATATCCACCATTAAAGTTTATCAACATTCTGATGTTCTCTTGCTCTAGCTCAGTGTTGATTGCTCTTGTTGATTGAGGAGGATTTAGCCCTTTTGCATCTTTGGCTGCCTAACACTACTTTGATGTGGTTGGAGCTGCTGGAGAAATGGGTGTGGTGGGGGTAATGAACTTCAGGAGAGTTAATTTGGAGGGAAGAAAGTTTACAAGAGTGGCAGGCTGCAACACCGAATGAGCAGGTGGGATATGGATCCACCACTAGGGCTTCCTTCACTCAGTTTTGGACCTATACATGGATGATGGAGCCATCTTCTCTGATATCCGCCAAGATATATGGTTGCAGGATGTTGGATCAGGCCTAATGGAGTGGGTGGGAAGAAGATAAAAGGCTGTTCCTGTCAGTCCCAGGAAACAAAACCCTTTCCCATGTGGGTCAGAGGAGGAAAAGAGTCAGGTGGGAATCTTAGGAGAGCTGCCAGCAGTTTTCCAATAAGGAAACCAAGAGATTTATCCCACCTTATTTGATTCACACTCAAGGGATGCAAGTACCTTGGTGGTTCCAGTCAAATAGCTAACTCAATGTTAGGGAAGAACTCAGTCCATGAGGTAACTACTAGAAAGAAGTCAAAGAGGCTGTGGAGATCAGATAAGCTCCCTATGCTGTGCTAATGACTATGTTCTTCTGACCAATCCAGACAGTGATTTTTGAATATCCACTTCCAAATTGTTCCACCTTCCTCCAATAAGATTGTCAATAACTTCTAATATGTGTACATGGAGATTGTGGAGAAGGAGGCAAGAGGACATCCTGTGTTTATTTATTTTATTTATTTGTTCAGATTTATATTGCCGCCCACTCGCTGACGTGAGTGTTATCTTGCCTTGGTCCACAAGCCATCCCCTCTGCATACTTAATGAGTAGCAGTTTGCTGCCCAGCAAGATGGGTCACCAAGGATGACTATTGTTTAGGTCCTCCTTCTCAGGTCCCCTTTGTGCCCAGGAGGAGTTATGTGGCAGAACTGCTAGCTGTCCAATAGAGGATCGCCAGCAGTGCTGCAGGGAGGAAGCCTAGCCAAACACAGCTGGTGTTCAAAGGCCCTTCCCCTTGCATCCTCTCCAACAACGAAACACGGCCATAAAAAGTATTGAAATAAAAATGTCTAGAAACAGTTAAGTCATCATAATAAATTAAACAGTATCATAAATGTTTAAACATGTGTTTTCATATATTTCCTAAAAGCAGTGAGAGTGGAAACTGATTATGTATTATTAATTACAGTATGGTGAAACAGATTCACCATAGCCTTCAGCCTTATTTATAATATTACCTAACTTGGCATCATCCATATAGATAGAGAGGAGCAGCTACACCTGTTTACTTGTTGCTTTATCCATGTGTGGAGGAGATTCCAGAAGAGGTGGTGGTCCATTGCCCACTGCAGTTGAGAGTCTGAACTTTGAGAGCACTAACTTCCCAGTGATGACTCAGAAAAGGCCAGGTAGAAAAGGAATGGGAAGAGAAACATAGAGTAAGAGTAGCAGTCATGGAGGAAGAGATGAGAGAGTTAAAGGGGATTAGAGAAAGGATACAACCACTGGGGATGGGAGAAGAGAACATGGGAAAGAGAGGAAGATATAAAAGGGGAACAGATGTGGAAAATGGGGAGAAGACTGGAGGGTCAGAAAGACTTACAGATACTTTTGGGATGGACCTTTATATTTAAGGAGGACCTGTAGACTGGTGAGCTAGTAGGAGGCAGAACATCAAGCCAGGGGGAAAATAGTCTCTAACCCATTGTTTCCCAACCTTTGGTTTTTTGGACTTCAATTCCCAGAAGCCTAAGTCAATTCCCCAAAGCACTGATCAGAAGCCTAAGTCAATTCCCCAAAGCCTAAGTCAATTCCCCAAAGCACTGATCAGAAGCCTAAGTCAATTCCCCAAAGCCTAAGTCAATTCCCCAAAGCACTGATTAATTTTTTTAAAAATTTTTAAATAAAATACATAAAACACCCAAGTGCACTAAGATTATGTCCTTGAATCTACCAGTTGTCTTCCTTCAATTCAATTGTTTTGCCAAAAACTCATTACATCCAGTACGGCTTGTCTCCTTTGTTTTTCCCCAATGTGTATTGTAAAAATGACCTCCAAATGTCCTAAAATCTATTTTGTTTTAATATCTCCTTTTTTATATTTACAACCCAAGTAAGTTTTTCATTAAGTGCCATATCCCAAACACCAGTATACCATTTACTCAATTCTAAATTTGAATCACCTTCCAATTTCTGGCAACCTGTTGTCTTGCTAATGTTAAAAAATAGCTAATAAATTCTTTATATGATATATTCCATTCTTATCACATTATGCTCTACTAAAGGTTGCCAACGTTGTTTCTTAAGATGAATGATTCTGAGAAAATGTTTTAAATTCTCATTGAGTGAAAAGATTTGTGCACAATATTTGCAGTTTTATTAATGGACTGGAATGCACTTGCATGCCTGATGGGAATTCAATTCATTTGAATTAGACAGAAAAGGTAATTAATGACTATTGTGAAGGTGAAATGAAGTCAGTTCTCAACCTGCCTGTTTTGTACACATCAGCATTACTATTTCCAAATCAAAGGCAAGAGTTGGATAGGGAATATTGCTTTTTAATAGAAATACTTCTCTTCTGTGTCCAGCTTTTAAATTACAAATGTCTGTTCTATTATTTAAATAACAATGGTTTAGGAAAGAGACTCCTTGAAAAGATGATGAATACTGTCATCTGAGTAACAGAAAGAAGCAATTTGAGCTGTTTTTTTTAAAAAAGATACTTATGTCCCATTAAAAGCTAATTTTGTGTTCAGTCAATTTTTATCGTGTTCTATTACAAATTTATAATTTACGTGCTGCAAAATAGAGCCAAATGTACTATTGTGCTTGTGCTTATAGTAGTTCTAGTGCTTGACAAACTGTTCTCTACACATATTTCCCAGCTACACCAAATTGGTCTGACACATATCTGAGATTTGAAGTGGTTAACAACTCTTGTCAAGTTGAAATGGAAGCTTAAATTGAATGGTTGTTGTCGGATCCTAGAGGAGACACTCTGAACATAATTCAAAGGAGTCCTGCATTAGAGTAGTAAACCTCTCATGGAAATCTCAGAAGCCTAGATGGTTTCCCAGAAGACAAAAGAACTTTATAACGGGTGCTGTACTTTTTGATACAACATCAGTTTAATTCATCTGGATATCAATGTAGCAAAAATTCAAGGCAAAATCAGTTTTTCTGTTGAACTACAAACTTTATTCATCTACATTTCTTATATGTATAAATATCTCCAAGATATTTCAAATGTATTGAAAATATATAACAAGCATGAGATTCCAAAAATCTTAACATCATCTTACAATCATGAGGAACTACTGTATAAGTATATACTAAAGAATATGAACAATGATCTACACACGAGGAGACCTCCTCTGGAGTCAGGCACACCTTTTCTGTGTCTGTAGCCAGCCTTTTGCCTTTTCTTGGCATCCCCTTTGCAAACTGGGAGTGGGTCCAGCCTCCGATCTGGAGGTGTTCTCTCTTGCATGGCTGACAGTTCTGGCACTTAATAATAGCATGGTTGGGCAATGTGAACTGCAGATTGAATTCATCAGAGGGTTGCTTCATTTTGGCAGTTTCACATCTGGCCAAGAAGAAGAAGAAGAAGAAGAAGCCGCAGCAGCAGCACTTCCACATTCCTTGGTCAGGGGACTTTTGGGTTCAACTCACTGGATGATTCACTTGATAGAGGTATGACACAACTATGTGAAGATTTCAGATACCTTGACTTCAACACAGTGGTGGGCAGCCAAAAATTTTACTACCAAACTGTGGGCGGAACCAATGCCATGATGTCATGGGTGGAGCCAACATCATGATGTCATGGGCGGAGCCAATGTAAAAAACCCATAAAAATAAGTACACATAAAAATACAAATTAAATAGACATAAAAATACATAAAAATACACATAAAACACATAAAATACACATTGAAATAAATACACATTAAATAGACAAAAACACATAAAATACAGATTTAATACACATAAAACATATAAAAATACACATTATAAAAAAATATACATTAAATACACGTTAACACACACACACACCACATCCTAAGATGAGTTACTTACCCTGGGGAGCAGGCTATAGGGAGCTTCAGGCTAGCAGCTTCTCTTCCTCCTCCCTGCTTGGGAGGACAACAAGGAGGCTGCGCATGTGCGCCAAGCGCTGTAGGCATGCATGTACACTAAGCATTTGGCGTGCATGCACAGTGGGGGAACGGGTGAAAAGGTAACCCCCCAAGGTGGTTCCCCCCAAAAGCTGCTACCGATTTTCCGGGACACTGGGAAAAATTACTACCAGTTCTGGTGAACTGGTGCAAACCTGTTGCTGCCCATCACTGTGTTACCTGGATTTTAAGATCAAACACATTGTTTCATTTAATTGTTTTAATAAAGTTACAACCAGAGATTCACTATACAAACAGATCAAAGGTATGGAATATACGGGGAGAAACTAGCTCTTAATAAACAGCAGATAAAACTATTTTTATATGAGGCTTGATATTAAACTGCCTGAAAAATCTCTGCAAGCAAGGCTTGACTCCCGTCAGTCAGGTACGCAGGAATGTAATCAATTACAGTAGATTGAAAAGGCTGATTAAGAACTAGTTTTTTCTCTGAGTCATCTGGCAGAGGAGCAGCTAGAACAATAGCGCTAATCACTTTTTCTTATCTCCCATCTCCTGAAGCTTCAGAGATGTCGCAATTCCAGGTACCTTCCAGCCTGTATTCATTCATTGTACAAGCCTTTCATCCACCCACAAATATTTTCCTGACCACAAGGAGACACTGTGTAACAGATTGCCATCTCCAGAGACAATGACTTTTTAATTGCTGCTGTTGCCCTTCTGTATCTGTAAAAATGTCAATGTGTAACTTCGGAAATTGCTTTTTGTACTGTCTAATTAAGAAGTGTAAGGACTCATTTAGCTGCCCCTTCTTGTAAACATTATTTGCAACTGCCAATGCTAGCCTATACTTGATTGTCAACCAGTGTATGTGTATAAAAACATTGGGGAATGGGAGGGATTTAGGTCATTCCTAGGATAGCATGGATTGACTTCACACGAGGGAGGTTTTCTCAGAACAGTTGAGGTATAGACTTCTAGTTTTTATAGAATGGCCACTATAAATTAGAACTCTGTTTAATACCAATAAACCAATTTGTTTTGATTAAAACCTTGCCTCATTTTTGAGTTCCTAGGGTTTAATATTTCTCTGCCAGGGCACGAACCGAGTATTAAAATTTCAGGTAACAACTGCTTCAACAGCAAGTCTTTTTTTTCCTTTTGTGTCTTTTCCCATCCACTTTTTGCAACATCTGTTCTGATGAAGAATTCCGACGATCTTGAATATATGGTGGGGGGGGGGGGTTTGCATGATTTTATGTATTATTATTTTTTAAAAATCCACATCTTACAAATTTGCCTCTTGAAAATGTTTTTAAAAGTCTATTTTTAATGGAGATAAATTTATCTATCATTTTACATTCACAGATGGCTAGAGAGAGATCTTGTTAAATAAACACAGAAAGGAAGCCCTTTATGATGACCTTGGAACAATGGCTTGGAGTCCCATTACAAATATGAAGTAAGAATTGGGAAATGAGCCTTGGCAAATCATTCCGGAGACCTAGTGATATATGGTGATTGACTAATATTGTAATTGCCTTAAAATAGAACATACCATGACTTCACTTTCAGTGCACTGCTTGTAAATACATAATTTAGAGGGTTTTTTATTTTTTAAAAAACACAAATTCTCTTTCATACATTAGGGGATTTTCCTTCATTAGACATGTCCTTGTTGTCTCTATCCCTTGCTGTCTTAGTCTCCACTAAGGGTTCATCTGCACTACGCATTCGTATCCATTTGGTACTTTTTAAAATCAGTTTAATACCATTTTACATCATTTTAAATTTTCTAGCATGCAGTTGGACACAAATTGTGCAGTTAGAAGAATACTGTATAATTGGAAACTGTTAGAGATCGGCTCAGAAGAAATGGGATGGCTTTAATAGCATTTTAACATTTAGTGTTCACTTTTTCACTAAGATACCTGGCCAATGCATAAAGAACTTCATCAGAAGAGCTTCAAACTGAATTGGAATGGGGAGGAAGATGCAAGCTCAGAGATAAAGACAAATGAAGACTTATGCACTTAAGAGGAACAGTTTTAATGGGGCCCGATAATAGTCTTCATAAAAATGCACAAAGAAAGCAGGCTACAGATCACATAATCTCCAATGTCTATATACAAATGCCAAGAGTATGGAAAAGAAAGAGGGAGAATTGGAAAACTTACTTCTGTCCAATCAAGGACAAGATACAGATAAAACCCTTGAAAAACTAATTGCAAGAATTTCATAGGGACACAATGTGATAGTAATAGGAGAGTTCAATTGTTTTTAATATCAGTTGGGAAACAAATTCTGTCAAATATAGCCCCCAGAAGAAATTAATGGCCACCATTGCTGATAATTTTCTTCTACTATGGGAAGAAACAAGCAGATCAGCTATCCTTGATTTGATTCTAACCAACAGAGATGACTTGGTAGGAGAAGTAGCAGTGAAGGGAAACTCTGGTGGAAAATGTTCAATTTGAATTTTTTTATTTCAAAGGAAAGAAAAGCAAAGTAGAGTGGTATGTGTACGCCGGATGTTAGGAAAGCCAATTTTAATAAACTCAAAACAGTGATAAGGAAAGTCACATGGTAGGTGATTCTAACAGGGAAAGAAGCCCAAGATGGGTGGGATTTTCTTTAAAAGGTAATTAAGGTAAAAGTAAAAGTCACCCTTGCTTGAAAGTCAGTTGTATCCGACTCTAGGGTTCAGTGCTCATCTCTGTTTCATACCCGAAGAGCCAGCGCTGTCTGCTTCTGCAGACGTTTCAGTGATCATGTGGCAGGAATGACTGGGCACCAGAGCACACGGAACACTGTTTACCTTCTGACCAAAGTGGTCTCTATTTATCTACATGCAATTTCTTGCTTTCAGACTGCTAGGTTGGCAGGAGCTGGGACAAAGATGGGATCTCATTCCAGCCTGCAGTATTTGGGGATTGAACTGCTAACCTGCTGCTAAGTCAGCGTCTTAGCCACTTGAGCCACTGCACATCCTCCTTTGCCACAGGATTGAGCTGTATATGCCACACATCCTCAACAAAAGGTATGCTGACTCCAGGTAAAGTAGAAGATGCTGTCACACTGCCAATGCTGAAATAAAATTCAACTGGACAACATCTGTATCTCCAATGAGAGAAACAAAGCCATCTTTTTTTCCCCAAGCAACAAAATATCTTGTGCAGTCCCTAATATTTATCCACAGCTACCAGTAAGTCTTGCTCCCAGGTAATTGTATTATGATTCTAGGCTTAGGTTGAAATCCTAACTATTTTTACTACAGATTAAGTTGAGCAACACATTTATTTCATCTAAGCATACCTGACAATGGATATGTAAAAAATTGAATGCTGAGTTTCACGATAAAGTGTCCATGAAAACAACAATTCCATGTGCTGAGTTTTCTGAACACACAATTAAAAGACTGCTCACAAAGTTGTTTTCAACAATAACAAAATTTAGCTCCACTAGATGGCTCACAGAATCATAAACAGAAACAATTCAATGTTTTATGTATCCAAATTCCCCAAACTCCAAACTAGCTAAGCTATTTAGAACTAAAACAACTGTTTAGACAAGAAGTTTAATAGACAATAAATAGAAGACAACAAACAAACCAAATCATACGTATATCTGTTTGTGCTCATTCTATCTCCCTTAAGAATAGCAGATAGTGGATAAAATGTACAAAGGACACATTTGTTGCTGATGAAACTCAGATTCAGACTCTGAAGTACACTTGTCCACTCTGGCAGCTGGTCCTAAAGGATTCTGTGTTTAAGTATTCATAATATACTGAAGCCACATTGTGGTGGGAAATAAAATAAAGAATGGTTTCTTGCAGGATGGGGAACAATTCCTGTTTTTCCTGTGAGAACTGGACCACGTGTAGGCTGAGTGCAAAAGAATAAAGGTAAATGTCACCCTTGCTCAAAAGCCAGTCATGTCTGACTCTAGGGTTCAGTGCTCATCTCTGTTTCATTTGCAGAATGTCCATGAATATGAGACAGGCATACCTAGACAACAGAGTGCATGCAACACTGATTACCTTCCCACAAAAGTGGTCCTTATTTATCTACTTACAATTTCTTGCTTTTGAACTGCTAGGCTGGCAGGAGCTGGGACAGAGATTTAGACATCTTCAAATTGTGCTGCTGGAGAAGACTTTTGAGAGTCCCCTGGACTGCAAGGAAATCAAATCAGTCAATCCTAAAGGTTTTCTGAGTAGGGTATAGAAATCACCGGTTGGCAGACATTCTATTTTCACTCCCAAATTAGTTATTGGTTCAGGTTTAGAAATTATTTGCAATCTGAAATTTATCAGTTTCAAAATCAGTCAAGGAAGCCCAAAGTGGTGCTTGAATCGGATCAGGGCTCCCGGAAGTGCTGAATATTGCTTTGCCACTTTGGTTAGAAGAGCTAACAGGACTGACTTTTTAAAAAGTTTCAGTGAACCTTGCCCAGAAAAAAAAGAAAATAATACTAGATACCCCACTACAGTAATTAGACAGCCCAAAAATGTTGGCGGGGTGGGGGCTAGAAAGTTCTCTGGATTAAATTTGCAGCTCTTTGGAGGGATGTTTCTGGTTGGAGAAACTGAGAATCCCAGTACTACTATGAATATTACATTGGATTGAGACATGGTTCCAACCTATAAAACTTTTTCAAGCTCTAATAATAAAGTAACTGTATGATTCAGGGTCTCTCCCATATGCTCACTTTTATAGATCTGTGGACCTAGCTGCCACAATAATTCACACAAATCTCCTAGGTGCTCAGTTAAACTATCCTTCACCTGAGGGTGCTGGATCCATTTATGGATATTGCTTAATCAATGAGAAATAAATGCTGGCCACTGTCAGGCTTTACTCTTCTTTGCTTTGACATCCTAATTAATTATAAAAAAAATACTACTGTACAAATAGATCTGATTTATCTTGATATCTTTCTTTTCTTTCCCCCCACTTAAAAACAGTAAGGGAAAGCCTGGAGTTTTATTTCTCATTACATTATTCTTTAATTGAAACTGACGGCTGAGCTGCTGTTTACAACTACAAGCTCTGCTATTATTAAATCTAGAGAGAGCCCTAACACCCAGCAGAGCTCTTATATCTAGTGCTATAAGCCTGAAAGTTATTGGAATCAATATCTGAAGCAATGATGCTCTTAATATCTATGTGCCTTCTGGACAAGAAAACATTGATTAGTAATATCTGTTGACATTCATGTGGTGATAAAAAAAATGGTGGTGTCAATGTCATGTTCCTAGTCTCCTGAATTTCTGCAACTGTAAAATGTGATGGCAATCTTACCTTAAAATAGGATGTATTATCCATATCTACCGTATACCTGGCCTGTGTCATTTTCTTATGTATTGAGTCATAAGTCTATTCCATCCAATATCTGCATCATTCAGTGATATTCTGAAAAGTTAAACCCTTGAATATGTGCAGTATTTTTATTTATGACTCTTTTTTACAAACTTTGTTTCTATGTATTTCTTGCAAAGAGAGAGAGAGGTCTGAATGTCCTTATTTTGGAGAGCACAGCTTGAGCTGTAACATTTGATTTAAACCAGTGTTTCTCAACATGGGCCCCAGGCCCCAAAGGGAGACTTCAATTCCCAGAAGCCTATGTCAGTACATTGGCTGATCAGTGCTTTGGGGAATTGACTTAGGCTTCTGGGAACTGAAGTCCAAAAACTAAAGGTTGGGAAACACTACTTTATACCTTTATGTTATTTGACTAGAATGTACGAAATATTATTTCAACATTCTTTCAATTATCTACCCAAAAGGTACTGAGTCTCTAACATTGGTTGTTTGTTATGGGACAAGATTTTTTTAATTAATCAATTTAATTAATTAAGCGACTCTAAGTGGCTAAGAAAGAGCAAAATAATTACAATCACAACTACAAAGCATCAAACCACAAAAACATTTCAAAAATAGTTCAAAAAATGTATACATCTTAACCACAGTCACAAGAAATGTCCGGCTGCTGCAGCGGTTTTATGGCCAGGCCCCCCGCGCAGCTGCTCCTCCTTGTTGCTCCTCCCTCCAGGCCAGGGCTGGCCGAGGGCATCTTAATTCACCAGAATTGTTTGTGCAGCCTGCTCAGAACAGCACATGTAACCTTCACACAGTGCAGCTAGAATAGAATAGTGGACAAATCTTTACCTCTATTATTTCCCTACTTTGCAAAAACAAAGTGATAGCCCCCATAGGTAGCACAGACAAGAACATCAATATGATCTTTATTGCCATCAGATATAGGATCACACTGGATTGCACTGAAAAAGGTCATTTCACTGGGGTCAGCCACTGTTAAAGTGATCCTGCTGTTCAAAATATGATCCAGCCCCAACTGCTCTAACACAGCTCCAATAAGAAAGTAGTCCAAAATGTCTGGATTGAGTATGGATTATTTATTTATTTATTCATTTATTTAAATTTGTTTATCGCCCTCCTCCCCGAAGGGACCCAGGGCAATTCCCAACACAACAGCATATTGACAACAATTTAAAACCAGTTCAGAAATTAAAAGTTTTAAAAGAAGTTTAAAAACTTAGCATTAAAAACTAGGCATTGTAGGATCAGACTTGTTCACAATCTTCCATATCTAACTAGTCAGTAGAAACTATATCAAATGAGATCATACCACATGTTGTCCAGAAAGAAAGCTAAATTGCTATCTGATCACACCTTGTGTTAAATATAATCAAAGGGTACCATTATATTATGGGGGCTGTAAACTCAACAGATTTGACATAAAAATAAAGATGATGCCACTTCTTCTAAAGTGTTTGGCATACAACCCATGAGAATCCATCTTTCTCTAGGTTCATGACACAACTGACATCAAAAAATAACACTTATAACAATTTCCACTATGACAGAGTGCATCTATTTCTGTAAAATGGAAAGTCTGAAATGGGCCCACACAAACTGGGCATACTTCTAAACAAGGTTTTAAATACCTTTATAAAGGGTCCTGAAACACTGGCTTCCATTTGCAATCCCCCTGTGTTTTCCTGCCCTTCCTTCCATCTTTTCTGTTGCCACAAAGATTTTAGTCAGGGATTCTACTCAGATATACTTGGAAATTATAGCATATTACCAGGAGGAGGGACAGATGTGAATTAGATTATTGAAAAAATACAACCTTGCAAGCTTCTAGCTTAATACTTAGTATTGGTGAGAAACTAGTCTGTGCTTCCTATTCACTTAAGTATACAGTTGTGTTTTTCTCATTCTTCAGAGTCTTTGAGTCCACCCTTTTTTCTCCGTTGTTCTGTTATTATCTGCCTTTCTTCTCTCCTCCATTTTCTACTGTTTGAAAATAAACCTGCAAAGAAATAGTTCCATACTGTATAATAGTAAAAAAAAAACCCACCACAATCACACACAGTAATATAAATAAACACTTTTCCATTAAATAAGGGGTTGTCCAAATTGAGTTCATACCCAGGGACATTGGTAGGGGGACTGGTCTTCTTTTTTCTTTTTTCATAATATACACACATGCATGCCATTTGAGTCCTCATTAGGAGGCTCTACTATTACTCTGGGAACAGCATCTACTGGAGCCTTACAGCTCTCAAAGTAGCTACTAGGGTCAACTTCTGGTATCCTGAATCAATTTATGAACTGCTTCAGAATATAAAAAACTGAAACTTCCCCTAATTGCCTAAGAAAAGTCAGGGAAAGTGAAATATTCATTTTAGATCAGCATTACTGATGATTGGGGGACCGCAGTGTTTCAAGTGGTTAAGACACTGAATTTGATGACTGTAAGGTCAGAGTTCAATTCCTGAGTACTGCATGATGGAATGAGCTCCCATCTCTGTCCCAGCTCCTGCCAACCTAGCAGTTCAAAAGCAAGAAATTGCAAGTTGATAAATAGGTACCACTTCTGTGGGAAGGTAAACAGTGTTCTGTGCACTCTGGTGTCTAGGCATGCTGGCCACATGTCCACGGAAACATCTGCAGATGCAGAAAGCTCTGGCTCTTTGGCTAATAGAGATGAACACTGAATCCTAGAGTCAGATGCAACCCACTTTCAAGCAAGGGTGACCTTTACCTTTACTGATATGGGGCATCACATTGTTTAATTTTTTAAAATTGTGTGCCCATTTATTGCCAGCTTGAAATTATAGCTTCAGACAGTTTTTCAATTAGCAATGCACACAAAAACATTTTTTAAAATTGAATGAAGTGATACATTGCCTCAGCAATGATCTAGCACACATAAAAAATAATTTCACTTTCCTTGTTCATTTACAAACAGTCAGGGGAAATGTTCAACTAAACTGAAATGTTTGGTTCCTTTTTGGATAGGAGAAGCATGGCAAATGGCACATTGCTCCTTCCTCCAAATAGGAACTGACACTTTTCTAGCTGACTCTGGCACACCTGGGCAAGCAGTATGGATCATTTTTCCCCACAGAAGCATGTGACGGTGGGAAGATCTTCCCCTACTTTTCTCTGCACCAAAACCTGAATAACAAAATTCTTCCCCACATTTGAAAGGTTTTCCATTCTTCTTTCCAAATTCATCTCCCAGTTGATTTCCTCTAAATTGGAATATAAAACTTTTCATCCTACCTATTCTGAAAATATTGAAATACTTGCAACAATAATAGGGCAGTGAATAATCAGCTAAATGAGTGAATGATCACTAGAATACATCAGGAAGCTGGAAGGAATAATGCAGCAATTGACATTTCAAAGTTTTCATTCACTAAAGCACCATAGCAGATAAAGAGAGTAAACATAAATGTAAAAATATAACTAAAATCAAATTATTTTATTTATTTATTTATTAGATTTCTATACCGCCCTACTTGGTGCAACCAACTCAGGGCGGTGTGCAACAAAATAACATACAATCAGTCAATAAGGTACAACAATAAGGTAAACAAAGCTGTGAAAGGCCACCATAAGGTAAAACAGCAACAATGTGGCAACGCAGTCAAGCACAAAGTAACAAATCAAAAATACAAAGTAGAAATACAGTCCCAAGTACAACATAACATACAGTATAAAAATACAATATGACAATATAATGACAAAAAATAAATGCCATCTAACAATAGAAAACAATATATCAAATGTCATAATTACAACATGCGCTCACTGCCGCAGTTCTTTTATCGAGGTGGAGAGGGCCCGGAGGGAAAGCAGGGGCGTCGCCTCGACCGGCCACAGCTGTGCTGGCTTCGTCCTCTCAGGCCTCGGTGGCAAGGGCCGCCAAGGCCCTTGCCACCAAGATCAAAATATCCCAGGGAGATGGTCACTATGGCCTGGGGTTGGATGTGGCCCCCGATGCCAAATCATCTGGCCCACAAAGCCCTTGTTGCTCCTGGAAGCAGAAGTAAAATGCGCCCATACGGGCTCGTTTTACTTCCGATTCCAGGAGCGATGAGAGTTTTGCGGGCCGGATAAATTGGCATCAGGGACTGCATCTGGGCCCCGGGCTGTAGTTTGGGCATTCCTGATCTAAGCATACCAAAATGAAAGAATTTGGTAAGCATGTCATGCGTGAAGCCATCTTAGCTGTTTCCATGTTAATTTTGCAATTCTGACTGCTACATTTCATATTATTTGACAGTCTTTGACAACAAATACAAGTATAAGTAGCCTCACTACAGATTGTGCCCCTGCTGCCCAAAATGGAAGAACACCCACATTTTGGAAGTAATCCAAATTCTACTGCAAAATGGGAGAGCCTGAAAATGGTTGAGAGCACCATGTAAACCCTGAGCTTGCTTGCTAATACAACAAATTATCATAAACAAGTGCACTTTTGAATCCTGTCAGAATCTTTGCACTGTACACACTAATGAAGAGTCCTGCTGGATTTGAAATTTCACCTGTTCATGAGATATATTGATCCAATAACTATACTACAAACTCCTGGTTTTGAAAAAGAGTTCTTGTGTTGTTTTCTCACTTGATAGTTTTCTTCTGGCATTCTGTCCCCAAATATTTAATATTTATAGAGATCTAGAATACTTTTCCACCTTAAAGGGGTCTTCAGTATTTGTCATTTGTGGTTCTTTGCTAATTGTTTTGGGGTTGTCTTTCCAACATGATGTCCATTTTATTTTGCTTAATGCCAGCATTTTCTTCTGAAACCCCCACTTCTCAAGTTCCTCATGAAAGGAAAGATTTTGTTTTGTGATCCTGGCACAAAAAGGATGGAACTTTAAAATGCAGGTGGAGGCATTTAGTATCAATGATAGACCTTGAAACACATTGTTCAGAACTGCAAGCAGCTTGCTATCATGTATGGATGCAGGCATGAAAAGAATTGTCATCTAGCATTATCTACCAGACTCAAGGAAGAAAGCCATTTGTTCTGACAAGCTCTTTCTGAAAGAGCTCAGAGACAACTGAGAACATATTTTACATGAATACTAAGTACGATTTGAATGTACTGGGCAGATGAGTAATTATGAGTATTAGAGCACATTAGTTTTTAGCATCAATTTAATATACTTTTGGAATGTTGTGATGTTGAAAGTAAATTAACCTATTAAGATTTATCAGATGTCTTTTCCTGTACAATTTAAAAATTAACAGACATAAAACCCAGATGGGGTTCTTGTTCATATTCAGCTCAGTGGTTAAATGCTGTACACCAGCTTTAGCTTTGTTAGAAAAACTCAGCTAACAAGCAGACAAGTACTAGCTAAGACCACCACATTATTACAGTCTTTTATTCCATAGCTTCCCTCTTACCTAATTTGTAACTCATACTGAGCAGTAGTCAAAGGGCCTGCTGGGAAACCTCTTTCTTAGTTTACAAGAAAGAGAGAAACACCCATTATTTTGTAGCTTAGTAAGGTGGCTCTACTTCTGTCAATCAATTCTAAAAGGTCCTTTTGTATAGTTTTTATGAGCCTGCAACTCAAGTTTGGATCAGAGATTACTTCCAAAGGCAATTGACTTATTATAATAGATCCCACTCTGTCAAAACTCAGTAAAAAGAAACCTTCCTTTTAAAAAATTCTCTCTTGAGCATACACCCCCACCCCCAGTCTCTTGAATTAGCAAATATAAATGATGCTGAAATTATTGCATCAACTAATCAGGTGGTGCTAATTATTTCATCCTTGTTTTGTTCTCTTACAGCAGTGCTGTTCTCTGACCAAAGTCTATAGCCCCATCTGTGGAAAGGTTAACATGCAGAATGGTTTAACACAGACTCAGAACTAGTGGAAAATATAGCAGTAATTGAAAAATAAGACTAAACTGGGCAAAGAGGAGCATATGATGGTATATTTTCATCTCACATCTTAATAACAGCTTACTCCAAGGAATTTACATCTTAATATTTTAAGCTACTTTTTTTCTATAAATAACTTCAAAGATGTGAGACAGGCTGAAGCAGGGATTCTCAACCTGTAGCCCATGGGCCAGATGTGGCCCACAGCACTATTTCATGTGGCCCATCACCTCCACCACACCAGGAAGTGCCGTGTAGTGGAGGAAAGGCAAAATGGTCATCCGGCCTCTGAAGCTGTCTGAGGGAGCATGACCTGGCCCCCAGCTTCAAAAAGTTGAGAACTCCTAGGATAAAGGCCTAAAGAAAAAGTGTTTCGTTTTTATTTTTTAAAATTCAGTAAAAGAACTTCACTTGGGAATTCTCTTCAATTTCCCACAGAGCCATAGCTGGGGGTGGGGGGGAACCCTCCTGAGCTAACAGCCCCCCTAACCCACCCTGTGATGCCAATGGTATATATGTGAGTGTGACATTGTTGCCCCGTCTGCAATTTTTTGCCCTTCCGAGGTTTCACTGCATATGAATCTGTTATCTTTGGAAGCCCATAATCAACTATTTGGGACATAACAAACAATTATATATGAAGCATGCTAATACAAAAATGTAAGGGTGTATCACATGATCCAAGACCAAGACCATCCAACCTCTTGTATTCCGAGTCATTATGTATGGGTGTTAAAGCTGGACAGGAAAAAAAAAGATGACAAGGGGGAAGTGATTCATTTGAAATATGGTGCCAGAAAGACAAGCAAAAGGGCTTCTAGACCAAATCAAGCCTGAACTATCTATGGACACAAAAATGATGAAATAGAGGCTGTTATACTTTGATATACCTTGAAGGTCAAATAGTAAAGATGAAGCTAAAGTACTTTGGACATCAAATGAGAAGATTCACTTGAGAAAGCCTTAATGCTGGGAAAGGAGCAGGGCAAAAGAAAAAGGGGGTGGCCAAAAATGAGATGGCTAGATGGTATTGTAGAGACAATGGGTACAGAACTGAGCGAGTTGAGGAGGATGGTGGAGGACAGAGGTGCCTGGCGGTCAGTGGTCCATAGGGTCAAAAAGGGTCGGAATCGACTGTGCAACTGAACAACAACAAAATACTTTGATAACATCATGAGAAGACAGGATTCTCTGGAAAACACAGTAATGCTGGGAAAGTTTGAAGGCAGGAAAAGAGGAAGCCAGAGCCTTGATATTGCAACAGCTGAGCAGGGCTGTTGAGAACAAAATATTTTGGAAATTGCTCATTCATAGGATCATCATAGTTTAATAATTCTGGTATATACAGGAAAAAAACCTTTATTTTAAAATAGAAGTGGAAACAATGTAAAAGATCACAATTCCTAAATTTTCAACAAAGATGTAAGATAGAGGATTCAAAAGCAGAAGAAGATTAAAGAAGCAATAAAAAATTTCAACAAGGGATAAAGCTCTAGGAGGATATGGACAGGTTCACTGATACATTTTAGCAGATATTTTTGAGAACTGTATATCAATATAGAAAAGATTGTTAAATGATTGCCTATTGTTAAAAGAATTGCAACAATGTGAGTAAGAAGCTGTTATTAAAACTAATTTTAAGCTGGGCAAAGAACCTTCAATGCCTCGACTTTATCAACCAATATCTCTGCTCAAGCAGGATGTTCAAATGTGGTCATATCTATCTTACACATGAATGATATAATTTATGAGTATAGTATATCCATAGTTACTAGACTGGGCTGATACAAAAGAGAAAATTGTAAACGTATTGTTAAAAACGGATACCTTGTATTGAGATACAGTATCTCAGAAACTACAAGAAAAAAGCTATTTTCTCTCTCTTTAAACTAAGGCACAGATAAAGGGCTAACAAACAAACAAACCAAGGGCTCAGACTGAGCTGATTTTTCCACATTTTCTTGCCAGTTGTTATTTTTCTACTTCATACTCCATTAACTAAGAGGAATAATCAAAAATATTTAGTATTATATAAGTGTGGTTCACAAGGGTGCAGCTTGTATATTTGTAGCAAGCTAACATGCTGAAATGTTATTCAAAACAATGAGAAGATATTTCTAGCATAACCATGATCTGAACCATTAAATTCAGCTTCCTTCAGTTAAGGAACATGGGTGAGATGTGGGGTGAGGGGAGATTATTCAGTCAGAAATTAATGTTCAGTATCTGTGTATAAATCTGCCGTTGAGAGTGCTACTCATTAGGTGTTATGCTGTACCAGTGAAACACTATATTAACCAGTTGGGCATATTTATTCAGGTACAGTAAAACCTCGCATAAAGAGTGCCTCACTTAGAGACTAACTCGCTTAAAGAGCAGCATTTTCTCTGAATGGTTGCCTCGCTTAACAACTAAAACCAACTAAAAACTCACTTAACAACTAAATTGGGGTTTGCAATCCCCCTCCCCCCGAAGTCACAACTGATCACTTACAATGGTATTTCGCTTAAAAAGCAAACTCGCTTAAAGAGCAATCCCATGGAACACATTATGCTCTTTAAGCGAGGTACCACTGTACTGACATAAGCTGGCACTTCCCAACATAATTTGTTGTTATGAGCTGCAGCTGCATCTTATCCTGTCCTTGCTATTTTTATCTGTTTTCCCCATGTAATTGTCCACCAAACTTTAACCCATCTGCTTGTTCTCCCTGCTTTAAGACATCAGTTCTGCTTAGCCTCCTGGGCACATCTATCTATTTCTGTCCCTTCTCTCACAAGATAAAGATAAATGTATCATATAATGTCTCGCACATATGCTGCAGCTGTCTTTTGATTATGTAGCTCTCTGGTCATGTGCTTAAGCTGTTCAGACAGTACTAATATGATTTGGATGTCACTCCACAGAAGAAAATAAGTGTTCTATTGTAGCAACTGCCTTTCAAGCACCTTGCATTTTCTGATTCTAAGTAAAGGTAAAGGTTTCCCTTGCTCGAAAGCCAGTTGTATCCAACTCTAGGGTTCAGTGCTCATCTCCATTTCAAAGCTGAAGAGCCAGCGCTGGCTGCTTCTGCAGACATTTCTGTGGTCATGTGGCAGGCATGACTTGACACCAGAGTGCATGGAATGCTGTTACCTTCCCACCAAAGTAGTCCCTATTTATCTACTTGCAATTTCTTGCTTTCAAACTGCTCAGTTGGCAGGAGGTGGGAAAAAGACAGGAGCTCATTTCGTCCTGCAGTACTCGGGAATTAAACTGCTGACCTTCCGCTTCCCAGTCAGCATCTTAGCCACTTGAACCATTCTATCTCACAGGAAAATCCCATTCTATTCTTGGAATAGACATGGTGATCCCACCTCTTGTGTATGGAGCTTTTGCTATGTCTGTAAGACACATAAGAAACCAGTCTCATCATGAGACAGAATAAGGTAACTGCATTAGGTAGTAAATACTGGAGAAGGAGCAGCAGTAACAAATTGGAAAACAGAACCCCATGGTCTGAACTGTGGCTTTTGAGTCAGTTTTCTATCCTCAGGAAAGTAGCATCAAAATAAGACTACCCAGTCAGTTTTTGTACATGAAATGCACAGTGAGTTCCATTTTGTCTTTTGCCAAAGGCACCAAAATATCTTTGGCTATCACTGAAATAGTATTGGGTATAATGGCCTTGGTAATTTATTCACTACTTCCTGGAAAGAAACTTAAAATTCTGTGTGAAATTATGCTATGTGCCATCAAGTTGGGATAGGTAAGAGAAAAATATCTATAAAACTGTGAGATACTGTGCCTGTCTGTCCCTTCCACACATGCACATTTCTGTCACCAGCAGATACGGTTGATTCTCCTGAGACGGTGGAGATGTGGAAAGGAGAAGTCATCAATAACAGTCTACTTGGCAGAGTAGAGCAGCCCTGTCAAAATTCTTCCATGTACCATAATCAAAATTTCTTGTCAACTAAAATGGCACTGCGGGTACAATCTTATACATGGCTGTTCAAAATCCGGTAGGATATGCTACCAGATAGGTTTAAATATAACTACAGCAGAAAAGTCATTAACTTACTAGTGAGAAAGGAGGGTGACCCTGACTCAACTGGTGAACCATCACTCCCAGTTCTGAGGTCCTGGGAATATTCTACACATAGCTCCCCCATAGGCATGGGAGAAGAGATGATGGCTGAGGAAATTGAGAAGTGTACTCTTCCAGGTGAAGGGATCATTGTGGAGGGGGAGGAGACAGAAGGAGGCAGGAAGAAGAATGAGATACAGTGGAACCTCGGTTAACAAATGGCTTGGTTAACATAAAAATAGCATAACAAAAGAAAATCCATAGAAAATAGTGGCTCGGTTTACAGAATTTTTTTGGAACTGATTAACTGGTTTTCAGTGCATTCCTGTGGGAAACTGTGTTTCAGTTAATGTATTTTGGTTTTCATTGCATTCTTATGGGAAATTGCATTCAATGCATCCCTATGGGACATTCAGTTAAAGTCATTTTTGCTGTAAGAAACATCCCAGATAATGTATTAATTATGTTAACTGAGGTTCCACTGTATTGGTTTCTTCCTGACATTGAGAATAATCTGCAGAGTTTGAAGGAGAACCTGGAGCTATTAAGCTGCTTTTTTAAAAAAAACTGTAAAATATCATGTTATATTGGTCCTGCCAAGCCTAAAGCAAAGTGTGAGAGGCAGCTGTGCTGGGGAGAAAACCCCTACTCTTCCATTTAGTTAGTCAGCCAGACACAGCCCTGCTCCATGATGAGTTAACACTCCTACAGCTGACATCTCAGCTGATGTTGCATGAATTCTAATTGTACATCCACCCACAGAAAAGAAAGTTGTTTGAGAGGAAGAAACAGATGCAGGTAGCAGATTTGGGGAAACTTGGGCTGTAACTTAAAAATAAAACTAGTTTCCTAACAAGGCAAAACAACCCTGAAATTGAAGGGACATTAGAAGAATTGGTTTAAATCTTCATTAATATGATGTGCATCTGTTAAACTAATCTGAATATATGAGAAACCTTTTGAAACCCCTCTCAAAAAATAGCAAGTAGGATGTGTGGATAGGCAAATCAGTTAAGGTCTGTTCATGCTAGTATTAGTCTGCTAGTAGTCTCATTCTGCTAGTAGTCTTGTCCTATCGTATAATAAAGCAAAGTTAAACATTGTCCAGACATGCACATGTCATTTTAAAGCATTGCTTACACATACATATACAGTCAAACCTCACATAAAGAGCGCCTCACTTAAAGAGTAACTCGCTTAAAGAGCAGAATTTTCTCTGAATGTTAGCTTCGCTTAACAAATAAAACCAACCAAAAACTTGCTTAGCAAATAAATCGGAGTTTGCAATCCCCCCCACAATTGGTCATTTACAATGGTGTTTCGCTTAAAGAGCAAACTCACTTAAAGAGCAATCCTGTGGAACGCATTATGCTCTTTAAGCGAGGTACCACTGTACATGCACTCACACACAGAATGTGCTTTTCAACAATTTTCTTCATCTATACAAACACATCACCAAATTGAGAGTATGTATATTGAGACCCAACTGACATGTTGCATACACTTCATCTCATAATTAGGACCCAGTGTTTTATGCCCAGTACTATCACTAAGGAATCTTCCCTCCTCTGTCTAGGCCACAGTCCCCTTTCCACCATGAAAACCATAAAAATATATTCCAGATTGTGACTGCCAATGATTTTGTTTTGGAAGTATGGAGGGGGACATGAAAGGAGCCTCCCCAAAGACTGCTATTTCAGTGATCAGGTGTCCCATGGACAATGGTAGCAATGGTGATTGTCAATGGCTAATCCTTTCAACCCAGAAGCACCTTTTTCAAACAGAAATGACTAGTTCCTGTTTGTTTTATATATGTTGGTTTTAGTTTTGTATGCTATTATATGCTTTGTGGTGCCTCTGACATGAATAAAGAAAGGAAGTACGGAATGATTTCATTTTTGTATGCATGTATTCATCGCTGTGTTATGCAATACCACCCTGAACATTCAATCCCCATCTGATTTCAGAAGTTAAGTAGAGCTAGATTTTGGTAGTACTTGTGTGGGAAATCTTCTAAAAATATCAGGGTCTCCAGGTAGAGTTAGGAAAGGCTCCTTCTTGAAATAGACAGCTATTTTCAACCAAACCTGACAATACTGTGCTTGATATGCCGATCTCTATCTCTTTCATTTTCCATATATATATTGCTCTTGTATTTGCTAGACTTGAAGGTGACACAAGACTTGTTTTTGTGAGACATGTCAAAACAGACTGTCTGTCTGTTCTTCCAAACCTCATTATCTCATTCATCTGTCCTTATACATATTTTATAGTACTGTAGTGTTGTATTTAATTGTTTTGTGAGAGTATTTCTGTTGATTATAATTCTGTGCAACTGAACAACAACAACTTCAAATGAATTCAAGAGAACGAGTTCAAGAGAATGAGAGAGGATTTTCCTTTCTGTTCTTAAAAATATGTTTCATACTTTCAGCTTAGAAGGCTTCAAAATATCAGTATTATTCACTAATATTTTCAAGTAACTTGACTTTAACATTACTGATATTCTTTGTTTTAATCATCTAAGTCCATGGTAGCAAACCTTGGCACTCCAGGTGTTCTTCAACTTCAATTCCAGAAGCCCAAGTCTCTGTGAATCCATTCACGTGGATTCACAGAGACTTGGGCTTCTGGGAATTGAAGTTCAAGTACACCTGGAGTGCCAAGGTTCACCTTCACTAATCTATGTAAGCCAATTTAGCCACTCTCATTAAACAATACCAAATGCTAACCTTCTGCCCTTCTCCACCTTCCATTTTTTAAAAGCTGTTACAAACTAACCCCACAATCTGCTATCTTAGTTTGACACCAGTCTGTGGCAAGAGAAACATTGTTAATGGGTTATGTCTTGGCCTTTTCTCAACAAATTTAAAACTGTCAGAGTTATTATAGCACTTGGCTTCTTGCCTAATTTCATACTCTGTACAGCTTTTCTACTAGTAGTGCTCTGCTCTGATGCCCAACCAGTATAAAAACTGGGGTTTGTGTCCCTGAGAAGAAGTTGTGTTAAATATACCATCACCCACACTCATTGTCAATGAGTTGGCCAGCATATTGCCATAGACCAGTGATGGCTAATCTTGGTACTCCAGGTGTTCTTGGACTTCAATTACCAGAAGCCCAAGTCAGCCTTCCTGCTGATCAGGACTTCTCGGAATTAAAATTCAGGAACAGCTGAAGTGCCAAGGTTCACCATCACTGCCATAGTCTGTGTAACTACCAGCTATCAGACTAAGAATGAATAAACAGAAAACGATGGTGCCCATATAACCAGAGCATCAAATGCATCTCTAGTAGAGAAAAGGGAGAGGTTGAATGAGTTAGGGTTATGAAAAATGAAGGTCAGTGAAAGAAAGATCCTCTGAGTTGATTCATGAATACCAAGCAGATGATAATCTAAACCCATTCAGAGAGTTGACAGAAGCAAACCTTCATACTTTTACAATTAAGAATCCCACAAGATGTATGTGCCATCAAGAAATATTTTACAGGGAGTTCCTCTAGAGGGAGGGGGAGCTATTTTGAGAACTCATCAGCAACTTGATGCCAAAAAGTATAGCATGGAATGACTCAGTTTTGCCCACACACACAAATTTCTGGACACAGGAGGTAACCAGGACCACTTACGATCCATTCCAAAATGTCTGCTGATCTGAGTCAATCAGAATGTATCAGAATATTACTGAAACAATAATGCTTGTGAGAAAATTGGAAGAACTGGAGATACAACATAGGCACAATTAAATGTTTTGTCTGTTGTTGATGAGTTATTTCTAAGTGTGGGAATTGATACCATAGGTCCAATGCCTACAGCCATCCAGATGAGAAATAAATATTTGCTGACTAGTGGATTATGCCACCAGATAGCTGAAAACTAGAATGATAACCAACCAGATAACTACAGTTGTGGCAGATGTACTAGTAAGCTAGTTTCCCTCTCTGAGAGTGTGACTAGATCAGGCAAAATGTTGCTTCAAGGTGTGTGGCATACTATTTAGATTGATCTTTGCCTTCATATAGGGACTGTGGTGGCTTAGTGGTTAAGACACTGAACTTGGTGACTGGAAAGTTGGCAGGTCAGCAGTTCAAGACCCAAGTGCCGCATGTCGGAGTGAGCACCCGTTGTCTGCCCCAGCTCCTGCCAACTTAGCAGTTCAAAAACAAGAGATTGCAAGTAGATAAATAGGTACCATTTCAGTGGGAAGGTAAACAGTGCTCCATGCACTCCGGTGTCTAGTAATGCCTGACACGTGTTCACAGAAACATCTACAGACAGACAGTGCTAGCTGCTTGGCTATAAACCGAGATGAGCACCGAACCCTAGAGTCAGATACAACTGGCTTTCAAGCAAGGGTGATCTTTACCTTTACCTTGCCTTCATATGAAAGCATCAGGTGGTTTCAGTACAAGAAACCACACCAAAGGCTAAAGCAATCCAATGTAGCTCATTCCTCCCTCTCTGTCTCCATGCCCACATGTCGTCTCCTATTTCCACTTCATGAGAGAGCATGACATTTAAAAACAAATAAATTGGTAAACTGCATAAAGCTGAATTGACTTGTTATCCAGGTGACATGAAATGCCCTCCTGTATCCCTTTGGTTCAATACAGTTGATAACTCATACTGGAAAGCAATTAGCCATAGCAATTACATTCATATACCACCCCACAGTGCTTAGTGCGCTCTCTGGGTGGTTCACAAGTTAATTAGCATTTTTCCCCACCCAACATGCTGGGTACTCAATTTGCTTACCTCGACAGAATGTAGGGCAGAGTCAACATTTTGGCTGCAGTACTGCATTATAGCAGTTTAACTACTGTGCCACCAAACTCAAGCAGAGAGATTCTATCTGGACTATCCAAAAAAAGTAGCCCCTGCAGGGCCGGGGGGGGGGGGGAGTCAGGAAGGGCAACAATGTCACACACATATATAACATTGGCATCCTAGGGTCGGTTGGGGGGGTGTTTGCTCAGGAGGGTTCCCCCTCTGCCCCTCTCCCTCTGGCTATGGCCCTGAACCCCTGTCTGTGATCTGAAAAGGGTGCAGGCAACCATGGGAAAGGGTTAGGAAAGTTCACAATTGCCTGTACATTGTTCATAAACCTGGCTGTGCCAAAAGCAGTACAAAATTTGTGATAAATCAATGTCTGATCACACGCTCAGTCTCTCTAAAAAGATAGTTTTAAATCTGGTAATATCATTCATGTCAGAGACTATGAGAAGACTATTGAAAATGTGCACACTGTACTGGTCTGAGATAAATGGGCAATCTAATGAGGATTTACTATTATAAAAAAAACACGTGGACACCAGTTCTAATAAATGGGATGAGGAACTTCAGCACCTCTTTTTTATTTTTAGAATAATCCCATAGAAAAGCAGAATATTTAGATTTCTCAAATCATTTTATGGATCACGAGCATGAGATCTATGGACATTGTGAGAGAGGTGGAAGGTAAGGCTGCTGAAGTACTAGAGACTGTCATTGCTTACATTGGCTGAAATTAGTAGTAAGTCACTAGTAAAGCAGACCCTCTGAATCAATGGAGCTTTGGGAGGAATTGACTCACCAAGCCTTCTCTGATTCAACTGGCTTACTCTACTTGTGAGTTAGTACTGGATCTCAGCCAATGTTACTGTGCAGATTGTGGAAGAAAGATGACAAACTTTGCAATATCCAAATCCAAGAGAATAAATTATTTAACAAGTAGGTCCAACTTCACATCTTCTAGGAAGGAGATGTCTTCTTGCTACTTCTGTTGAAGAAAACAAATTCTAGATGATATAGGAGGAGCCTGTCGAAATATACAGCAGATTAATGTAAACTTCTTAGGTAATGTGGGAGTAAATGGGTTTTGCCCTATGTTGTACATTCAAATGTATTAGATTCTTATTATATACAGAAACATAAAGTAGTATAAGTCCCTGTGGAAACAGAAGGGAAAGAAGCATGTTTGTCCAGTGGTTAGGGACTGAAAAATCTAAGATCACCATTGGAGGCAAGATATTAATTCAAAGATTCAACAAAGAAAAGAGCTAAATCAGTTGCCAAGTTAAGAATGGAAAGATATTTTCCCCCTTATTAGAAACAAGTTCTAAATCTTTATCAATTGCTGACATGCCACATGCATGACAACTAAGCAATTCTGTCTTGCAAATTTAGTGGTGCTCAGCTTTAAGGTCACATGGTAACCTTGCATCTGGTTGTTCCATTATTTAATCATGAATCCCTGAAAGCAACTGAGAATATAAGTGCTCTTTAATACTTGTCATTACTTCTTCAAGGTCTTCAGAATTAAACCACTTGAATCCTGAATAGGGAGAATGATGTTTCTGTCAAGCTATATCTGATTCCTCAACATCCTTTTAACACACCTTCAAATGTTCTTTCTCAAACAGCCAGAGCTATATGTTTTCAGTTTATCTTTCATGTAATCTATAGGATTTATGAAGCACCAGTGTTGAACTAATGTCATGTTGTCAAAGATGTCCCATTCATTCCAGAGACATGATATCTCCAAAAATCAATGACAAATCAGAAGAGGATCAGAAGTAAGGCATCAAACTGAGCACTAAATGTGTATATTCCCTTGAAATAAGTGCTTTCTACAAATCTTACTTAAAACTTGAAGTGAGTGGAAGTATTAAATATATTTAATTAAAACATTACCATCAGATCTAATAAAACATTTTATTGGCTTGGCTGGATATCTCAATGTATTGGAGTACAAGCCATGGATTAGAAGTTCAATTTCCCACTAGGCCTCCCAGGAGGAAAGACAGCCTACATGGCCTTGTGAGAGCTTTACAGTTCAGGAACACTCCCACTTCTTTCTCCTTTATAATAGCATTGCTGTTAAATTTCTTAATCTTTAAAACAGGGATGCAGAATACTAATCTGAACAGATGTTTTGAACTATACCTCCCATAACCCCTTACTATTGGCAAAGCAGGTTTCTAGAGTTCACGATTACAAAAAGAGAAATATTCGGGCTGGAAAAATGCCTGTCAAACTTACACAGTCAGCTTCTAGAGCCATCAGATAGGAAGATGTGGGATGCATTATATTTCCAATTATTTTATTGAATCTACAACATAGTCTGTATGCCTCCCATACTCCTTGAGACTTCTGTATATCACTGTGTGAATAGTTAAATCCTATTCTGATGTGTCTTATCTCAAATATATTTGGCACTGATATTGAGACAATAGCTGTTATACTAATATAAGTCAAATTGGATTTTACTGTGGAAAACCTTCTGTCTGGCACCTAAAATGCTACTGTAACAGTGTTTCAAATATCAGAAAGTCTCCCAAGGCACTGAAACTATGTTACAGCAAAAGGTGCCACAGAAGTCAAATGTATTTGGCCTTCTTTTCTCTCCTCCTTTGGATATTTCATTTCTATGGCATTTGATGTCTACTTTTACCATCTGATGGGGTGAAGTGGAGGAGTGGTTTTATGATCTCTTTGGGGTGCTGCCACAGAAATAATGTAGGTTGCCTGAAAGAAGACTTGGTCAAAGAATCTTGAAATGAATTGTTCAATTCTGAAGCAGTATGACTGGGATGCATTTATATTCCAGAACAGCAATGCTCTTCTGCATTTTCAGGTCCAGTGCAGCAGTAAATCATGTTATCTGACAAGGTGTTTCATGATGTTAAAGTTTTATCATACCACCAGTACCTAAATCTCAGCATCACTGTAAAGTTGGTGAGCGAGCCATATTTTGGTGTGAAACACGGTACCCGACCTGAGTTTATAAAGCACATCTCTCAGTCTTTCACCACGTTCCTTAATGGCAATAACAGGGACTTTCCATTGGTGCCAATAACATTGATTGTTACACACCATTGCAAGGTTTGTGCTTTAACTTAAACCTAATAATTTTATGGACTCTCAAATTTGAGTTTCATCAAACCCTACTTCATTTACTCAGAGACATGCATGGCAATTATTTTTTTAGTAACAAGCCTCTTATTGCATCTCTGCTCAATTTTTGATAAAGAATTAGCAACCTGAGCAACTTAACTTCCCATGCTCTCCACCCTTTCCCTCCTACTGATGTTCTGTCACAAAGATGCAACAGGCTACTTCTTTTCAGATTGAGGACTCAGACATAAACTGATGAAAAAACAATATACCAAAAAAAGAAAGGAACTAGAACCTGCTTATTTTCTCATCACATAATTTTTCTGTGTACTTATTGCTAGAAGCATTTTGAAAGGAGTCCTTAATGGAGGAGGTTTGATGGAAATTGATGGAAGTGTATGTGCTTATGCTCAGTGATGATCTAACTCCTAGTCTTGCATTCAAGTTTGAATTGGCAGATTTTGCCTACTTGATTATAACAGTAAACATTTCTGAGATTCCATTTCAAGCATTTGAAACTCTAGATCTTCAGGTTGAGTAAGATTTGCTCTCCCTCTCCAGCAGAGGTATAGTCTTGTAACAGGCAGAAACTCCACAAACACCATTTCCCACCAGAGCAGACTGGAGAGGCTCTCTAACTGTCCATCTGCTAGACATGCACATCTCTCTAGCACCAGAAAGAGGGCCCTCTCAGTGTCCTCCCCAGCCCTATGGAACCTCCTGCCAACTGAGTTGCATCTACAGATGGAGTTGCTGCCCTTCAGGAAAGGTCTAAAAACCTGGCTGGCAAAGCCAGTGTGGGGGCCCAATGATGGCATGGCCCCTGCCTGCTGGCTGATTTAAATATTAATAATTCTCTCTCCCTCTTTTTAAGTGATAGGGGTTGGAGTAATGTCCAGTAAGCATTTTTAATGTGGGGTGGGGATTAATTTGGGATTTTTAATTGTAGTTGGTTTTTATCTTTTGTAAGCCACCTAGAGTCCTTGGAGTTGGGCGGCAATATAAATCTTGAAAAAATAAATATATTACATATCTGGAAAAGCTGCATTTGTTACATTTGTGCCTATTACAGGGTGCTATATCCTGTACAACATGGTTACTCAACCTTGGGACCCCAGATGTTCTTAGACTTCAATTCCCAGAATCCCTAATCAGCTGGTGTAATTAACTGAAGTTCAAGAACACCTGGGGGCCTTAGGTTGAGAAACCTAGTTGTACAATTTTTATGCAGAATGATACTTATCATCTGTACTGTATGTGAAAATAGCAATTTCCAATAATCTCTAGCAATACATTGGCAGAAATATTGTTTCTTAGTATAGCAAGCCACATATGAGTAGGCCCACTGAATCAGTGAAGATGTTGTGAGACAACTTCTTTGTAAATTCCACTGATTCAAATGTGCCTATTGTAGTTGCCTTTTACTTTAGTACAGGTAATTAATGTGTAGAATAGGCCCATCAGTGGGATTTTCAGGAGAAGATTCCGTGGGCCTACTCTAGTGTGACTTGCTACATTAAGTAGAACCATTCCAAAAAGATCTTGTGATAATCTAGAGGAACATGTAATTCTCAAGGATGCCTCAGCCCTTTCCCTTGAATGTCCAGCTTCCATTTTTAAAACATTACTAGCCCCTTTATAGATGGAGATACAAGGTACAGTAAATGTATCCAGACCAATGTTCCCAATTTTTCATTACATAGCTAGCACAACAAAGTCAAGTTAAATCTATTAGGCTACCAGTGTATTCTGCAGTGATTTCCATTCCCCAAGATCTCCTCACTACAGCATTTCGGGCTACAGGCCTAGAAATATTCCAGTGACGGATGACACTAGTGATAAAAAATAAATAATGGAATCTGAACTTACTGGCCTCTTAGCCTGCATTACTTAACCTGATAATTATTCTGTTCTCTCTTTTTCTCTCCCCTCCACCCATTTGCTCTTGATCTCATTAAGCCTCATTTCTGGGACATATTTAGAGTGCAATGGTTCAGTTGTGAAAGGTATGATGCCACTGAAGCATTGAGGAAGAGCTTTTTTGCATACGTCTCTCGCCATTAAACATCACCTGACCCAATTAAAAGTCCAGGTCAGAAGGAATAACTGTCTGGTAGGCTGGAATCTAATCAACTTTCCTTTTCAGGTTAAACCAGTGGTTTACTTACTTAATCACTTCCTCTTCTACCTTGCAGTGTACAGGATTCCACAAAGGATGTCCATTGGGATCTCTCCTTGGACAGCTCTGTGGCTCACCTCAGGTCACTACTGCGAACATGAAGGACTTTCTTGATGTTATCAATCCACTTGATGCGGGGCCTGCCTCAAGGTCTTGTACCCTGCACTTGGGCCTCCCATGCCTGCCGCAGGATCCTGGTTTCAGATGTTCGGTTGATGTGGCCAAACCTGCATAGCTGATTCTTCTCAATTGTACTCCTCAATGGTTGAATGTTCAGGTTCTGTCTGATGGTCACATTTGCACTTGCTCACGCTTGGTTTTCTTCTTGACCATCCTCAGATATCTCATCTCCATTGCTTGCAATTGGCTGTATTGGCTGGAGATGAGCGACCATGACTCACTGCTATATATGAGCGTAGGAACAAAGGTCGATTTATAGACTGCCATCTTAGTGGCCTTGCTGACTTTGTCTTTACTCAGGAACCCCCAATTGATCACTTAGAAGAGTCTGCCAGAAGCTGCCACTCTCTGATCTCAGGACTCATGTGTCCCCTTTCATTGACTATGGCACCAAGGTACTTGAAGTCTTCTACCTGCTCTAGGACTTGCCCATTCAGCAGGATGGTATGCTGCTTCTTGCTCCCAGAGATCACCATGGTCTCCATCTTTGCCACATTAATCGACACCCCTCTTTTCTCCATCTCCCTGTTCCACAGGTTTAGATTGAATTGGAGTTGGGAACTGGTCCTAGCAATAAGAGCTACATCATTGGCAAAGGCCATCTCGGACATTTGGACTGACTTCATCTTCAACATCCCAGGGTCATTTTCTTATCAGTGGTTTTTAAACCAGTGCTTCCCAAACTATTTTTGGCCATCCCCCCCCCCCAGCATCTCTAAAATCCTGATGACCTGCCTCCCTCTCCTGTGACATATAATTCTTATTATTCAAAAAGTGAACTCCTATTCACATACAGGAAGCCTAAAAGGCCATTAACCTGGTCTAACTCATTCTCGAATCCCTCCCCCCAAATCAAATTGCCCCTCTGTTTAGCATGTGAACCATGTTGGGAACCATGGGGTTAAACAATATCTAGAAGTACACCATACTTACACAGGTCCCTCCCTGCAATACATTCTGGTATTTTCATGTTTTTCCATATGACATCTCAACTGTATACAATTCATTTGCCATGCCCTGCTCTGCGACATTTTCATCTTTAGAAATTGGTCCTGGTGTAGAACCCATTTATTGCCAAGGTACCATCAATAAATGACTTTTTATCCAGCTACTGTATATGGTGTTCTGTCTGGTCTTTCTCTGCCACTGGAACTTAAAACAAGTGGGTATTTTAAAATTCTTATTTTCAGGAACATTAAAATTCAATTGTACCCCATTAACTAAGCGAGTACAGGGGTTCAGGTAAGAAGTTCTTATTTTGGAACTCTTGGGGAGGAATTTTCAGGAGCTTTGCTCTAGTGCTGGGATTTTTAACCTGCGGCCCATGGACCAGATGTGCCCCACAGCACCATTTCATGTGGGGCCCCCACTGCCTCCACCACACCCGGAAGTGCCATATGGTGGAGGAAGGGCAAAATGGCCATCTGACCCCCAAAGCTGTCTGAAGGAGCGTGACCTGCCCCTGGCTTAAAAAGATTTAGAATTCCTGATCTAGTGGCTGAATTGGTGGCTATGGAGGGAGCCACAGCGGAGGGGTTCAAAAAACAGGATTTAAGATCCATGCAAGTAACCTGTTAGCTATGTTTTGCCTCTCCCTGGTGTAAAAGGTACACAACAGAAGTACTGTAGTGAACAGATTCAGAATGGATTCGCCAAAAGGTGGCTTCATTTGGGCACTTTAAGTCTGACCTAGACATGTCACTCAGGAGGACGAGAAGGAAGAAGATGAAGGAGGAGAAGACGTGAAACTGCCAGAACACAAGCAAATAAACAATCACAAGCCAAGGACCTCCAGAAGACTATAGGCTGCCCACCCGTGTGTTTTCCATTTTGGTCATCCAGATACTCGGCTCAGTCTAAACGGCAATGTCCCTTCGGAGGGAAGAATTAATTAGCTACTGTAAAGGGCAGCGGACGGAGGGGGAAGGGGGGGGGGCGTTCCAGTGTTGACATTTCTGCACCGAAGTGTGGCGATGGAGACGTGGCGTCTTCATCGCTTTTGTTTTCCTTTGCGTCGTCGGTATTTCGGTTTCCTTTTGTTCTTCCCTGGCTGCTTTTCCCACTCAACACTGATTGGTCCGGCCCAGAGCTCGGGGAGATCGGGTCTCCCTGTCGGTGGAAAACCCCCACCCACCCATTACACACACACACACACACTCCCCAGCCGAGCTACATCACGTCACTCCGTGCCATCCTCCTGCTTTTCTCTGACTCCCCCCCCTTCTCAGTCCCCGTCACCTTCCCTTCCGCCCGCCCTGCGTTAGAGCATCCTCGCCCCCTTCCACCTAAAACCCCGTCCTTATCCAACCTTTGCTCTTCTCTTTTGCTGCCCTCCCCCATCATCATCCCCCCCATTTCCACGCGCCTCGCTCCTCCGACAACACCCCGTTTATATCCCTATCAATCCCTATCGCCCCCCTCGAAGTTCCCCGCCCTATGCACCAACGGCCCCCTCGGTGGCGCAGTGGTTAAACTGCTGTACTGCAGCCCAAACGTAGTGAGTTCGATCCTGATGGTTCAAGGTTCATTTCCATCGGAAGGACCCATCATGTTGGGGGTGGGAACAAAATGCGAATTACCTGTAAACCACACAGAGAGTGCACTAAGCTCTACTGCAGGGGTGCCCAAAATTTTTGGGCCGTGGGCCAGTCACATGGTTCAGGGGGCTGGTCATTATGCCCCGGGGGCTGGATCCAGCCCCGACACCAATTCATCCAGCTCATGAAGCCCTCGTCACTCCCAACACGTTTTGTTTCCACTTCCTGGAACAATGAGGGCTTCTTGGGCCGGATGAATTGGCATTGGGGGCCGGATCTGGGCTCCAGGGCATAATTCAGGGACCCCTGCTCTATGGGGCGAAATCTAAGTGTAATTACTATTGCTATGTCACATCGCGATCCAGTATCCTTTATTAACTGATTAGCAGGGCCGTAGCCAGGATTCTTCTATATGTTGGTGGGTGACTAATTTCTCAGGATGGGCAACAATGTCATATACTGTACTGTATATATGCCGCTGTGGAAAGCAGCAGGGAGTTTGAGGGTGGGCACACACTGCTAACTCAGGGTGAGCAAAGCCCACCCTGGCCACCCCCTGACTACGGCCCTGACCATAGCAAGTTAAAATGAATGAGATAAAATATGAATACAAAAAACAGAATAACAGACGGAAAGTAGAACGATCAAATCACAATAAAACGAGATATAAAATTTCCTCAATAAATCCCCGTCACCTTTGCAGGCAGCCAGGGGCGTGGGGGGGGGGGGCAAGGCGGGCTTGGCTCCACCCTGGGTTAACAGTTTGCCCACCCTGGCAAAGAGTGGTTTCCCATAGGGATGCATTGAAAAGAGACTTTGGTGTCCATCCTGAAGAACATATTCGCCCACCCACATCTAGAAGCCTGGCTATATGGCCCTGCATGCAACCCATGTATGATCAATGCAAACACATCACGACCCGAGGGGCTTCCTTCCTGCCCCTCCACATCCCGGGGCTCCCCCGCCACCCCACCCCCCCGCCGGCGAATCCCCTCAGCTAACCCTCCTCCCCCCCCGCCTCTGCTCCTCCTCGCCTTTGGCATGACGTCATCCTTTGGCTCTACCGTCCTCTGCCCCCTCCCCCCCTCCCTTGCGCAGCGCGAAGATGCTTTTTCGGGCGAAGCGAACGGAACCCCCGCCAGACTCCGGGCAAAGGGGGCCGCGGCTTCACGGCGGCTTCACGGCCGCGCCGAGCATGCGCGTGGGCTCGGCGCAGGCTCACTCGGGGCGCACGAGGGGCTCTGGGCATGTGCAGAAGCGAGGCATGGGTACATGCTGAAGCAGGGCAGTTTCAGCGATGACACCTGCAGCATGTGCCAGGAGCTGCAGCAGCAGCAGAAGCCGCCGCCGCCTGTGCGCGGTGCATCTTCCTCTCTTCCCAGCGGTAAGCAGCCGCCGCCAGCCGCCCGCTCCCTGCGCGCCTCCCCTGCTTTGCCCTGTGTTTCCCGCGGGTGCCTGGTGACCTTACAGAGTGTGTGCATTACCTCACAGGTAAATATCAGCTGATCCGCTGTGACAGCAGCCGCCGCCAGAACAGCAGCAGGAGCAGGAGAAGCCAGCGACCCACAGAGCTTTTCTGGAGGTAGCAAATCCATCCATCCTTTCATTCATTCATTCCTGTACTCACTCTGTCTGGTCCCTCATCTTGCCCTCCTTTTTAAAAATAAATAAGTCCTTCTAATTCACCAGTCAGAGGCATGGCCAAGGATGCTGGGGTCTCCATTATGGATAGCTCTTTTCTACTGTCTGCAAGTGTGTATTGGGGGGGGGGGGGGAGAATGGGAAAATGAATATTTCCCATCCAAAATCGTTGCAATGCAGTGGAGCATCAGTGGAAGTGTTTTCCATGTGTGGCTGGATGGGGGTGGGGGGGAATACACTTGGGAGGTGGGCGAGAAGGTGATTCAGCCTGTTGACAATTTGGAGATAGGAGATCACACACACACATACACACAAACATACAATTTGTGTGTGTGCTTGTGTGCAAAGGAGAGAGAGACAGACATGCAGAGAGAAAGAGACACACGTAGAGAGGAAAAGAGCTGAGAACTTGCTTTATTTGATTTTGAGCTCCCAGCATGTTGAGGGCAAGATGCTAATTAATTTGTGAACCGCCCAGAGAGTGCACTAAGTGCCATGGGGTGGCATATAAGTGTAATTGCTGTTGCTATTTTGTTGTTGTTGGTTCCTGGTTCCTGTGTTGTATGAGAGTGTGTGTGAGAGAGAGCCAAGCCAGAGTTTCTCCTTTGCCACAGGAAAATGAAAATAGTGGGACCAAATCTAGCAGAGGTAGATGGAGAAGGAGGGGATGAGGGTTGCACTATTGATAATTTGAGATCAGCAGGTCCGGCAATGCATGCTTCCTTCTTTGCTGGAATCCTTCGTTTCATTACAAAGCTTTCCAAAATATGCATTGAATGCGCTGATGTGGTGAGAGGAGCGGTGGGAGGGGGGGTTGTCTCTGTGCGTGGTGAGGAGCTCCGGCAGTTGTTATATATACAGGCCTGTGATGACATCATCTCTTTGACTTTTGCTGCTGTTCAGTCTTTGGGAGGTTAGCTCCTTCTTCATTATTATAATTATGGTTGTAAATGAGACTGAGCAAATTATCTTACTTTATTTGAGATTGTATTATGGTATGTTGTATTTAATGACTTTGATATAATTGCATCGTACTGTATTTTGGTTTAGACTTATGTAAACCCGAGGTGTGCAGACAAGAGCTTGTGCCTGCTATCATTGTCAATTGGCTTTGTTTTGACTCTCATACCTGTGTCCATGTTTCTAAAGATTTGCTGCGGATTTAGTATGAATAACCACCTTTCTTTATGTATAGAAATTAGCTGCATAGAGAATGAAATATCATTGATGGTACTTTATTTCTTTCAATGCCCTTTGCTTGTTTACCTGCCCATTCAGAAACTTCAGTTGCTGTTACAGGTATTTAGGCTGTTCGGGTTTACTTAGAAATGATGAGAGTATTTCCTCTTCCTCAAAATAATTCAGTATACTTTAAAAAGCTAAATGTTATTAAAAGTTGTTATGATCTCATCTACTTTATAAATATGCTTTAAGAAGCCTTTAAACAGAATTGATTTTGGATTGTTTATTTGTTTTGCAACATTTCAAGATCCTTGTGCGAATAGATGTCACCAAATAAATCTTTAGCTTCATCTGTGACCAAGGAAATTTTTAAAGACTTATTAAAATGTAGGACCTGCACTTGATTTTATTTTGACTGGAGTTAAATAAGAACTAATCTCTTGTTTGTAAAAGCATGCAAAGTATTTTTGCAATCTTGTTTTCAACTTGTAATTCTAAGATATGTGCATCACAGTCCTATCTGTGTTTATTCAGAAGTAAATCCTATTGTGATCAGTGGAAGTAGGGTAGCTATTACATGTAAGTGCTATCTTATACTTTTAGCCCCTTAGTTTCTTAGAAGTTTAGCTTTAGGTTTTGAAAGTTTCAAAGTCCGGACATGCCACTTTACTAAGGTTGTTGGAGAAACTCAGTAGAGGGATATACTATATTTGTGAACCTTAATAGGCAGCTTTTTAGTGGAAAAAATTGTCTTCTCTCACCTTAAAGACTAACAAGTCAAAAAAAAGAACAGCTTTTTTTACTACCCCAAGACAATTTATTGACCATGCCACAACAGATGAACATCAGTACTCCCTGAAACTTTTTAGTGGAGTAGTAATAGGCATGAAGAGGGCTGATACACAAATAGCCTTCCAAAAGTAGCTGGTATTCTACCAATACTCCTTGAAAAGCAGCTGTAAATGTGAAGAAAAATATACAGAGATCTGTGATTCCTGAAAGACTATGTTATTCTTTTATAAGATGTCAAAAAAAATTCTATTTCATTAGGCATCTAGAAAAAAATGTATATTGTATAAATCGATCAACTTCAGTAATAGCATTAAATTTTAAAAAAGATTAACAGACTTTCTGATCTGGAGCTCCATTGAATGAATTGTTGAGTATCCTTTGACCTTTTTACAAAAATGTGTGCCAAACTGACCACAGTATTTAATGTTAACATTCAAACATCGCACCTTACAAGTTTTGTGTTCAGTGGTTAAGAAGCTTGCCTTGTTATCTGGAAGGCTGGCAAGTCAGCAGTTTGAGACTTGGGTACTGCATGATGGTTTGAGCGCCTGTCTCTGCCCCAGGTCCTGCCGACCTAGTAGTTCAAAAGCAAGAAAATGCAAGTAGATAAATAGGGACCACTTCGGTGGGAGAAGATCTTGGGGACATAAAAGGAGCCTTATTCAGGTGTCCCTTGAGCGGAGTTCCTCCAGCAAAAATCCTTTCAACCCAGAATAATTTCTGACATGAAATTATTATTATTATTATATTGACAACTGATTCTAGAATATAATGAGAACATTGTTAGACATAGAATCTATCTGAATCTATCCAGTATTCCCTGAAAATGTTTTGAAAAATGCATACATGAAGGAAAAGTGGGTTCTTCGCAATCTGAGGAATGTCACAGCAGAAAGTGCCTGGAGCATCTTCTTCAAGATAAAGAATGTAATATGGCGGGGGGCGGGGGGCGGGGGGCGGGAGAGGTTTAATCTAGTTTTGAGAATATACTTTAGCTGTAATCCTGTTGCCCAGCTCTGCATGAGCAGTGAAAATAATGTCATCATTAGGTGAAAATTGCTGCTAATGAAAGGCAAATCCTTGTTGATTAAAATGATTTCAGTGTGTACATGACTTGTGTGTACATGCCATAATGCAACAAAGTCATGTGCCTCCAAGCTTGGCAAAGGAAGCCTTTAATTAGTGGTAATTTAATTAGTAATGATTTGCCACTGGTGATGACTGCATCACCATTGCACACATGGAGCTGCACAACAGGGTTTCAACTACTAAGTGATTCTAAGCATTCTTGATTGTGTTGTAAGAAATGTAATCATGGATATTAACACCAGCAGCTCTAGCAAAGGCAGAATCATTAAAAATGTGGTTTTGTCACAGAGTGGTAAGAATCTCCTGGGTTGATAGAGCAATGGTCAAAGAAACATTAAAGCAAACAAATAAAGGCCAAGAAGTCATAAAACTCAGAAAATGCAGAAAGCTAGAATTATGTGATGAGAAATGCTGATTGTTACAGATGATCATTCCAGATAAAATAAATGGGGAAAGTTATTTAAGAAGGAAAACTTACAGGGAGCCTTAATACAATATCATTGTTTAGATTTGTTGTATCCAGTGACAGTGTTGTCATCCAGATTTTGGTTGGAGAAAATGAACAAGAATAAAAATAAGACAGGTTTAAATAAAGGTGTGAAGAATTTCCCTAGGTTGTGCTTCCTGGGGAAGTGTAGAAACTGTAGTCCAAAACTAGAAATCTGTACTCTTCTAATGTTAAATTTGGTTTCTTTATTCTTTGTTTTGTGAAGGAATCTGCCTCTTCCAGTTTAAAGAGAATGCAAGGGGGAAATGACCATAATGTATCTTTATCATATGTCACACATGCAGACCATGAGTGTAGCATTGGCAAAACTCTTGCTTTTGAGTACTTGTTTGCTGTACAATTGTCTGAAGTTTGTAATGCAGAGGTACCTTTATCAGAGCTAATGTCTTGGTGTAGCAATTTGGTACTGTCGCATTAACTTATTTGAGAGCATGATTCCTCTGTTGGCCAAACATGTTGAAATAGCCCATTTGGACTAGCAATGATTAGCAGCAGAAAAATCACCCGAGTCCTGTAATGATTTATGCTTATTCAACCTATGAGTTCATTACAACTTCTGACTAGAAGTATCTGGAATTTTAGAAAATTTGTGGTAGGAATTATGTGGTTCTATTTGTGCACATGTATTTTCCCACTTCTGGGATGTAAAAATGGAAATATTAATTCAGAACTGACACTGTTGTAGAACTATCAAATTTAATGGCACTTTGCCAATGTATTTAATCAATTAAAGAGATTCACAAAGGGATTCACATTCCCTACATGTCTCCTCAGCAAAGAATCGCTTTATGCTCAATGTAGAGTATAAAGTGTAAGTGAAATTGTAGCCCCGCTGGGGCTTGATAAGATAGGTGTTAGTAGTGGTATAAATTTTTTACTCCATTCTTCTGCTAAAGTCCTCAGGAGTACCGACACAACAAACAAACAAGCAAGCAAGCAAGCAAAATAAATAAATAAATAGGACAAAAACGTTGTGACTATATTTTAATGTGAGCTTTTGTAGATCAAGTCAACTTCCTCAGGAATAAGTTTACAATATCAATCATTTCACAGTAGAAATAAACAGAGTAAAAGCTAGGATAATAGACCTTAAAGGTGACATTAAAACAATCTGGAAGAAAACAACAAAGCAGAATTTAATCTAGGTTAATAACTCAGTTTATAACACAGTGAGCCCGTAACATTATATTTATTGTTCAGTGTAGCAAAGAAACCAACAACCCAGAAATTAAAATAGTGATACACATTTAAATACAACATGTTCCTGGATCTGTGCATTTATTCCCATGGTCATAGGGAGTATGGATTCTGTAACATCAAACCTGGGTTTGTCTTTAGAAAACCCTGAATGGGAAGCTGTATGTAGTCACAGTTCTCCAACAGATTTCTGTGCATTTAATACTTGTGATTACAGGTACACATCTCTTGTTTGGAAACACTGATTAATTGTATTCACAGGAAGTTCACAAACACGTGGAATTAATGAAATACTGTAACTTTAACAGATTGGTGTAAGAACAGATACACAGGAGCGGTGCTGTTATACCTTTGTGGAACAAAACAAGGAAGATTTGTGATTGCATCTTGTAAAGCAGTGGTGTCCAAACTAAGGGCCGGGGGCCAGGTGTGGCCCCCGATGCCAATTTATCCGAACCGCGAAGCCCTCATCGCTCCTGGAAGCGGAAGTAAAACGCGCCCGTACAGGCGCTTTTTACTTCTGCTTCCAGGAGCAACGAGGGCTTAGCAGGCCAGATGAATTGACGTCGGGGGCCGCACCCGGCCCCCGGGCCTTAGTGACCAGCTTCCTGAACCACATGATCGGCCCACGGCCCAAAAAGTTTGGGCACTCCTGTTGTAAAGGTAGTAAGTGCTTAGGAGATTCTAGGAGTTGTAGATGACAACAGTAACTGTGTCACACTCTGGTTTTCACAGGAACCAACAAGCTCTCCACCATTCTTTTCAAGTTTATTGCATTATAAAACCTACACTCATTTCCACCCATTTCAATTCAACTGTTTTCATCGAGAGAATAAACTAACTTTGCCCTTAGAGCTGACTTTGTTCTGGAACAACATCCCATTCCAACTGATTAAACTCTGTGCTCCTAATTTTATGGTGTAAGCACAGCTTATGCAGTTTTCTATTAACAATCAGTTGCTTAGCTCCCCTGCCAAACATAGCTCAGTAAACTGTAATAACTATGTTTGGAATGCCTGTGCTTTTTATTAATTATGTAGATGCCCACCCACTCAGCACTTCTACAAACTACAGTAATACCTCGGATAACGTTTACCTCGGATAACGCTAAAATCACATAACGTTAAGTAATCTGGGGAGGAGAATTGGATTGAATAACGTTAAGGTCCTATGGGATGGATTGGATAACAACCGCTAAAGCCTGTGCGGTTACAATGAATCTCTATGGAGCTTTAACGTTATCCAATCCATCCCATAGGATTTTAACATTATTCAATCCAATTCTCCTCCCCAGATTACTTAACGTTATGTGATTTTAGCGTTATCCGAGGTAAACGTTATCCGAGGTATTACTGTAGTTTGTAGAAGTGCTGAGTGGGTGGGCATCTACATAATTAATAAAAAGCACAGGCATTCCAAACATAACACTATAAATCGGATCACACCAAGACTTGTGGAACCAAGTCTTAGCGTTATCCGAGGTATTACTGTATATGCATTTGTGGAATTTTCCAGGGCAATTCATTGTGACATGAGACTTAACCATTATTATAACATATTTGTGACTTAACTGTGCAAGGTATCATACAAATGGCCATGATTTTATCAACTGGCTGAGAATCATGGACTTGAGCCACTCTTCCCATTATTAGAGCCATTCAACATTAGACTGAAACACTTGAACTCTGGATCAGGTCCTTGGTATCTAAAATCATGTATTACATCTGACACAGCACTTTCAGAGAATCCCAAAATTGTGAAGAACCAAAAGGTCCAACTGCATTTATTACCTTCCCAGAAAGATTAACCTATGTCCTATGCCATCCAGAGCACAGTTGGGAGGAAGAATAGTTTGTACATTAGAGAGGAAGAATAGCTGTTTTGTTGGCACTATCCTATAGTCATTCAAACCAGAAGAAAGGTTCTGCTGGACTTGATGAACAGGCATGTCTAATACAGAATCTTATTCATAGCCAATTCATCCGGCCTATGCCACCCTCGTTGCTCCCAGAAGCGGAAGTAAAATGCATCCATAGGCACATTTTACTTCCGCTTCTGGGAGCAATGAGGGTGGCATGGACCAGATAAATTGGCATCAGAGGACGGATCTGGCGCACGGGCTGTACTTTGGCCATCCCTGCACTAAGCCATCACAGTCCCTTTTTCATTACACCTGAGTAGCACTTACTGTTACAGACATTCAAAGCACACCAGCAGCACCATGTAAAGATCAACTATCTCAGGGCCAAACTTGACATAACATTGTGTGCATCTTTGTATCTTATGGTGCAGAGTTTAAAAATGCAAAGAAAATTAGGAGATGTGGCCCGTGGTGTCAAGAAGAAAGAGGGTGTGAAAATGAGGATGTGAGGCATTAATTCTTGTGATAAAAAATACTATTTGTGCTTATTAAAATATATTTTTACTCAGATCTTGTGTTTTTATTTTATATCACAGATCATTTTTATTGTTGCTGTTATTACAAGAAGGCTGGATTATGGTGGAGGTGAGGAGGGAAGAGAATGTCTCAAAAATAAGGAAGAAAGTGTGATGCTGTAACTTTTAGGAACTTCATTAGCATTAATGGGAATTCCCTATTAAAAGCAGTAGGTTAAGAGATCCCAACTCTATGATTATTGTAATCCAGATAAAGTTCACTCTTCCCAGTGTAAAGTAAAAGTAAAGGTTTCCCTTGCTCGAAAGCCAGTCGTATCTGACTCTAGGGGTCAGTGCTCATCTCTGTTTCTAAACCAAAGAGCCAGCACTGTCTACTTCTGCAGACGTTTCCATGGTCATGTGGCAGGCATGCTCACCCATTTATTATTCTCTCAGCTTACAATGTAAATTTCAAAATGTATTATTTACATATATTTTTCAAAAAATCCCTGATGAGTCACATGAAATAAAGTATTTAGTGAAGGGACGAGAATTTTTTTTAGTTTTCTACCTATTGGTAGAATGTTTTGTACATTTTGCAGAAGTGTACAACAAAAATACATGTAATCTTCGCAAAACCATCAGAATACAAAATAAACTTGCAGTAGATTTTTGGGAACATGTTTGTGTTTACCACACAAAGATAAAGCATCATGTTTTATATCCCTAATCTCACAGTATCAATAGTCTGGTCTTCATAGAGCATAGGGCTTAACATAGGGGTGTCTTTGTGTGCAGAGAAGTCACAACATGATGTAGAAGGTATGGTTCTGGTGATGAAAGTCTTGGTAAAAGGGAGCAATTAGCACAAACAACCTTGGTTAATGACAAATCTGGAAAAGGATATCATTAACACTTGTCATCTCAGAATACTGCTGTGTCTCAAGACCTGAGAGGTATATACCCACAAGGAACCTCAACAGCCAAATTCCTACATCCGAAGGTGCAAAAGGCCAGAGGTCTTATGCAGGTGAACAAAGAAAGTGGACCCATAAGGCAAGGTAAGCCCATAGATTAGAGCAGTGGTTCTCAACCTGTGACACATATACCATCAATGAGGTACATAATATTCCATATGGAATAGAATATTTTTATTAGAATTACTATGAATTCCGTTTCCTTTAATTCCCATCTCGTCCTATAATTATGACATGCCATAGTCTATTGACCCTTCCTGCCATAGATTATGCATCTGTAACCTTTTATCACACTAGTGGTTTAGCGCTGTTGTAGTAGTAAACATTGCATTCAACAATGTTGTAACAAAGTTCAGCTACTAACCAAATTATTATTCCTCGTGTGGTTACTTCCAGAAACACTCTGTGATTTTAATGTCCTTAAAAATTATCATAAATGATGAATATAACAAAACTCCTGTAAAGATATGAATTACTTTCTTGGTAAAAGTGAGTGTTTTGTTTCTGCTCTGTTGGGACCCAGGATTTTTTGACAGAGAGATCAGTCTGACATAAGATATTGTTGATGCAATGGGTGTAGAGCTGAGCAAGAGGATGGCGGAAGATAGGGGACCATGGCGTGCAGTGGTCCAAGGGGTCACAAAGGGTCGGACTTGACAATGTGACTGAACAACAACAAAGATATGGAAGGTTCAAAACCACTGCCTTAGAGCAGTAGTTCTCAGTTGTGATTCTCAGATTTTCTTAGACTAATCCTGCACCATTGACTGTGCTGGCCAAGATTTCTAGGAGCTGTAATCCAAAAACATCTAGAGACCCAAGGTGGGGAACCACTGTCTTGCGGTAATTCTCTTTTATTTGTTTATTCACTCACTTAATTACATACTGCCTACCCCCCTAACTTGATATGTTCTACAACATTTAAACAGACATATAAAACAGGTGTAATTACACCTCCAAAAAGCTGTTGACATCATCAGTAGGGGGAGATTAATATTAAATGTATCCTACTTCTATCTGATCCTTTTCATCATGTGGAAACAATTAGATCCATGGGACAGGCAAAGGAAGTATTTAATGACTGAAAGTCACCACTGCCAGGATGATGTCATCAGTCTTCATTGTTGCTGCTTCTTTTGTGTCCAGATCAAACGTAAAATTGCCAAAAATGAAGCCATCTTCTTGGTTTTGTCATTGGCCGACATTAAATCATGTTTAGTATATGTTTCTGGTAGTAGTCAACTAACCAGTAAGTGAGCCAGGCTCTCTGTCTCTCCGTATTTACATAGCATGTTGTTGTCCACCAGTATTCCCTACTTCAGCATGTTGGCCTTATATTTAGGCACTCCAACCCTCAGACGATTCAGGGTCCTCCAAGTGATGTAGGGGAGGTTGAGTTCCTCAGCCATCCCCTCCTTTAATGTTATTCCTTGCTTGGTGAGCTCCCTCCTCCAGCTTCTAACTTGATTTTGTTCTTGTATATCCTCAATAATGTTTTTTTCTTGCCATAAAAATCTTCCTAGATCTGAGTCGGCAGACATGGGCACATATCTGTACAGAGGATGTCAAGGGTCATTCTCTTGCTTAGTTCTCTCAGCATCTCTGCTGCTACTTCTCTTCTTATCTTAGGTGGAGCAATACCAGCAAAGGGGTATACATTAGTACCTCTGATAACATTATGACTTGGTTCCACAAGTCATGACGTTATCTGGTTTTTAACACTGTGCTATGTATTGATCGAACAAAGTTTTAAAAAAAGCTCTGTGCCTTTTCCAAAGAGGAAAGGGAACAGAGGGTCAATCTGGTTTGCTTGGGGGGGGGGGAGAAAATGCACTCCCTCCCCAAGCAAACCGGGGGTCCCAGCATTGGATCACCCTTGGCTTGCAGAAGGATTGTGTATTCCCTCTCCAATCAAAGGACAATCACTTGCTAGGATCTGCCATTGCATGCGAAGGGAATGCGTGTTCCCTCTGCAAGCAAAGGGCGATCCCATGGTGGGATTGCCCTTTGCTTGCAAAGGGAACCTGCGTTCCCTTCACAAACAAAGCGCGATCAGTGCTTGGGTTGGTGGGCTGAATGGGCATGCACGCCCATTATTTCCCCCAACCCAAGCACCGATCACAGTGCTTTGGTTGGGAGTTGAACTGGTGCATGTGTCAGTTCACCCCCAACCCAAGCGCCGATCCCATCACATCGATCCCTGTCATTGTGTAAAGCCCATAGACCACTGCAGTCAAAAAAGTCTGGGGAACTTTTTCGATTGCAGTGAAGTCTATGGGCTTTGCACAATGATGGGGACCAATGCTGTCTTTCCTCCTAACCCTTCCAGAGGTGGAGGGGGTGGCAGATGGGTCAGTAACAGCGGCAGAAACAGCCATGGGGGCATCGTAAAAACTGCCCCATGCCTGTTTCTGCTGCTGTCACTGGCCCGTCCGCCACCCCCTCCACCTCTGGAAGGGTTAGGAGGAAAGACTGCATCAGTCTTCGTCATTGTGCGAAGGCCTAGACTTCGCTGCAGTTGAAAAAGTCCCCCAGACTTTTTCAACTGCAGCAAAATCTATGGGTTTCGCAGAATGACACCCCCTCCTCTTCCAAAGCCCTCCCCTCCGCCAGGATCACCAAGGGCTTTGGCGATCCAGGCAGGTGGGCTTCAGAAGAGGAGGATCGTCCAAGCCCCTCCAAAGCCCCTCCACCAGTAATGTACAGTACCTTTGCTTTTGCGAGGCTTGTCTCGCAAAAGCAAAGGTACATTACCAGCAGAGATCCTAGCCTCAACAGGCAGAGAAAGCACAGCGGAATTGAGGCTGGGCTTTCTCTGCCTGTTGAGGTTGGGATCTCTGCCGGTAATGTACAGTACCTTTGCTTTTGCGAGACAAGTCTCGAAAAAGCAAAGGTACATTACTGGCGATCTAAGCCTCAATCCAACTGGGCTGTTCTCTGCCTGGGAAGTACCTTCCCAGGCAGAGAACAGCCCAGCTTGATCGCAGCTGCTCTGTAGTGGTGTGGCTGGGAAGCCGACCGGAGTCCCAGCCATTCCAGTTTGGTTGGGAGGAAAAAGTGGTGCGTCTGATCTCCCCCCAACCAAACCAGCAGTCTGAGCCTTGGTAGATCTCTGTCCCAAAGCCCGCAGGGCTGGTCTCTACACCTGCGGGCTTTGGGGCAGAGATCAACATCAGGGAATTTGAGGTAAACATTTGCATTGCACAACATTATCTTAACATTGTGTGATGCAAATGTTTGCCTCAAATTCCCCGACGTTATCCGATTTTAGTGTTATCCGAGGCAAACATTATCTGAGATACCACTGTATCTTCTTGTCTAGTGTAGGTTTAAGGCGTCCTGTCACTATCCGCATGGCTTCATTAACAGCAATGTCAACTTCTTTTGCATATGTGGATGTGTTCCATACTGGAGCAGCATACTCTGCTGCAAAGACACTCAGGGCCAAAGCTGATGTGTGCACCGTGGATGTTTGAACTCTCCATGACAATCAAGGTTGTCAATTTCTTGATGATATTATTTCCCAAACTAACTTTAACCTTGGTATACAGGCAGTGCTGGTACACAGTCTTCTATGCAATAACTATTGCATTGCATTGCATTGCATTGCATTGCATTGCATTGCATTGCATTGCATTGTGGTGCTGGGTGTATTGTGATTCTTGTTAGTCGCCCTGAGTCATGTAGCAGATTGGGCAGCATACAAATCCAATAAATCAAATCAAAACAAATAAACAACTAACTAAGCTAATCATTCTCAATAAACTGGAGCAGTGTTTCACATACAAGTGAAGGAAGCTTACTGTGTGCAAAACAGGGATCCCAACTCCAGAATGTTGATAACACAATGAGCAGTACACCTGTCTCTATTTACAATATGTTTCTAGCATGTTCCAGTGATGTGGAGATTGGGAATGATTCCTGCCTGAAAACATAGAGAGTTGCTACAATCACTGTAGACAATACTAAGTTAGATGGCCCAGTGGTCTTACATTATATAAATCAGTGCCATGTTTTCCAAAGTGGCAATTTATGGGTGAATATTATTCATTCTTCTGCAGCCTTTGATTCTACAGATATTCATGAATCCTGTTTTTGTTATAGAATTTGATCCAACACAAGGAGCAGGCCATACTATAACTGGAACCTGTGAAACTTCCTTTATGGGAATAGGTGAGTATCTACATTAATGATTGCACCCTCAAGCACTAATATGTGAATCACCATTGTAAACATCAGGAGAACCACTAATGAGATAGTGGTCCATAAACTTATGGATTAGAACAGTGGTGCCCAAACTATGGCCCGTGGGCTGGATCCAGGGCCTGACACCCCTGGAATAGAAGATGCCTACCAAGCAGTACTCTTTAGTCTCTTGCTCAGTGACCTTCACTAGCATGTAGGCATATGAGTTGGTTGTTGCAGTTGGCGACTATGATGGTTCCTTTGTCTTTCCACAGAGAACTTAGCAGCCCTTTATAACTACAGAGACAAGGATTTTATTTACTTAAAATATAACAGAGACCAGAAATAAAGCCCAAACTAAAACCAGTAACTGGAAATTGAACAGTTCTCCCATTGGAGTTATCACTCTTTTGTCTTCCCAGGGTTTCTGTGCTTTTGAAGAATGCCAGACAGACAGCATTGGGAGAGGTGAAGCTATACAAACCATGAAGATGAGAAGAGTTTATCTGTTATCTTAATGTCTACTTTGCAATTTTCAGAGGGATGTAAGCCCAGCATGCATAGAAAAGATGGCACCCTCTTACTTTGTGATGCTCAAAACTTTCTATATTTAAATCCCCTTGTTTTGTACTATCATGTCACTTCTGACTTATGGAGACTTTGTGAAATAATGGCCTCCAAAAATTCAAATATTTTACAGTCCTGTTTAGGTCTAGAATCCTCTAGCTATCCACAAAACAAAAATGAGACAATTGATAATAAATCTCAACTTTTGGATGCTCCACCACAAAACTCAAAAACAAAAGGGGGAGGAAAAGTGGAGAACTGTCCCACTTTTGCTAATGTTGCTAATGTGTCCAGTGCTGAGCTATAGGGCAAGCTTCTCCTAACCACACTGCTAAAGGAACAGGCAGACCACACATACCCTTCCAAGCCCTAAACCCCATGTAGTTTGGGTAATATTGAGAAGACTGAAAGGTTTTTACATGAAATGATAGCCCTATGGAATTGTACCTTCTTCAAATTCTAGTCTGAAACCTTCAATATAATCACCCAGTAACAATTGTGGCTGGAAGGATTCACACACATAGACAAACTTATATAAGGTCACTGTTTTATAGATATCAGGAACTCTATAAAATGCCACCTTCATTCACACTGCTATACTTCTCCATGTTTGTTTGTTAGCTACCAATAGTTCCTGGATATTCTTTCAGTAGATCTTCTTTCCTCACACTGCACAGCTCCATGGTTTATTGTGATATGCTTAGAAAAGAAAGAGATGCAGAAAACTGTTGAACTACAGAGATGTGTCGTTGCTAATGTGTCCAGTGCTGAGATATAGGGCAAGCTGCAGATCCTCAGCCATGCCACAATGTAGTATGCAAAGAATACCCCCAACACTAAAAAAGAGCAGAGAGAAAATATTTACTAAATAAGAACATAGGCATTGCTGAGTCACACTTTATTGAACTAAATCAGTAGTACTGTATAGAGGATTGCAAGGGAGAAGAGAGCACATTGTGAACTCCCAAGGCAGAGGTAGAAAAGTGTAGAGCAGACACATTCCATGAAGAAAAAACCAGTGAAGAACTTGGACTTAAGATAATTTAAATACCTTCGGTAGTGGTTCACCTCATAGGTCGTGGCTCTAAAGCTCGCAAGCAATCATGTCACCAGGAACATCTCTGATATCAAAGGAGAAGACCCCAGAGCATCAGGAATGGGAACAGCAGACACAAAGTTATCGGAAACAGCACATAAAAGACCTGAACAAGAATTCTCAACTGACCCTAAATTCTTAGCAGCATCTCAAGACATATCTAAGAAGTACTAAGGGCTGAACCTCCCTCATGATGTAACAAGGAGAGAAAGAGTATGAAGTAACTGCTTCTTGAAGAAATGGTTAAAAATCAATACATTAATAAAATAATTTGGTTTTTAAAGCAAGTATGAGTGCTGGATTTTTTTAAATGGAAGCCATAGGGTTAACCAGCTCTGCTGGAGGTGGAGCAACTCACAGCAACACTAATTTGAACACCTTTTCA